>CM035421.1:95593408-95600908 GCA_020310875.1 Ceratopteris richardii
TCGGTCACAATCAGACTGGAGTTTTTTTAAGCTCTTAAGCCGAGCACTGACAGATGCCATGGCTGCTTCCATGTGTCCAGTTGAGATTGGAGGGATATTGTTGCATAAAAGAGCTTTTATCTACAGATTTCATAAGATATATTTCTTAATGCATGATATAATAATATGGCACATTCACAATCGTTACAAAATCGAGGAATATAAATACATAAAATAGCTTATATTTAAAACTGTCATGCTGAAAGTCCTTAATACATGATAGGATATACAGTGCACAGTGAAAAGTTTTTTCAGAATTAGAAGCAAACACTAACAGATAAATTACAATCGAGGTTATTAAAATCAAAAGCATATAATAACAAGGTCATAATTCAATATTAAAACTGGAAAGAGAAACTTGAATCTAAACTATTGAGATCCAAAACTTGAGCTACCAAAGCATCAAACATCTTCAATTTGCCATTGAACTACCCATCCTTATTCCTTGTAGGAGTCAAACGTCTATAGCATACAAGGTGGAACGGTGCTTTACGTTAGATGCATACAGTACAGGTAAGGTTTGAGTACCCTACTGAATGTTTAAGATCAATTTGTAGTGGTATTTATTCATTCTATATTTATAAACTATTTTGATGTTTCAACCAGCGAAACAATAATCGAAATCATTGGTCATAAATGATAAGATAGACAGCAACAACAACGAATCATGATACATAAATGATAAGAGCTTAACTAATAAGAGAGTGGAGCAAAAATTGATAGGATTACATCGACATATGGTGCATGAATCGTACATACGGTTACTGGTATGTACCATACATATCAAACCTATTGATTATCAACAGTGGGAGCTCCAATCCAACCATGATAACATATGAATACTTGTTTGCAAGCTGCATAATCCCACAAATCCTTTGCAATTATTATTATTATTATTATTATTATTATTATTATTATCTAAAAAAAATAAAAGAATAGAGAGAGAGAGAGAGAAAGAAAGAAAGACATTTTAACGTCTATTAGAGACCAAAATCGGCCTATGAGACAAAACATATACATCAGTATGATCCAATCCACTGTGATCCCAAAAGGAAAATAAAGTGTGGGTACAAAACAGAATATAAAAGGAGTGGATAATAGCTGGCATCAAGGGTATGGGGTGCTATGGGTATGCACTCTATATGCTCAATAGGTGATGTACAAATATGATATGCATAGGGAGGGGAGGCTCGGTGGTGTCATAACGCTCTAAGTGCTTGGAGTGGGTGTAGGATATAGTGCATCGGTGGGTAAGGCATCGTGGCGATCCTCAAAATGCTCTGCACATCGAGATCGACAGGGGTGCTCTGCTGACGTCTCCGTATCTCCATGCGTGCGTGAATCGCCTGAATCTCTCTCTGGTGGAGACCGGCTCTCCAGAGGGGGGGTCTCAGTCGTCAGCGCTGTTGTCTAAGCTCCTGTGCTCTCTGTAATGTGACACCCTGAGTCGAGTTGGGTCCTCGGGTGGCTGTGGGTCCGAAAAAATCTGTAATAGAAGTCTAGGGGGCCAAGTGTATGTCCATCCGCTGCTGGAGAAGTGATGCACGGAGGCGCTGGAGCTCTACTAGGAAGTGACCTAGAGGGCGCTAGTCCTCCATCTCCAATAAAGCCCTGATCTCTCTGGGCCCCTGAAGAGCTGTGGGTAGCGGTCTCTGATGTCCTCGTATGCTTGGCATCTACATGTGTAGTGCTCCTCGTCCTCCACCTCCTCTCGGCATATCCTGCATAATCTCTCGTCCTTGGGGGTATGTGTCGCTCGCCCAACCTCAATCTCGAGCTGGTGTGATGATACTCTGAGCTGCCCAATGGCCACTCTCTCTGCTGGAGCCATGTATGTATCCATGTATCGTGGTCTCTCGATGAAACCATCTGCTGTCACAATCAGGAAGTGCTCTCTGTAGTGTTGCCTCTTTGTGGGAAGAGGCTCCCGTGGTGCTATCCATGTCTCCCTGACGTGTATCTGTGGTAGGTCCTGACGGATGATCCTGTTCCTCTCCGAACGAGAGAGAGTAATGTAGGCAGAAGAGAGGTCATACTGAAAAGGGGGGAGATCGGTAATGCTCATGCCATGGTCTGCTAACCATCGGTAGGTCTGTGCATACCATACTCTCTCATGCCCTGTCTCTGCCAAATGTCTAGAGCTCTCAAATGTAAGCCTGAAGAGTTGGCTAGTGGGGAGCTCTCTGACCTTCAGAATAAAGGTCACCAGCTCAAAGAGGGCCTCCACTAGCATCGGTGGCATGCCAAGCTCAGCTCGTATAATGTCGTGTGGAACGGAGGGCTTGCTGCGGAGCAAGCGTGAGATCATGGTGACATGGGGCCTCTCAATCTGCGTTCACATCGCCTCCGTGATCCTTGGTGCCCATACTGCTGCTGCGTACATCAATGCGGGTGTCACTAGAGTATCAAAGAGCCACCCCTTAGTCCGGGGCTCCTGAAAATGTGCCTGAAAGCAGAGTCTCTCCAATCCTGCAAGTGCCGCATAGGTTCGCATCAATCTATCTCTCGCTGCCTGTGCCATGGAGAATACCCCTGTGCTTCCCGAGAAGGTGACACCTAAGTAGACATAGGAGTCCACTACGTCTATCTGTCCTCCAGCTTCGGTGAAAGAGGCGCGATCGCGTACTATCCTAGAGGTATGGAAGATCATGACCTTGGTCTTGTCAAGGTTCAATGTGAGTCCTCTCTCCATGCAGAAGGTGTCGAGCGCCTGGAAATGTGACTGTAGCCCCTCCTGTGACTCTTAAACCAGGACAATGTCATCAGCATATAATAATGTGTACTGACGTACCTCCGAGGTCTCCTCCTAGCCCTCCTGCTTGCTGTATATAGTCCGTGATCTCGTCGATGTAGAGACCAAAGAGAGTGGGTGAGAGAGGGCAACCTTGTTTCACACCAATGGTGCTAACAAGGTTGTCTGATAGGCCGCCGGGGCAGTGCACCCTGCCTGTGACTCATGCATACAAAGCATGGATGGCCCATAGCATGTCTGATGGTATCTGTAACTCCTAGAGTCGCCGTAGTAGTCTCTCTCGAGGGACCATGTCGAAGGCTTTGTGGAAATCCACAAAGCAACAGTATAGTCTCCGCTTCCTCGCCCTCGCGCTCTCAATCAAGCAACGAAGTATGAAGATACGGTCGATAGTGGAAAAAGTGCGACGGAAGCCTGCCTGACCGGGTGCTCTGATCCCAGCTGCCTCAGCGTGCGTATTGAGCTCTGCCTCTAGTACTGCCCCATAGATCTTGGCCAGGATGTGGCCTATCATAATAGTCCTGTAGTTCCCTGGGTCCATCATATCGCCGGACTTATGGATAGGCGCAATGGTATGCATAGTCCACGAGTCAGGTAATCCCTCAACCAAAGCACGGTTGAAGAGATTGCCGATCATGTGGGAGACTACATCGACTGCGTATATAAAGTGCTCGCCCTGTAGTCCTGTGTGGTCTGCTGAACGGCCACGCTGTAGCCTATGGATGGCTTGTCGTACCATGCTTGCAGAGAGAGAGAGATCATACACTTCATGAAAGATAGTATGTTTCCACAAGCTTGTGTCGAATTTTGTGCACCCTTTAAAAACAATATTTAAATCGAGATTTAAATCGTTTCAATCGTAGAGATTTCTAAAATCCAAAATAAAAATCGGGTCATCCACTTTGAGAGAGTTTTATTTTTGGAGGCATAAAACTATGTACAAATGCATATTTAACACCTCTTTTATATATCTGACATAAATAACATATAAAATCACCTTCTAGTTTTGCCATTGATTATAACCAATGCGCTTCACATGCTTACGAATGATATCGTGAGCTCTACCCATTATGATAGAGTTTACGCTAGAGTCTAGATTCTAGACTATATAAAACAAGTGGTGAGAAGCCACTAGTGTCAAGCGAAAGTTGAAATAAGGGGAAAATAGTTAAGCTTGCGCGAAAGTTGAAATAAGGGGAAAATAGTTGAGCTTAAAGCAAGTGGTAAATAGTGAAGGCTAAAGCAAGGGGCTGCTCTTAGAGCTCTATTGCAAGCACATGAAGCAATAAGAGCACTCACCTAAAGTTCCTAAGGGACACTCAAGCCCTCAAGGGCAAGAATGCAAGGAGCACACATGGAAGCACTCTAAAACAAGGTAAAAAACATATGCATTCCAAATCTACAAGTTCCTATACTTGAAGACGCAAAAAACAATAATAATAAATAAAACTTCATAAAAATCGCAAGGAATCGTTAAACATTCAAAACGTTTTTTACGATTTTTATTTTAAAAATTGGTGATTTTTTTGTACTATGCATCCACGGTCTTAGGATGCACCAGGGATAAACCCCACACTATAGAGAATATATTGCAAAATAATCATATACATAAGCTCATGGACATGAGTCAAGCATCAAATACAAAAGGTGAACATGCACGAAAAATAATTTTTTAATAATGGTTCTGACGTTGAAGTTGAAGAAGTGAGCAGCTTGAAATCCCACAAAGAATCCCTAACATATACACAAGTAATGAAAGCCCTCCATTTTCTCTAAGCCCATTGAGAGTGTAGGCAACTAGGTCATTATGATGTACCACACATCCTATTGACCCAAGTGCACCAGATATCTTTTTGACTTTAAGTGTGAAGTCATTGATGCTTTTGTTTGAAGCCTTTGTAAGGTTATTAAGTTCATTCTTCAGCTAGATATTTCTGGATTTTGTAGAGGTAGAGTACAATCTCCCTAGACACTCCCATACCCTCTTTGATGGGTCTAGATCTTGAACATGGCCTATCATTAAATTGCTAATGTGTTGGGATAGTATAAAGATCACTCTCCTATCCTTCTCTTCGCATTCTTTGAATGCCCTCCTCTAAGTTTCAGTTGGGGTAGTGGGACCTATGTATGACCTAGCTTTTGCGCCACTTACTAATGCCCAAAGCCCTTTTCCCATAAGCCCAAAGCCCTTTTCCCACAAGGAAATTGGATATCTTAACTTTCATGGTTGATAATTGCTCTTCTCCAACTTCTATAATTTGTGTATTGAGATCAGCCATAGTGCTTTGACTCCTAAAGCTCTCCTTCGATATGATAGAAGTGTAAGAAATAGGTATTATACCTTCTTTCACAAACAACAAGTTGACTCCTTTGATGTTGTCCTTGTTGATGAATGTTCCCCTTTTCTTCAATGGTTCCTCCAAGCTTGTCTTTTCTTGACTTCAAAATTGAGCCCTCATCCAACTTTGATAGCTTCGCTTAATGTCTCCAACGCTTCAAGTTGAGCTCTAATACCACTGATGGAGAATATGCACCCCCCACTAGCAGCAAAAGCGCAATGGACCCTCTTTAGGATCTCATAGACATCTACCACAGTAATCAGAAAAATTGATTTCTCGTAGTTCACTCAAAAATAGTTCCAATGAGTTTGCACACTCAAACGAGTGTATATAAGCTATCAAACAGGCTACCAATTAGCCTCACCAAGATAGACCACCTACTATCCATATAGACCTTGTAGGTGTACCGTGTCCGTGTGCACACAAGTTCAAGTCACACAAATTTTGCATAAATAGAATATGAGAGTTATGTGAGCATCAAGATGAGGAAGTGAACAAGCGCAAATGAATGATGGAAATGATCCTTGAACTAATACAAATCATATAGCAAAACAAGCTATCAATCATAGCCACCTACACAGAGATGTGTATTAAAAGAACTCTGCTATCACCCAAGAGGAGAAGGTTCTATCCCACGAGGAGGTCGTCGACGAGGTGTCACCCATGGGGAGGTCGCCAAGGTGTCCCTTAGGAGGAGGAGGAGGAGGTGGTGTCACTGAGGAAAAAGGTGTCTCCTAAGAGGACGTATCGCCCAAGAGAAGGAGGTTTCGCAAAAGTCAAAATAGGTCAATAAAGTCAAAATATAAATGGACACATGTCAAAATCATATTAAATCTACCCAAGTGTCCATAATTGATCATACAAAGCTTTAAATTTATTTTATTTTATTTTTTTTTACTTCTCCACATAAATCACAGCAAAATTTATACCGCAATTTACGGAAGTCAACTTTCTAAGGTTTTCGACATGGAAAAAGCATGAACTTGAATACTTATGTAAAGAACATCTTATGGAGCATCTAAACCATCACTTGAGAGCTGACTATGTGTTAGGGGATTCTTGTGCAAAAAGGGACTTGAGTGTTTGTAGGAGAATGAAGAAGGAGAAGAAGTGAGATCCAGACATGGGAAGCTTTTGTACATAGATTATAAAGAGAAAAATACAATAATGATGTATAGCACAAAACCAAATGCTCTCTGTGCGAAATAGTAATCCAAAAGAGTAGACAATCACACAAGGTTACAAGATACCGAAAGTCCTTTATGCCGCCGACCCATAGTGGAAAGCAACGTTTTCGCAACGGCAACGGCAACGGCAACGGGTTAGCAACGGGTTAGCAACGAGGGCAACGTCTAGACCTAGGAGTTGCGATAAAGTGATTTATTTTTCAAAATTTTTATATGTTTTTTTCACATATTTTGGGTCATATGATATGTAATAAGGTGGGATATGACTATATATACCATAAAATACTTATTACAATATAAGATATATCATAAATAATAGAGATTATCAATCTAATACATCATCATTGTATCAAAATTCAAATACAATCATCATCATCAATAATCATAACATCAATAATCATAACATCATCATAACATCAAACATCATAACATCATCAAAATAAAACAATAGAGATCACTATGACAAAGTGGCAAATGATACATATCATGAAATACCCAATGATACATAAATCATAAGTGGCAAATGATACATATCATGAAATACCAAATGTACATATCATGAAATACCAAATGTCAAACATGAAATGTCAAAGCCTCAAATGTCAATATACAAACTTTGTCACTCTGACATGGTGTCAGATGACAAATCATCACTCTCATCATCATCATCATCATCATCATCATCATCCCTAGTAGTAGTGGTATGTGGTCGGCTACTAGTGGATGCATCACCACTACCACTAGGTCCTCTGCGGCTCCGAGATGATCTGGTATCATGCTGAGGTAAGGTCAACTCATGGTACAGCATAGTATATAAGTCCAGATCCTCTGGAGGAATATCTGGAATATCTCTGACTCTGTCTATATCTACTGTGTCCACGTTGACCTCCCTCACATCTCCTGTATGTCCGCCGCTCTCCAAGAGACGCAAGTTGCAGTGGCAATAAACTAGCCGCTCCAACTGCGCTGTAGATAATCTGTTCCTCTTCTTTGTATGGAAGAGGGCCCATGTGCTCCAATTCCTTTCACAAGGACTTACGCTGCAGTCCTGTGAAAGGATACGAATAGCTAACTCTCTCTGCATTACAACATAATTCAAAAAATAATTAGTACATAAATCTATATACATATTTATCACATGTCACACAGTACACTAAAGACTTTTGACTTAGTACTTACCAAC
>CM035421.1:95608408-95638408 GCA_020310875.1 Ceratopteris richardii
TCTACCTGTGGCAACCTTAAGACAACAAAATCTAAGTTGAAGATGTTACCTTGTATATCCACTGGGACTCCAGGGACCACCCCCATATCCACTGGGACTCTAGGGACCACCCCCATAGGTCTTACTATGCTTTGGTCTTCCAATGTAACTGTGAAGTTGGCGGGTCTTGAAGGTTAGAGTCCAAACTTTTTCATTGTATGTTTAGGCATCAAGTTAATGCAAGAACCTCCATCCACAATAGCTCCTCGTAACTGATGTCTTCTTATAGTGACTGTTAGACGCGAGCTCTTAAAATCTGTGAGGGGGGCTTCCCCTATAGATTTATCTTTATTCTTAGCACTAGCCTTTGCCACTAAATTTGTTGTGGAGGCCTCATCAATGATCTGCAAGACCTCCGACTTGAATTTTACATCCATCTTTATTAAATCAAAAACACTGACCTCCTTTTTGATGGATTTGAGTAGTCTTGAAGCTTCATATTCCTTCTGAGCATGGGCTCTATTTGAATTATCAAACTCCTCATGAGCCCTGCTAAATGCATGCCCAATGACATCACTAATTCGTGCAACCTCTTCTTTTTGTCTCATATCTTCAACTGTATTGGCCTTGCATTCGGATGTCCCTTTGTCCTTGTTTAGTCCACTAGTACTTGAGTCTTGGCTTATATCTATTTGAGCCTTCCCCTTGCTTCTTGTCTGCATTACAAAAGAGTCGATTTCCTCTAATTGCACTCTCTACTAGATGGTGATGGCACATAGAACGTGATGGCACATTGACTTGTTTTGCAACTTATTCTTTGCTCACAAAGATCATTTGAATGTGTGGCCCAAGTGCTATTTGTTAATAAAAAAGTAGTATATTTACAATAAAAATGGTGCATCGTTATTTGTCTCATGGATTCTCAATCCCTAGTAGGATAAGCTATGGAATCTAGTTATAGAAACTAAAAGGAGATCGATTGCAAATAAATAGTGAAATTTTTTTATCAAGTTGTGCCTAAGACTATTTGATGTTCCTAATCTCGAATTATTTGTTTTTGTATTGTCAACTTTTTGGCTATAACTATTTATCTTATAGAATGTCTAAACAAATTCTCGCTTTCAATCCAATGGAAATTCACTTCAAATAGGGAAGAAGTTTATTCTAGATCCTATTAAATTAATAAGCATAAGCCTCAAAGGGAGAAGAAGAAAAATCACATGCGACTATAGTTTAGGTTGTGGCTAGACCAAAGTTCTCTCCCTACCTTCAATCCTTTATTAGTGTTATATGATCTATTTATCACAATATACAATAGTAATATATCTAATCAAAAACCTTGAGAAAGGTTTAAACAATGCAATATGGAATCCACTTGCTTGTGAATGGATGAAGGTGTGCTTTCCATGGGCATGATGGCTAAGCCAGTTGAACACGGAGAAGAAGAGAAGCCATTTAGAGCAGCCCAAGCTATAGAGTAGAGAAGCAAGAAGTGCGCAGCATATACTCGAGTAGAGGGAAGCTCTACTGCGCATAAGAGAAGAAGGGAAGATTGCAATCAAACATAAACACATACGTACCTAGGTTTTTTTTAATATGACAGCCTTTTTGTTGACTTGCACAGACGGAAAAACGGAGTGACTTGCACAAACGGAAAAAGGAGAGTTTGATCAGAGATTTTGAACTCATTACATTGAAGTTTCTCTGCTATCCATGCCACCATGTGTATTTCCTTGTTTACACCCTCCAATATACATTCCATGAAAGATTTCATGCACTATTTCAACTTGAACCTTTATGCCTAAGAGATCAACTCTTTGCACTCATTCAATGGTGCTTAGATATAGCATTTTCCCATCTCAACTTCTGGAACTCTGAGCCCTGTCAAAAAATAGAAATCCTTTTCCTCATGTCCCTTCTTCATCCCCCTCTTCCACAAAATTGGTAAGTGATTTTTCTTGGATATTCCTACACAAAATGACCTTGCTTATAACTTATTACAAAGGGTGCACCCATGCCAGTATGTAGCTCTTTGATGGCCATAAGACCCTTCATTTATGTCTTAACTTTGCAAGCTCACCCGGATCTTGTTTGAGAGCTTCCTTTCCTTCATACAAGACCTTTCTATAACTTTAACATTTCTAGCTCCAATAGAGCCCTCTCGGGGTGTGGTCTCCTTACTTGTGAGCTCCAAAGTGTATCCTTGCTTCCTCAATTCTCATGAAAGCAACTTCAAAACTCTTTGAAGGAGGCATCATGTCTCAACAACTCCGAGACCTATTCTGACGATTTAGGCAAGGCCTTTTCCACCCACTTATTATTCATAAATTCCCTGAGTGGTATGGGAGCCTTGCCATTAGAGATCGCACTCTAATCCTGAGTGAAGAAAAGGTAATAGGCTCTTCCAATATAGTTATCTAGGCGAAAAGCTTCGGTGAATTCAAGTCTTCCCAAGTAACCAAGTGATTCTAGTTTGACTGGTAATACCATTTCTTAGCAACGTCGTCCATGGTGGAAGAAAGAGCGCTAAGCACGTATCTTCCCTTTGCTCTAACCCTCGACTTTTGGGTAATGAAAGGCATCGTCTTATGTGGTCATCTAGATCTTCCTGAGTGCCTCCTCTAAATGCAAGGAACTAAATATTAATTCCAGACAGGAAGGATATCGGTTATTCCCCATGGTTGAACTAAATATTAATGAAGGATATCGGTTATTCCCCATGGTTTAGCTTTCTTTGTGAGTAGGTTTTGGCCCTTTTTCCTCTAAACCTCTCTCTCCCAAGGGAATTTTTGGCTTTAATATGCTTCAATCTAGAGGGTTTTGAGCAAGCCAGTTGTAGATCCTCTTAAGGGTATAGAGACATGAGCCCCTTTTCACCTATGATGGTTTCTAATGGGTGTCTCAAAAGGGATCAATGGACCTTCTTTAGGTTATCTAGTGGGGGTCATGGACCAGGGTTATCACTATCCCAAGAGGGCAAGTTTAAGCTATGTGAGCTAGCTCCACAAGCTTAGCAAGCTAGACCAACCTGGGCAAGTGAGCTAACTTGAAATAGGTAAGTTCTCTCATCAAACCAACTTGGTTAAGAACCACTGGTTGAACCAACCTTCGCAAGGACCACGAGTTGGACCAACTTGTGTCCACTTGACCAAAGACCACTACTGAACCAACTTGGTTGAATGATTTGGCCCAAGTTGGATAAATAAGTCGTGATTGCCCCAACCATCCTCTCGACTCTAGAAGTCTCTTTGTCTCATCATGCATGCCAAAGTTTACATGTAGATAGTGTGTGGGTTGGAGAGTAGTGGAGTATGCACTCTTCTTTTGGACTAAACAAGTGAGATCAAGCGAAATCTTCACAACCCTTCCTTACTCACACAAGCCAATATGCGTGATCATATGTAGAAATAAAGAGGCTTGTTAATTTCTTTGTTGATGCTAGTACACAAGGAGGGGGACAAGATGGTAATGCCAACGATAGAATTATTCGAAAGATCTTAATTATCCAAGGTGTGTCATGTGCTAAGATTCAAGTACTCGAAAGATCTTAACTAACCTACGATTTATTGTTTAGGCCTACCACACTTCCAACATTTGGTATCAGTGCATACTTGACATACACCCTTGTACTCAAGATGAGTGACTATAGAGATAGTTTTATGATGATGAACTTGTTAGTTTCAAAGGACTTATGGAATATTGTCAATGGCAAGTACCCTAGACCAAAACAAGTTGCAAAGGATATGGCTTCATCATCCAAGCAACCTGCTTCACTAATTTCCTCTCAACATGAGATTGTTGAAGAAGAAGGATCTCAAGGTTGTTGAAAAAGAAGAAGAGGTCCTCTCACAATCCAAAATCAAAGAAGCTATCAAGTAACTTCCTACACAAGAGGAGTCCAAATGAGATTGTAGAGATGCACAAGCACTCTTATTTATTGTTAAGGGAGTCATCATTCCTCAAATCAAGTCATGCAAAACCTCTCGTCGACCTTGGTTGAAGTTAGAGACTCACTATCGGAGTAAAAACCCTCCTAGGAAACCTCATCTCATAAGACAATTAGCCAACATAAGGATGAAAGTTTGTGAGTCAGTTCAGTTACACATTTAGAAACTTAACGACTTACGTGATCAACTTCTTAATGTTAGATTCACTATAAATGATGATGAGATAGTGAATACTCTAATACATTCACTTCTATATAACTAACATTCTTTTGTTACTTCCCTTTCTCGTTCTAGGGGGTGTTGAGCTGAGGAGATGTGCTCAGGTGATGCAGCAGCTGTGGTAATACCCCCCTTGGCTGAGTAGAAGGGTTGGAGGTGCAAGGAGCAGCCCACGCAGCAGATAGACAGAGATGGAGAGAGAGAAATTCGAATTTGGAGAGAGGCAGCTTGTTTGGGGGCTTCACTAAAGAAAGAAGTGAGCCCTAAGTTTATTTGAGTTCACTTTTATAGGACCTGGCCAAGTTCACATTGAACTTGGCCAAAAGAATAAATAATGGGTACATTAAGCCTTATAAAAGGCCTATACAAATGTGTACAAATAAGGGGGTCATTTAGGACCTTTACCCCAACAACCTCCCACTTAAAGGCATAAATGACGCCTTTAAGCTACGTGACTCCCACCATCTGTATACATAGCTCATGTTGTGCTTTAGACAAGCACTTAGTGAGAACATCTGCAGGATTCTGTGATGTATGAACCTTAACAAGTGTGATAAGGCTATCCTCAAGCACTTCTCGAATGAAGTGATATCGCACATCAATATGCTTAGTGCGTGCATGAAACATGGCATTCTTTGCCAAACATATGGCACTCTGGCTATCACAGCCAAGCATAGGTGCCTTGTTTGACAAGCGAAACTCACTGCATAATCGTGCCAGCCATATGGCTTCCTTGGAAGCCTCAGTGGCTGAAATGTATTCAGCCTCTGTAGTGGACAAAGAAACAATCTTTTGCAGCCTTGAGCACCATGAAACAGCACCTCCTGCAAGAGTGAATATGTATCCACTTGTGGATTTACGTGTATCCACATCACCAGCCATGTCAGAGTCACAAAAGCCTTTCAGCTCCAATGGGTCTTTGCCATAGCAAATGCATTTATTTTTGGTCCCCTTTAAGTACCTCAAGCTGAAGCATAAGGCACATTTTGCATGTCATTGATTGCTTCTTGTGTTTTGGGACAATCTTCCTTGGAAACTTTAACATATGGCTGCAATAGCACTCCAAGAGGCTTTGCATCAGCCATGTTAAATCTGTCAAGCACCTTTTCAATGTATTTTTCCTGCAACAAATACAATATGTGTTGGTCCCTTTGTCTTCTAATCCTCACTCCAAGGACATGCTCTGCTGCCCCAAGGTCTTTCATTGAGAAAGCAGATTTCAGCAGCTGTTTAAGAGCATCAATGGTGTCTCTTTTCTTTCCAGCAATTAGCATATCGTCAACATATAAGACAAGAATAATAGGGCTGCCATCTACATCAGTTTTCGTATACAAACAGTGATCAGCATGGCTTCTTTTATACCCTTGTTTGAGCATGAAAGCATCAAACTTCTTGTACCATTGTCTAGAAGCTTGTTTCAGCCCATACAAGCTTCTATTGAGCTTACATACCAAATGTTCCTTTCCAGGAATAACAAACCCCTCTGGCTGTTTCATGTAAAGCTCTTCATCAACATCACCATGCAAGAAAGCTGTATGTACATCCATTTGGTCTAATTCCAAATCAAGAGCAGCTACTATTGCAAATAACACTCGCAAAGTGGTCATCTTCACCACAGGAGAGAATACTTCTTGGAAATCTATGCCTTTGGTCTGGGCATATATCCCTTTGCAACCAGCCTTGCTTTGTACTTGGGTTTTCCATCAACTATTTTGATTTTATACACCCATTTGTTAGGAATGGCTTTCCTTTCTTTGGGTAATTCAACCAAATCCCAAGTATCATTAGCATGCAAAGCTTTAATCTCTTCCTGCATAGCAAGCTCCCACTTGCTGCTGTGTTCACATGCCTTTTCCTCTTTGTATGTGAGAGGCTCACCTTCATCTGTCAACAAAATGTAATGCAATGAAGGATCAAATCTACTCACATTCCTTCTAAGACGAGTAGATCTTCTCACCCAATGATCCACATTGTCAGGCAATGGGTCTACATGAGGTGGTATGATCAAATCATAATTATTATGCTGCTGTCCATTGTTTCCAGCACCATTTTCAGCATTATTATTCGGCTGCATATGCCCTTCAGGAGCCTCATTTTGCTGTCCAACAACTTCTCGCTCAAAAACCACTGGATCGTCAACATTTTCAGTCCTTTGTGGTGCATCCTGAGGGTCAAAATTGGACCTAACAGGTGGCTGGTCATGCTGAAATCTTACCCTTTTATGGTTATCTTTTGAGGCACAATTGTTTGGAAGCAGCCTTGCCTCATTAAAAACAACATCCCGGCTGCGTACGACCTTCTTGAGCTGAGGTATCCAAATCGTGTAGCCCATTTCACCTTCTTCACCATATCCCATGAAGAGGCCTTTAATGGACTTAGCATCAAGCTTGTTTCTCAGCTCAGGCCTTATATGCACAAACGCCTCGCAGCCAAAGACACGTAAGTGATCATATGAAGCAGGTTTGCCAGACCAAACCTCTTCAAGGATGTCACCTTTTAAAGACATGTGAGGGGATCTATTGCACACATGTACTGCAGTTTTGAGTGCCTCTCCCCAAAATCCATGAGGGAGATTAGCTGTGGACAGCATGCATCTCACCCTCTCACAAAGTGTCCTATTGTAACGTTCAGCCACACCATTAGAAGAGGGGCTGTATGGAACAGTAAGCTCCCTCTTAATGCCCAAATTTTCACAAAATTTCTGAAATTCAGCACTTGTATACTCACCACCATTGTCCGTACGCAAGCATTTCAGCTTTCTACCTGGTTGGGTGGTCACAAATGCATGAAAACGCTTAAACGCAGCAAATGCTTCATCCTTTGATTTAAGCAATTGAACCCAAATTTTTCTAGAAAAATTATCAACAAAGGAGATGAAATATAAAGCACCCCCCATAGATTTGGTGGGCATGCTACATACATCAGAATGAACAAGATCAAGTACACAAGACTTACGAGACACACCAGAATAAAAGGAACGTTTTACTTGCTTTCCATATTGACATTCATTACAAAAGTCAAGCTTTGTGCCTTTAGCATCAAGCTTCTTTAAGTTACAAAGTCTAGTGAGACCCTTTTGGCTCATATGGCCAAGTCTCTTATGCCACAACTCCATATGGGAGTGAACTTCAGCCAAAGCAATGAACTTGCCTGATAAGGCCTTTCCATGCAAGCAATAGAGAGTTCCCTTCTTTGTGCCTTTCACAATCAGCCTTGAACCTTTAGTCATTTTCCATGATCCTTTCTCAAAGAGAATGCTATAACCATGCAAATCCATTTGACCCACAGAAAGCAAGCTCTTCTTGATCCTTGGTACATAACGCACATTATGCAAGACCAGCTCATTAGTGCCATTTGTAGCGAAATGCACTGTGCCAATACCCTCAATGGAACATGCATGATTGTTTCCAAGGTATACATGGCCATGGCTGCCTGCAATAAAAGTAGAAAAACACTCCTTGATAGGAGTCACATGGAATGAAGCACCAGAATCTACTATCCAAGTCTGGGCCAATGCATCATTGACGGTCAGCAAAGCATCTATGACATCACTCTTAGTGATTGACATGTCCTGTGCATGAACATTTAGAGAAGGATCAAATGCATGAGTGTCATCAGCTGAGAAAGTAGCGCATAAAATGTCCTCTGCATCTGACATCTCCTCTATGACTACACTAGAAGCCACATTGGCCTTCTCCTTGTCCTTTTGGCTGTCCTGTGCATCAGTCTTGTCTTCTTTCCTGTCCTTCTTATCTCCAGAATTCTTCTTCCTATCAAGCTCTGCTTTGTAATAGCGGCAATCGGGTTTCTTGTGACCTTTCCTGCCACACTGATAGCATGTCACATCATTGCTTTTGCCTTTGCTTCTATTCCCCCTTTCCCTGCTTTTACTCTTATTCCTCTGTGCATAATTACTCTTCTTATCTGTCCTGCCTCTAACCATGTTGGCGGAGGTGCCTCCTTCTCCACCTGCTTTTCTCCTGATCTCTTCATTAAGAATAGAACCCCTAACACCATCAAAAGTCAAGTTGGGGTTATTGGACAATGAGACTACCAATGTCTCCCAAGAGTCAGGCAATGTCATAAGCAAGAAAATGGCTTTAAGCTTATCATCGAAAGGAGGCATTCCTGAGTCCTGCAACTGTGACAAAGTACCTGTAAACGATGACAAGTGTTCAGCTTGACTCTTGGACTCGTCAAGCTGCATGCCAACAAGCTTCCGCATCAGGTGTACTTGGTTAACAGGCGTAGTATTTTCATACGTCGCCTTGAGTTTTGCCCATAACTCAAAAGCAATGGTCAAACCTTTGAGATCTACTAGAATCTCATCGGATACAGCCATCTTAATGTATATAATGGCCTTTTTGTTCAAAGTAAACCATGCATCTTCCGACATGTCCTCTGGTTTCTCTGCCTCCAATGCCCTGTCACAATCTTTCAAGAACAGGATTCCCTGAATTCTCTCCTTCCATAAGTCAAAACCTGTTCCCTCAAACCGTCGAATCTCAAATAGATTCTTCACATCTGAGGAGGATGACGCCATAGTTGCACAATGAAAAAACCTGCTGGAATTTTGGGCAAATGCACCAAAATCAAAGTGCAGCCTCCAAAAATGATGCACTACAACTCCAAACGGTCACAGGAGCAATTTGGGACAAAAATGGGGTGATTCTGGGCACAAAACTGATCTCTGAATTTTCTGCGCAGAGAATTTCAGAAACTCAATTTATGCTCAAAAACAACTAATTTTGTTGTTTTTAACCTCAAAGAATGTACATAACGCTAATACTCAGCCTTTAGATGCATGTAGGAGCAAAAGCCCCAATTTTTGCCACTGTTTTACAAGAAATTATGGCAAAATATTCCACAACTTCTCATACATAGGTCAATTTTGCTGAAACTATAGAAATTACAGCAAAATGTATCTCCCACTATGTGTGCTAAGCCAGTTGAGAGTGAGAAGACCTGCAAAAACTCAGAAATTTGCTGGAAAATCTGATATTTTGCTGAAAAACACCTGTTCTTCGCCATAAAATCAGAGAAAAATCACTTTCTTCGCGACAAAAAGCTGGAACATCACTGAAAATGATGGTACAGCAGATTTTGAACCCTTTCTTCGCGATGAAACTTGATGATTTTGCCAAATGGTGAGTGTATGCTGCTGCCCAATATGAGCTCTGATACCAGTTGTTGAGCTGAGGAGATGTGCTCAGGTGATGCAGCAGCTGTGGTAATACCCCCCTTGGCTGAGTAGAAGGGCTGGAGGTGCAAGGAGCAGCCCACGCAGCAGATAGACATAGATGGAGAGAGAGAAATTCGAATTTGGAGAGAGGCAGCTTGTTTGGGGGCTTCACTGAAGAAAGAAGTGAGCCCTAAGTTTATTTGAGTTCACTTTTATAGGACCTGGCCAAGTTCACATTGAACTTGGCCAAAAGAATAAATAATGAGTACATTAAGCCTTATAAAAGGCCTATACAAATGTGTACAAATAAGGGGGTCATTTAGGACCTTTACCCCAACAGGGGGGGCGAGAAAAAGAGAGAGAGAGAGAGAGAGAGAGAGAGAGAGAGAGAGAGAGAGAAAGAGAGAGAGATATCATTTGAAGAGTTGCAATTCTTGTTACTTCAAGATAAAGACCAACAGAAGAGTATGAAAGAGAATGATGAAGCTATGGTATCATCATCTATAGGAAAGAAGAAGGAGATAACAAAGAAGGAGAAGAGGAATCAGCAAAACAAAAAGAAAAGTAAGTCTTCTACCTCAAAGTCCTCCTCTACTTCATCTTCCATATCTACTTCAAATACTTCGTCCCCAAAGAGAAAACAACTTCTGCTACATACACCGCAAAGAAAACTATATCCCATGATTGCAAAAAAAAGGTCATCTTATAGTAGAATGTCAAAAGAGAACTTTAAATGAGAAAAAAGAGTATTAGGTAATCCTCTCGAGTCTAGAAGTCTCTCTATCTCATCATGCATGCCAAAGTTTACATTTAGATAGTGTGTGGGTTGGCGAGTAGTGGAGTATGCACTCTTCTTTTGGACTAAACAAGTGAGATCAAGCTAAACCTTCACAACCCTTCCTTACTAACACAAGCCAATATACGCGATCATATGTAGAGATAAAGAGGCTTGTTAATTTCTCTATTGATGCTAGTACACAAGAAGGGGAATAAGATGATAATGTCAACGACAAAACTATTGGAAAACAATGTTAGAATGCCCTGAAATTGCCAAAAATCCAACAATCCTAATTTTGGTACTAAGTCCAAATTTGATCAAAGATGGTCAAAAAAAATCTATTGGCTCATTGGAAAGTACTTGCAGACAGCTTTCTAATGATATATAACATTGCATCATCACCAGAAACTCAACCAAAACCCAAACCCTAATTCCTGTTTTTCACATGCTTTTTAGCTCATAACTAATGGATGGCTCATATTTGATCGGGAAAAAGTAGATCGATCCAATGGTTGAGCATAGACGATTATATTTAATTGTCCAAACGCAAATCGAAATCCAAAAAAAGCCTACACGCATGCAAGGCGAGAAAATCCACACAAAGTTTTAATGCTTTTCAATTAGCTTTTTGGGCAGATTTTCATAGGGTTTCAAAAACTATATAACTGGGAGCTTGTGGCCTTGTTGGAGCATCAAGTTCTAAACACTCAAGCTTAAAAGCTCTAGGGTTAAGAGCTAACAGGACTCTTGGAGGAGTACGTGCAGATTGGCAGGAGTTTTGGCAGCCTACCCTTCCTTCTTCTCCACATTAGTGTGGATGTGGACTTTGTGAGCATTGGTGTCCAATTTAGGATTTCTTCACATGCTGCTGTTGTACCATGTGTTTACCTACTACTACATCACGAGAAGTGGCCATTGTTGCTACTCTACATCAGAGAACACCTAATTTTATATAAGAGCTTGTTGTATTAACTGTTAAAACTACTTTAAATGTACCTTTTACTTCATATTGCAGATGTTCACTCACACAATGCCTCTTAGACACTCTCTCACTAGATTTTGTACCTAAAACCCTTTAGATTCAGCCTACATTCAGTTTTGTATCAAAACATGCATTGTATATTGACATTTTACATTTAATTAGTGTGTAGTAGCATTAAGCTATTACATTTTTATATTATTCTTTATCAGTTGTCCTTCATCTATCTTGATTAAGTCAAGGTGTGTTATGTGCTAAGATTCAAGTGTTGGAAAGATCTTAATTAACCTATGATTTATTGTTTAGCCCTACCACACTTCCAACATTTGGTATCAGTGCAAAGTTGACATACACCCTTGTACTCAAGATGAGTGACTATAGAGATAGATTCGAACAAGAAGAGGAACTTCATGGAATATCTAATTATCTAATATGGAGTTTTATGATGATGAACATGTTAGTTTCAAAGGACTTATGGAATATTGTCAATGGAAAGTACCCTAGACCAAGACAAGTTGCAAAAGATGTAGCTTCATCATCCAATCAACCTCCTTCACCAATTTCTTCTCAATATGAGGTTATTGGAGAAGAAGGATCTCAAGGTTCTTGAAGAAGAAGAAGAGGTCCTCTCATCATTCAAAGTCAGAGAAGATATCAAGTTACTTTCTATAGAAGAGGAGTCCAAATGAGATTCTTGAGATGCACAAGCACTCTCATTTATTGCTATGGGAGTCAAGAGGCATATCATTCCTCAAATCAAGTCATGGAGAACCTCTCGTCAAGCTTGGTTCAAGTTAGAGACTCTCTATCAGAGCAAAAACCATCCTAGAAAACCTCATCTCAAAAGACTGTTAGCCAACATAAGGATGAAAGTTGGTGAGTCAGTTTAGTTGCACATTTTGAAACTTAAGGACTTACGTGATCAACTTCGTAATGTTAGATTCACTATATATGATGATGAGATAGTGAATACTCTCATAAATTCCCTTCCATCTACCTAACATACATTTGTTACTTCTCTTTCTCTCTAGAAGAGGGAGAGAGAGATAGAGACAGAGAGAGAGATCATTTGAAGAGTTGCAATGCTTATTACTTCAAGATGAAGACCAACAGAAGACTATGAAAGAGAATGATGAAGCTATGAAATCATCATTTAAAGGAAAGAAGGAGATAACAAAGAAGGAGAAGAGGATTCAGCAAAACAAAAAGAAAAGTAAGTGTTCTACCTCAAAGTCTTCCTCTACTTCATCTTCCATATCTACTTCAAGTACTTCTTTCCCAAAGAGAAGTCAACTTCTGCTACATACACCTCAAAGAAAACTATATCCCATTATTGCAAGAAAAAAATGGGTCACCTTATAGTAGAATGTCCAAACACAATTTTTAATGAGAAGAAAGAGTATTAGGTATTCCTCTCTATTCTAGAAGTCTCTCTATCTTATCATGCATGCCAAACTTTACATGTAGATAGTGCTTTGGTTGAAGAGCAGTGGAGTATGCACTCTTGTTTTGGACTAAACAAGTGAGATCAAGCGAAACCTTCACAACCCTTCGTTACTCACACAAGCAAATATACGTGATCATATGTAGAGATAAAGAGGCCTGTTAATTTCTCTATTGATGCTAGTACACAAGGAGGGTGACAAGATGGTAATGCCAAGGATAGAACTATTCAAAAACAATGTTAGAATGTCCTAGAAGTGCCAAAAATCCAACAATTCAAATTTTGCTACTTTAAGTCAAAATTTGATCAAAGATGGTCAAAAAATTATACTAGCTCACTGGAAAGTACTCAGTGAGAGCTTTCTAATGATATATAACATTGCATCATCAGGCACCTAAAAGTCAACAAAAAGTCAAACCCTAATTCTTGTTTTTCAGTTGCTTGAACTTATAACTAATGGATGGCTGAGATCTAATCTGGAAAAAGTAGATCGATCCAATAGTTGACCATAGGCGATTAGATTTATTTATCCCAAAGAAAATCGAAATCCAAAAAAAGCCTCCACGCATGCAAGGCGAGAAAATCCAAACGCAATTTTATGCTTTAATGCTTTTCAATTAGCTTTTCAGGAAGATTTCCGTAGGGTTTCAAAAACTATATAAGCAGGAGCTTCTGGCCTTGTTGGAGCATCACGTTCTAAGCACTCAAGCTTATCAGCTCTAGGGTTAAGAGCTAACAAGAGCCTTGGAGGAGTATATGAAGATTTGGAGGAGTGTTGGCAGCCTACCCTTCCTTCATCTCCACATTGGTATGCATGCTGATTTTGTGAGCATTGGCATCCAATTTAGGGTTTCTTCACATGCTCTTGTTGTACCAAGTATTTTGCTACTACCACATCACAAGAAGTGACAATTGTTGCTGTTCTACATCAGAGAACACCTAATTTCATATTAGGGCGTGTTCTATTAACTGTTAAAATTGTTTTTAACATATCTTCTACTTCATATTGCAGATATTCACTCACACAATACTTCTTAGACACTTTCTCACTAGATTTTGTACCTAGAACCCTTTAGATTCAGTCTACATTCAGTTTTGTATCATTACATGCATTGTATATTAACAAGTTATATTTAATTAGGGTGTAGTAGCATTAAGATACTACATTTTTATATTTGTCTTCTCTATCTATTGTTTGTCATCTATCTTGATTAAGTTAAAATGTGTTATGTGCTAAGATTCAAGTGTTGGAAAGATCTGAATTAACCTATGATTTATTGTTTAGGCCTACCACACCTCTAACATTTGGTAACAATTTATAGTTCGCATACACCCTTGTACTCAAGATAAGTGACTATAAAGAAGGATTGGAATAAGAAGAGGAG
The DNA here is from genome assembly GCA_020310875.1 of Ceratopteris richardii. Lineage (NCBI taxonomy): Eukaryota > Viridiplantae > Streptophyta > Polypodiopsida > Polypodiales > Pteridaceae > Ceratopteris > Ceratopteris richardii. The sequence goes on from CM035421.1 coordinate 95,622,322, forward strand.
CTTGATCCAATGTCTAATTATGCAATGTGGAGTGTTATGATGATGAACTTGTTAGTTTCAAAGGACTTAAGGAATATTGTCAATGGCAACTACCCTAGACCAAGACAAGTTGCAAAGGATGTAGCTTCATCATCCAAGCAACCTTGTGCACAAATTTCTTCTCAACATGAGGTTGTTGAAGAAGAAGAATCTCAAGGTTGTTCAAGAAGAAGAAGAGGTCCTCTCACAATTCAAAGTCAGAGAAGCTATCAAGTTACTTCATAAGAGAAGTTCAAATGGGATTCTAGAGATGCACAAGCACTCTCATTCATTCCTATGGGAGTCAAGAGGCATATCATTCCTAAAATCGGGTCATGCAAAACCTCTCGTCAAGCTTCTTTGAAGTTAGAGACTCTTTATCAGAGCAAAAACCCTCCTAGGAAACCTCATCGCAGAAGACTTAGCCAACATAAGGATGAAAGTCGGTGAGTCAGTTCAGCTACACATTTTGAAACTTGAGGAATTACGTGATCAACTTCTTAATGTTAGATTCACTATATGATGATGAAATAGTGAATACTCTCATAAATTCACTTCCATCTACCTAACGTTCTTTTGTTACTTCTCTTTCTCTCTCTAGGGGAGAGAGAGAGAGAGATCATTTGAAGACTTGAAGTTCTTGTTACTTCAAGATGAAGACCAACAGAAGACTATGAAAGAGAATGATGAAGCTATGGTATCATCATCTAAAGGAAAGAAGAAGGAGATAATAAAGAAGGAGAAGGTGAGTCAGCAAAACAATAAGAAAAGTAAGTCTTCTACCTCAAAGTCTTCCTCTACTTCATCGTCCATATCTACTTCAAGTACTTCTTCCCCAGAGAGAAGACAACTTTTGCTACATACACCTCAAAGGAAACTATATCCCATTATTGCAAGAAAACAGGTCATCTTATAGTAGAATGTTGAAAGAGAATTTTTTTATGAGAAGAAAGAGTATCAGGTAACCCTGTCGATTCTAGAAGTCTGTATGTCTCATCATGCATGGCAAAGTTTACATGTAGATAGTGCAGGGCCCAGGGGTTGGAGAGCAGTGGAGTATGCACTCCTCTTTTGGACTAAACAAGTGAGATCAAGAGAAACCTTCATATGTAGAGATAAAGAGGCCTTTTCATTTCTCTATTGATGCTAGTATACAAGGAGGGGGACAAGACGGTAATGCCAATGATAGAACTATTCGAAAACAATGTTGGAATTCCCTAAAATTACCAAAAATCCAACAATCCTAATTTGATGGCTCACATCTAAGAGGGAAAAAGTAGATCGATCCAATGGTTGAGCATAGGATTAGATTTAATTGTCCAAAAGAAAATCAAAATCCAAAGAAAGCCTACACCCATGCAAGGCAAGAAAATCCACACAAAATTTTCTGTTTAATGCTTTTCAATTGGCTTTTCGGGCAGATTCTCGTAGGGTTTCAAAAACTGTATAAGAGGGAGCTTGTGGCCTTGTTGGAGCATCAAGTTCTAAGCACTCATGCTTATAGGCTCTAGCATTAAGAGCTCACAGGACTCTTGGAGGAGTATATGTAGATTTGGGGGAGTTTTCGCAACCTACACTTCCTTCTTCTCCACATTGGTGTGCATGCTGATTTTATGAGCATTGGTGTCTACGTACTACTTCATGACCAAACGTGACAATTGTTGCTGCTCTATATCAGAGAACACCTAATTTCATATTAGGGCTTATTGTATTAACTATCAAAACAGTTTTTAACATATCTTTTACTTCATTTTGCAGATATTCACTCACAGCATACCTCTTAGTCACTCTCTCACTAGATTTCATACCGAGAACCATTTAGATTCAGCCTATATGCAGTTTTGTAAATGAGCTCCATGAAGGAAGATAACAGTGCCACCTTTGGAACCTACTCAGCTGTAATATGATCACCTAGACACTCGAAGTATTACAATACATACATCAACCTCAAGAGCACAATATAAAGGATGGGTGGTCATTATAATCATAGGCAACATATGTCCCAATGACTTATTCCTATGAATCTGGCAGATCGGAAGACCAAACATGGGTTAAAAATGCAGCTTTCCATCTGCATATTCATTTCAGAAATACACTTGAGTACTCCTGTCCAAATAATGTTTTGATTGTAATAGAACCATCTTTTTGTTCCATTCCATCTTAAGCCCTCGTTATTGTCTAGTTCATTAAGCTAAAGGTGCTCTTAAGTACATGTTCATTTTTTCTCTTGAATTATGCAATGTCCTACCAATATGGCTTACAAAATCACTAATGAAAACAGAAATAGCACATCTTCAAAACTTCTAGAAAAACCTTAATGTTCTCAAAGGAAGGAAACAAACGCATTCACCCACCAACCTGGTAATGAACCATAAAGTCTGGATATCGACGAAGAGGAGAGGTGAATTGAACATAACCAGGAAGTCCAAGGCAAGAATGGTGCAGAGGCTGCATAATACTTATTTCTGCCGGCTTCATACATCGGAAAGATGCTGTTGCCCGAGCAGGGCCCTCTGGTATGGATTGCAAGTCAGTTGCCAAGACTTCATTGTAGTCCTGCCCTCTGTATGGTAGGCACAACCTGTGTTCATCTCCAAATGCTGCAATGGCCTCACCACAGAGCAGCATCATCTCAGTCACAAGAACAACTGAAGAACAGTTTTGATCCTCTACAGTGAGAGAAATTTCAGGGTTCACTGCATTCTCATCTTTCACCCGAACTTTCACACTTGGCATGAATACATCCAAGGAGCCCTAGTGTTAAAATTGCAATATGATGAGCATGGATCCTTGGACAAAGTTTGTACTAAAAATGGCATTGCTAATGAAAAAAATGTGTACGTGTGTATATAGAATTCCTTCTCTATATGATTGTACATACATTTCTATCACCACTGCATAGGTAATACAAACCATACATTAGATTGGCGCCACTTCTTTCTTCGAAGAGCAGCTTCATACAGCACAGACAAACCCTCTTCCTCCTCTAAGCCAAATTCCAAGAGCTCAGAGGCTGCATCATATGACAAGCAGTATGTTGGAGAAATTAAGGAGTTCTCAACCTTCCTTTCTGCTATGCTACAATCAAAGAATTAGAAAGGAAACCAATTACTTGCTGTGCAATCCAACACATTACATGTTTAAGAAATAGCTGCTAATGTAAGAAGATTTAACATTCAACATGCATGTTTGTTCTGATGCAAGAACTCATAATCTCATGCTTGTGAAGTTTAGGATGTATCTACCTGCCATCCTCTGATAATATTACAGATACACTGACAGCTGGACAGCACTTCCTTTCTCTCAGACTGAAAAGCTCAACTCCTAGCTCCTTTGGCAACATGGGTATTGTCAATGTTGGTAGATAGATGGATGCACACCTCAGGCTTGCCTCCCTGTGAGCCACAAGAAAAGAAAAAGATGTAATTCACAGTTTGAAAAAGTACAATGAATGTTAAGCAGAACAAATTAGCATACTTCTGCAAAGTGCTTTGCCAGGGAATCCAATGGGTTGGATCAGCTATATGTATCCAAACCTTCAAACGACCATCCAGCAACCGCATTGCACTGAGACCATCATCTATCTACTACCATTGCCAAAAGAGAATGACAAAGATTTAGCTATAATTTGCATGAATATCAGGCACCAAAGTATAAAAAGTCATTTACACCTCATCAGGATCCTCACAGTCTATAGTGTAAACTTTCAATGCAGTAAGGTCAACACGATTCTCCTATAAAGCCAAAATGCAATATAGTTAAAGATCTAATATCATAAAAGTATAACATAAGAATGCTGTTGGAAAGATGACAAAAGTGTACAACCTCATCCATGTCAGACAAAGACCTAGCTTTGATGGCCTCTGCCTCTGCAAGAACCTCAGCAGAAAAATGTATTGGTATTGGTATCTCCTGCTTGAGGAGGAGGAGATTTTCATGCACATTGAAATATCGAATTTGCGTTAGTAAATTTAGGGCACTGGAAGCCGTTCTATTCATTCTCAACTCATCCAGCAGCTGTATGTGAAAGAATGCAAATCAATTCCTTTCATAGGCAAAAATGGACTGGTTCGAGTTGTTAAACACACTGCATATCAGTACCTGCAATGCCATGGTTTTCTCATCCGAAGATTTACAAATTTCTAGAGAAAATGCCCTTAAAGACTCCAAGTATGTCCGAAATTCATCCTTGGAATCCCAAAAATCTCTGGTCGGCCTCTCATCAAATGACAGCTGCATCACTGTTTTGACAAAGTCCACAAATTCAACTAACTTTCTACGAGCAATCTCCTGCCGTGTCTGTTGTGATTGCAATTCTTTAACCTTAAAAAGCACATTAACTAGTCAGTCCCAAAACAGTTTATCATATGGTAATTGATCATCATAATAACTTGCAATCCCAGAAGATTACATACCCACCTTCATATTCTCTTCTAGTCATTATCTAAAATGTGATTTATTCACGAACCCGGAAAAAGGGCACATGTGCAAATAATAAAATGAAAATGCAGCTAAGAAGTAGGCTCTTAGAGATATGGATCCATGATAATCTGACTACGTGCAAAAACAAGTCAGATAACAAATTTAAGAAGCTAAAAATTTCGTATCACATCCTGAAGGAGACAAATAGTTTTTCAATAGCTCACAAAATTTTGAAGAATGTAAATGCAAATACAGACTTACATGTAAGACAACACAGAATTCAAATATGCTTAGTGTTATAATTGTTATGTCATCCAAGTACAAAGCTTATTATTCATCCAGATTCCATGTGCCAATGTCTGTAGCTGACACTTCAGTAACAGTCCTTAAGTCTATGCAGCAGTTTATCAGATCCACCCATAACTTGGATGAATAAGTCCACTTCAATTGAATGGTATGTACTTCTCCTGGAGCCATTCGCAAACTTTATAAAACAGAAAGGAAACAATAGAGCAATCCTACGACGATTGACAAATGATTAAAAAACCAACAGATGAGGATAGTACCTGTGCTGCTGACCGGGGCTCAAATCTAAATGAATATCCATCTTCTTTACACTTCAAATAAATAGGATTTGAATTTACTAGCTTGTAAGCACTGTAGCACTTCTCTGGTGCTGCACTGCCATACAAAATCTGTTAAAATATGAGCATTTAGAATTGCTACATGCTTGTATAAAATTGAGCTGCATGATTCAAATCTCACCAGTGCTAACTGTTCTATATCAACTGTTTTATCATCTGAAAGCAGCTCTTCCCAAGCTATTTCTAGTAGTGCCGGATCCTTGAGAAAAAATAACAAGTAATGCTAAATTTACTAACATTTAGCACTAATAATGCAGCTGAAACCTAATTATTATGCTTATACCTGCAAAAGCTCAGTTTCTTCAAGCAGGCGATCAACATCTTGCAGTTTGAAGCTGTCAGTTCCTGGAATGATAAGCCTTATTTGATTCGGCCTTACAATGCAAGTCTCTGCATTCTGAAATCTCAAAAGTATTAAAAATATGCTACAGCAATTTTTTTAAATTTGACATGTTTGCCTTTTTTTCTTTATTTTCTATTCTGAAAAGGGACAGAAAAACAAAAGATAATTCAATGCATGGACATAATCAGTAACAGTTGATAGGGCTCTGAGACCTAAATATAAATTGCAGCAGGATTCTTCATCAATTGTGTATATGCAGCCATAATCAAAGACATTTAGGAAAGACTGGGATTTCTATACAAATTGTAGCAAGATTTGCACACTATCATGGCTATATATGTTCAACAGCCCACAAGTGGAGGTATGAGGTGGACATGGAGGTCGAAGCAGTGCAGCTATAAACCATGGAGAAAGAAAATCAAATAAGCAGAACCAAATAAGAGAAAAGAAGGAAAGGAGGGGAAGAGGAGAGAGAGAAGCAGAGAAGAGGGAAAGCAAAAAGGGGCCCTTTGGGAAAAAAAAAGGGGGGGGTGGGGGGGGGGGAGACTATATACAAAGGAGGGACTAGAGTATGCGCATATATGTAGGTGGATCCATGCATGGATGTTTATGTATATATGCAGATATGCAGTAGAGAAAGAACTGGAAGGGGGACAAGGGGCACGGAAGAACGTGCACAGAAAAGGTCCTGACTGTTATCAGGACAGAACAACTGGAGCACTCCGAGACTTAAAATGTAAATTGCAATAGTAATGATTAAACAAAGACATTCAAAGATAAATGGAATGCTTATGCAAGTTGCAACAAGATTAGCATACTTGGGCACCGTATATATAGTTTGGAAAAGTTATAGGTGGAAATACATGATGGAAACGAAGGCTTTGGGAGGATTGGAGAGGATGTGCTCGCAAGTTCAGTTTCAGGAACCCAGGACAAAGTTATGGCTCTTTGATACTTTGGTTGCCTCTACTATGCAATATGGGGTACAGGTTTGGGGACCTTCTATAGGTTAGGATGGGTGGAAAGTCATGGAGAGGCCCTTGGTATCTATGATCTCTAGGCTGATTAGAGCCAAGGCCTCTGTACCACATGATATCATTCGAACGGAGCTAGCCGCCCCGCCTATTGAGATTGAGGCACTCACTAGAGCAGTCTCCTTTGTACACAGCTAGTGGGACACTACCAGAGATAGATATACGAGGCTGGCCCTCGAGTCATCCAGACAGCTAGCCCTGCAGGGGGATACATCATGCTGGTTTGCACAGATGACATCATGGTTTCAGACACATGGTTTTACCATGGACAGGCTGCCTCCTTTCCAGTACTCTTTCCAGTACACCCCTGATGTATCTGACACGGGTGGAGATCACTAGACATAGAGACACTCTACTGAGGAGAGATGGAGGGAGACAGTCCCAGAGACAGATTACGGATTTCTTTACACTAGACACTCGGCAATTAGAGGAGAAGTCAGTAGAGCATCTAGTACAGAGCTCTGTCCACACCAATACAGCCACGACTGGCACTCTCATAGACCGAGCAGTGGAGCTAGGGAGATCCAGACGACCGAGAGTGAGAGGTGCTACACAGTATCGACGGAAACTACAACGGAGGATTCATGTTGTGCTTTTCAGACGCCCACAGTGCAGATGAGGATAGATCTCCAGCCTTGTATATCAGCACATCCCTCCTATGTATCAGCCCTTTGTTGTATTAGTCTTGGTGTTAGCCTTTTCCCAGCTATTTTACATCTTTCATTTTCAATACCACTTCCTTTGGTACTCAGATTTTGTATCAGATTCACCAGTTTTGTAACTTTTGGTCTCATAGGTCATTTGGCCTTATGAAGACGTAAATATATCATTTCATTTCATTTCATTTCATCTCTCTCTCTCTCTCTCTCTCTCTCTCTCTCTCTCTCTCTCTCTCTCTCTCTCTCTCTCTCTCTCTCTCTCTCTCTCTCTCTCTCTCTCTCTCTCTCTCTCTCTCTCTCTCTCTCTCTCATATCTGACTCACCGGAGGGTATGCAACGACACTTGGATGCTCTACACAGCTTTGCAGAGGATAGTGGTCTGTCTGTAAACCTTGGTAAAACCAAGGTTATGGTGTTTAACACCACACCGCTGTGGATCAGGAGACCAACACCTATTTTCACATATGGGCAGGAGGTTGTGGAGTATACAGATGCATACACATATCTGGGGGTAGTATTCACTGGACCGAGATTTTCCTTGAGGAGAGCAGCAGAGACTAGACTGACTAGAGCATATGCAGCTTTGGGAGGATTGGAGAGGATGTGCTCGCAAGTTCAGTTTCAGGAACCCAGGACAAAGTTATGGCTCTTTGATACTTTGGTTGCCTCTACTATGCTATATGGGGTACAGGTTTGGGGACCTTCTATAGGTCAGGATGGGTGGAAAGTCATGGAGAGGCCCTTGGTATGTATGATCTCTAGGCTGATTAGAACCAAGGCCTATGTACCACATGATATCATTCGAGCGGAGCTAGCTCCCCCCCCTATTGAGATTGAGGCACTCACTAGAGCAGTCTCCTTTGTACACAGCTTGTGGGACACTACCAGAGATAGATATACGAGGCTGGCCCTCGAGTCATCCAGACAGCTAGCCCTGCAGGGGGATACATCATGCTGGTTTGCACAGATGACATCATGGTTTCAGACACATGGTTTTACCATGGACAGGCTGCCTCCTTTCCAGTACTCTTTACAGACACCCCTGATGTATCTGACACGGGTGGAGATCACTAGACTCATTCGTCAGGATCTGATTCAGCTCGACACCAGGAAGACATGGATTGAGCCTACACAGGAGTTGGGTACGAAGATGGCTTTCTATAGAGAGCATCTTCTACACCTCACAACGGATGGGTTTGTGACTCGACCTAGCTATATGGATACACACCTTTCCCATGCCTTGCGTTGTGCCATTGGCCAGTTGCGCACATCCTCACATCATCTTGAGATTGAGACTGGAAGATTCAGAGGGGTACCAACAGATAGCAGGATATGCCGTCTATGTCACCTAGAGCGAGAGACAGAGCTACATTACATATGTCATTGCACGGTATACTATGAGATACGGGGCCGTTTTCATTGTCTATTCAGAGAGGGTTTTGGGCCTCTATCTAGAGTCATGAGTTTTGAGGATCAGAGATGTCTTGGACTATATCTACTAGAGGTACATAGACATAGAGACACTCTACTGAGGAGAGCTAGAGGGAGATAGTCCCAGAGACAGATTACGGATTTCTCTACATCAGACACTGGGCAGTTAGAGGAGAAGTCAGTAGAGCATCTAGTATAGAGCTCTGTCCACACCCATACAGCCACTACTGGCACTCTCATAGACCGAGCAGTGGAGCTAGGGAGATCTAGACGACCGAGAGTGAGAGGTGCTACACAGTATCGACGGAAACTACAACGGAGGATTCGTGCTGTACTTTTCAGACGCCCACAGTGAAGATGAGGATAGATCTCCAGCCTTGTATATCAACACATCCCTCCTATGTATCAGCCCTTTGTTGTATTAGTCTTGGTGTTAGCCTTTTCCAAGCTATTTTACATCTTTTTACATCTTTCATTTTCAATACCACTTCCTTTGGTACTCAAATTTTGTATCAGATTCACCAGTTTTGTAACTTTTGGTCTCATAGGTCATTTTGGCCTTTTGAAGACGTAAATATATCATTTCATTTCATTTCATTTAGAGGGTTGTGATACCATCGAGGCTCCCATCCCTATGCATATCATATTTGTATCACATCCATTAAGCATATAGAGTGCATACCCATAGCACCCCACACCCTTGATGCCAGTTATTGTCCACTCCTTTTATACCCGTTTTTTGTACTCACATTTTATTTTCCTTTGGGACCACAGTGGATTGGATCATACAAATGTATATGTTTTGTCTCATAGGCCGATTTTGGCCTCTAATAGACATTAAAAAGTCTTTCTCTCTCTCTCTCTCTCTCTCTCTCTCTCTCTCTCTCTCTCTCTCTCTCTCTCTCTCTCTCTCTCTCTCTCTCTCTCTCTCTCTCTCTCTCTCTCTCTCTCTCTCTCTCTCTCTCTCTCTCTCTCTCTCTCTCTCTCTCTCTCTCTCTCTCTCTCTCTCTCTCTCTCTCTCTCTCTCTCTCTCTCTCTCTCTCTCTCTCTCTTTGGACACACTTACATCACATATCACCTCCATCCTACAGGACTTCTCCCTCCCTCCCTCCCTCCCTCCCTCCCTCCCTCCCTCCCTCCGTCCCTCCCTCCCTCTCTCTCTCTCTCTCTCTCTCTCTCTCTCTCTCTCTCTCTCTCTCTCTCTCTCTCTCTCTCTCTCTCTCTCTCTCTCTCTCTCTCTCTCTCTCTCTCTCTCTCTCTCTCTCTCTCTCTCTCTCTCTCTCTCTCTCTCTCTCTCTCTCTCTCGCGCGCGCCAATACACATCCTATTATATGCTTATGACATTGTCCTTCTTTCAGAGTCACACGAGGGGTTGCAGTCACATTTACAGGTGCTCGATACCTTTTGCATGGAGAGAGGACTCACAGCGAACCTTGGCAAGACCAAGGTCATGATCTTCCATACCTCCAGGACAGTACGCCATCGCGCCTCTTTCACAGGCAGCTGGAGGACAAATAGAGGTAGTGGACTCCTACGTCTACCTAGGTGTCACCTTCTCGGGCAGCACAGGGGTATTTTCCATGGCACAGGCCGCGATAGATAGATTGACGCGAGGCTATGCGGCACTTGAAGGATTGGAGAGATGCTGCTTTCAGACACATTTTCAGGAGCCCCGGACTAAGGGGTGGCTCTTTGACACTCTAGTGACACCCGCATTGATGTACCGAGCAGCAGTATGGGCACCAGGGATCACAGAGGCGATGTGGACGCGGATTGAGAGGTCCCAGGTCACCATGATCTCATGCTTGCTGCGCAGCAAGCCCTCCGTTCCACATGACATTATACGAGCTGAGATTGGCACACCACCGATGCTAGTGGAGGCCCTCTTCCGGTTGGTGACCTTTATTCTGAGAGTCAGAGAGCTCCCCACCGGCCGACTCACCTGGCTTGCATTTGAGAGCTCTAGAGATTTGGCAGAGATAGGGCATGAGAGAGTATGGTATGCACAGACCTACCGATGGTTAGCAGACCATGGCATGAGCATTACGGATCTCCCCCCTTTTCAGTATGACCTGTCTAGTCTTTCTTTCTTTCTTTCTTTCTTTCTTTCCCTCCCTCCCTCCCTCTTTCCCTCCCTCCCTCTTTCCCTCTCTCTCTCTCTCTCTCTCTCTCTCTCTCTCTCTCTCTCTCTCTCTCTCTCTCTCTCTCTCTCTCTCTCTCTCTCTCTCTCTCTCTCTCTCTCTCTCTCTCTCTCTCTCTCTCTCTCTCTCTCTCTCTCTCTCTCAGATTAGGTGGCCACTATCTGCAGAGTCAGAGCCACGTCTCCCCAACCTTTTCCAGCCCTATATAGCTTTGCGTAGCGATATACTTTTTATTTCATTTTATCTTCTACACAGGGTTACTACACTTGTACATGGTTTTTGTCTCATAGGCCGAGTTTGGCCTCCAGAAGACGTTAATATGACTTTCTTTCTTTCTTTCTTTCTCTCTCTCTCTCTCTCTCTCTCTCTCTCTCTCTCTCTCTCTCTCTCTCTCTCTCTCTCTCTCTCTCTCTCTCTCTCTCTCTCTCTCTCTCTCTCTCTCTCTCTCTCTCTCTCTCTCTCTCTCTCTCTCTCTCTCTCTCTCTCTCTCTCTCTCTCTCTCTCTCTCTCTCTCACCACTATTGAGGAAGAAAAGATGAGACATGCCCGCCGTCTCAATGTACGCATCACGGGCCTTGAAGAAAAAGAAGGCTCTACCCCCGAGTCCGATGGGAAGACACTATGCAAGATACTCGGCTACAAAGAGGAGTCCCCCCCATTCATCAAGTCTTGGAGAACGGGACGAGACCCCACGAAGAAGAGAGCTCTCATTCTACACTTCCCTTCCGAAGATATAAGATCTACTTTCCTACGCAAGAGGGTGATTTTGAGAGCACTTGATGGCCCCCCCATCTACCTTGACGATGATCTCACACCCATGCAGGTAGCACACCGTCGTGCATGCATGTCGAGAGTACATCAAGCTCGCAAAGAAGGAAAGAAGGCTTCATACAGAGATGGTCGTGTCATCATTGATGGCAAGGCCATCCCATAGGGATTCGCGGCCTGTGAGACACTCGAGGAGATACACCTTGCAGTTTGGAACTGCAATGGAGATCTATGAACACACCCAGAGAGATTGGAAGAGGTGCGCAAAGGCAAAGACATCATTATGCTCACAGAGACACATGAGAGCCCGGACCGGGGCCTACCTCGAGTCCACGGTTTTCAGTGGGAGTCCACATACAGAGAGTGTACACGTCAGCAAACCACCCGAGGATCAGGAGGAGTAGCCATACTCTTTAGAGATGGACTTCAGAGCAGGATACAGATAGTCGCACGTGATTCACAGGCCAGATGTCTTTGGATTCGACTGCAGCTCTCGCAGGAGCGGATCATCTTCATAGCATTATGCTACTTTGCTCCTTCTAGCTCGCGTTTCGCTATCATAGATCGAGAGGAGGACTCACCATACACTTGCTTGTCAGAAGAGATTACAGAGTACTCTGCATTAGGGGAAGTCTTCCTTATGGGAGACTTCAATGCAAGGACAGGCAATGATCAGTGTGAGATATTTGACCCAGAAGACCCAGAGATACTACATACCATAGAGGATGAGTCTACAGCTCGAGCTTCAGCTGACCCTACACACACTCACTATGGCACTCACCTACTCAGACTAGGCTCTCGACATAATCTCGTTATCTATAACGGGATGACTCAGTGGCCTACCTCAGGAGGATTGACATGCATACCACACTCAGCCACAGATGGCGGGGGAAGTACAGTAGATTACGTCATGGGGTCCAGAGAGGCCATCCACCTACTTACCTCATTCACCATCCCACCCATACCCATTGGGGCCGATCACACATACCTCGCACTCTCCCTGAAGGGAGACACCCCTTTACGCATACCCGCAGCACGCATCCCACACACCACCATCCACTTCACACACGAGCTAGCTCACATATATGCGGCTCGAGTCGAGAAGGGTCTTCTCTTACTTCATCCTTACACTCCACTATCCCTACTCACCTCTCAGATAGCATCAGTTCTTCAGACATCAGCCATCAGCTCCTTCCCACACACCATCCATTCTCGTCACACACCTCCTCCCGGGACTATGCCACAACATCGTTGGTATGATGAGGATTGCAGAGATCTTTACCGCCGACTACGAGCTCAGCGAGCATTGGGAGAGATCACAGAGAGAGAGGCCAAGGGACAGATGAAGACTCTCACACGTCGAAAGAGGCGAGCCTTTGAGGAGGCACAGGAGCTTGAGCTATACCATCTCTTTATGAGTATGGACAATGCTGCAGCATGGCACAGCCTACGAGAGCCACGCCCGACCACACCTATTGGAGACCCACACACATGGCATGATTATGCTCAGAGGTTATATGAGGTACCTAGGCAGCCTCCCTTTCCCCAGCCACTTGAGCCTCGCCCTACTAGTTCTTCTCTCTTCACAGCAAAGATGGTTGAGAGGGCCATACGACGACTTCGACATGGACGTTCGACAGACCACGCGGGAGCGAGCATCTCATATATGCAGCCTCCACTATAGCCCCGTTGATTGCACATGTCTTCAACCGGGCTATAGGAGAGGGCTTCCCAGAGGAGTGGACTAGGCACACCATTGTGCCTATCCACAAATCTGGCGACACCCTGGATCCAGGGAACTACAGGACCATCATGATTGGCCACACCATGGCCAAACTATACGGTGCCATACTTGAGGCAGAGCTCAGCTCATATGCAGAGACTGAGGGGCTACGAGCACGAGGCCAGGCAGGTTTTCGACGAGCTTTCTCTACTATTGATCACATCTTCATTCTGCGCTGCCTCATTGATGGGGCAAGGATGCGGAAGAAGAGGCTATATTGCTGCTTTGTGGACTTCCGCAAAGCTTTTGATACAGTGCCGCGGGAGAGGCTCTTCCAACGCCTCCAGAGCTTGGGAGTACCATCAGGGATGATTTGGGCCATCTATGCACTCTATGAGCAGGTGACTGGGAGGGTACGGTGTCCAGGAGGTATGTCTGAGGCCATTGCTAGCACCATCGGTGTTAAGCAAGGCTGCCCACTCTCTCCCACTCTATTTGGTCTCTACATTGACGAGATTGAGGACTACATTCTCCGAGCTGGAGGAGAGGGTGCAGACCTCGCAGGTACACATGTCCACATTTTATTATATGCCGATGACATTGTCTTGATTTCAGAGTCACCCGAGGGATTACAGCGCCACCTTGAGGCCCTGGATGAGTTTTGTACACAGAGGGGCTTGACAGTAAACCTTGGCAAGACCAAGGTCATGATCTTCCACACCTCCCCCATGGTGAGGAATGGAGCAGGATTCAGAGCTGGTGGTGGACAGATTGAGGTGGTCACTTCCTATGTCTATCTCGGAGTCACATTCACGAGCTTGCCTGGCCCCTTCAGCATGAGACAGGCAGCCACCGATAGACTCACACGCGGATATGCAGCTTTAGCCATGTTAGAGCGGAGATGTCACCAAGCACACTTCCAGGAGCCCCGCACGAAGGGCTGGCTATTTGACACACTGGTCAGACCAGCTATGATGTATGCTGCGACGGTTTGGGCCCCAGGTCTCACAGTCACCCAGTGGAGTGCGATCGAGAGGCCACAGGTACGTATGATCTCGCGATTATTTCGTGGGAAACAGTCGGTGCCACATGACATCATCAGGGCAGAGCTAGCTGCACCACCCATGGCAGTAGAGGCACTATTCCAGACTATCTGCTTTATTCAGAGGATTAGGGACCTCCCTACAGATAGACTCACACACAGAGCTCTTGAGGCATCTATACAGATATCAGAGTCAGGATATGAGAGAGCTTGGTACACTCAGGTTAGAGTCTGGTTTGATAGTCATGGACTTGATATGGACAGATTGCCGCCTTTTCAGTATGACCCAGACTCACCTCACATCCACCTCTCTCGTCGTGAGAGGAATGTTGTGCTCAGACAGGATCTCTAGCAGCTCTACATTAGTCAGACATGGCACACACCACACATGGGATCGAGACTATCGCACTATCGAGACCAGTTCATAGACATACTAGCTGACGGTTTCATCCAGCGACCACGCTACATGGATACTCACATGCCTCATAGCTCGAGGGTAGCGATTGGCCAGCTGAGAGTCTCATCACACCGACTCGAGATTGAGACGGGCAGAGCCGCAGACATTCCCAGAGAGGAGCGGATATGCAGAGTATGCAGAGTAGAGATGGAGGATGAGGAGCACTTTGTATGCAGATGTAGCGCATATGATGGCATCAGAGGCAGATACGAGACTCTGTTTGCAGGGCAGCCCACCCTCCGAGAGATCATGGACTCTAGAGACCAGCGACAGCTCGGGCGATTCTTACTAGAGATACAGAGTCACAGAGATTCCCTACTCCAGCCTACTGTAGCACTCCATACAGGAGGGAGACAGAGTCAGCTCACTGACTTCTTTATTCCACGACGTGCTGCAGCCCTCCCCCCCTCAGCCCACACACCGAGCGGGGTGACTCTTCAGCAGGCTCAGATATCTCGAGCTAGGAGACGACCCCGTGCTATAGGATATCGGGCCCCGAGACTTCACCGACACCAGATTGCGGAGATCCAGGCTTGTGACCATCGCGCCATGGAGGAGAGACGATCCCAGATGATGGCCGATCCCGTTGCAGCCATCAGGGTGGCCCTGACTCCACCTCCACCTATGTATCACATATTACACCCACCCACTAGCACAGGATGGAGCTAGTAGTCGTCTTAGATGCATTCTCATGGTTGTTGTACTACCCTTTTGCATACAGACTATCATAGATATCGCACTCCATACACCCCCCACCATTTTCATGGGTATCCCCACATGCATACTACGGAGATCTATATCAGCTTAACCAGTTTCTTTTCAGTACTTTTATCTTTTCTGATTGACAGAAGATACACCCATGTACATCGATTTGTCTCATAGGCCGAGTTCGGCCTCCTAATAGACGTAAAAAACACTCTCTCTCTCTCTCTCTCTCTCTCTCTCTCTCTCTCTCTCTCTCTCTCTCTCTCTCTCTCTCTCTCTCTCTCTCTCTCTCTCTCTCTCTCTCTCTCTCTCTCTCTCTCTCTCTCTCTCTCTCTCTCTCTCTCTCTCTCTCTCTCTCTCTCTCTCTCTCTCTCTCTCTCTCTCTCTCTCTCTCTCTCTCTCTCTCTCTCTCTCGACCAGCGACGCTTGGGACGCTTTCTCAGAGCAGCATACGAGAGGGCGAGATCGGTCACTCAAGCCGACACATCAGCCACGGGTGAGTACGCAGCAGACCATTACCCAGTTTTTTCAGCGAGCTGAGCTACATCAGAGAGGTCCATCTATAGGGCTCACGCTCCACCAGGCAGCAGCACAGAGAGCGCGGCGCCGACCACGCATGGGCAGATATCATCGACCACGACTATATCAGGAGGATATCTCATGCATCGGGACAGCCTACGACCACATGATGGAGCATAGG
>CM035421.1:95655908-95815908 GCA_020310875.1 Ceratopteris richardii
GGCAGTGGAGAGCTACGTGGTGGTGTGCTCGATTGATCCGAACACCATAGGAGTGGGATGCTCCGTGAGAAGAGAAAGTAGAGAGAGAACCTTAAACGGGAATTTGGAGAAAAAGATGGAGAAGTGTTGAAAAAGTCCCATTCAAATTATGAAAGTCTTATTGATAAGTGTTGAAAAAGTCCCATTCAAATTATGAAAGTCTTATTGATAAGTTTTGGTAACCAAGTCTTATTGATAAGTGACTTTTGGGTCATTTGGGCATGTTCACACGTGGCGAATGACCAAAAGCCATAAAAATAATGTAAATGCCTATAACTCCTCAATCTAGGGTCCAAAAAATATAACAAAAATATGTCTGGAAACCTCTTGATCGTAGCTATCAGATCGAAGGGTCAAAATATACAAAAGGAGAGTCCTTGGGGCCTTTAACCCCAACAGATGGTACTTTGTACTTAAAGATTCACTTATAGCTCTTACTTCAGTCATTCTCATATTACTGATCATCTATCGACAGAGAGCTCTTCCAGCCATCGCATGTCTTTGGGTTTCGATCTCCTTCGCTCATGTGCTTAGAAGCACTCCATCAATGGACAATCACATGTGATGAAGTACCCACAACAAGTGAACCTAATTGACATGCATAAAGTTTTTATATGCAGATTTAAACTTTTCCCACCCCTCATAGGCACTATCCCAAGTTCTTTAAATCAACAAGGATCTCATCTTCTATAGCCATTTCCATACATGTTCAAGGTTCAAAAATTGCTATTTTGAATTTTCACATTTTCCAACCTCAAATAAGCCTTTGACATCACTATAAATGCCAGCCATACCTGCGAAGTATGCATAGAAAATATACATATAATTTCAGAAAATAAATCATGACAAGATGTGATTCAACAAAAACTCACCAAAAAATATATCTTTTTTGCAAAATAAGGATCTAAGCACTTAGAAAAGTAAGCAAATATTCAAGTTCTGGAAACAAAAACACGTAATTCCACAGCCAATTGTATCTCGATAAGCTATAAATTCTGAAATTTTGATTAGTTTTTAGTATATTCCACAAGAGAGATTCATTCAGAGTGGTTGAACACAAAGAGCCCCCAGTTTGTGCAGAAAAATAAAACGTGTGATTTTTGAGATCGAGAAAAAATGGTGACTCTGGATCTATTATATACAGACTTCAACAGTTGAGGATAAAGTCCACTTAAATGGTGTAAATCTGACTCAAGCGTGCTACTTTTTGCTAACATAAACTTACAATTAGCAAGAAGAATCTAGAGACTTACGATTAGTAAGAAGAATCTAGAGTCTACACTTCTTCTTGAAGTTTTACAACCATTATATCTTTCAGATTAAATGGTTGTAAAACTTCAAGAAGAAGTGTAGACTCGAGTGCCTCCTCATACATTGCTCATGTCTTGCAATAAAACCAAACAAAAAACAGGGCAACAAAATGATACCATTGTGAAACCAACGATGCACCTAGGTGCTTGATCCAAGAACAAAGAAAATTGAGAGAAAAAATGTTTAAAAATAAATAAATAAAGAAGGAAAGGGTTAAGACCGAAGAAAATATGCTTGATTTTTCTGGACTCTCAATATGGGTTGTGGGGTGGTAAAGGTACGAGTATTACTAAGATGAGTCCTTTTGGACCTTCAGCCAGAATTTCTGGTGCAAGGGCACCTGAACATATAGAAATAGTCTATAAATGCATGTAACTTGGCCATGCTTTGGCCACAAAAGAAAATAAAAATGCTTGAGAGCTCTCCGAGGGTCTAAAGGTAGATGTGTACAATTGGAGGACCTTTATCCCTACATTATTCACTTTGGGATGTATGTTGATTATAATATTCTTGTGGCGATTATTGTTCTTTTCTCATTTCAGATTAGCTGAGCAAAAAACCCTCCACATTTATATTGAGAACCATTAAAATTGATAATGTAATTCTTAGCATGCCCTCTTCTAAGGATGAAGTGCTCCATTTTATTGAGCAAGTTAGATCTTCCTCCCATTCAACATTATGCAATGATAATCTTTTGTGGCAAGTATGCAACATGTTACTTAAAGTTGTGATGATTGATTTGCTCAAGTTAAAAGGCAAAAGAGATTCTTACTATTTCTCCATTAGCACAACTTCGTGGAATTTCAAAACAAATATCATTTACTGTGTATGAACATCATGACTATTGCATGTTTACGTAGATTCTAACACTTGCATTCTTCAAATGCTTGCCAACCTAAAGAGAAAGAAGCAACAAAATTGGATTAAGATTTCAGCTATTCATCCAAAGAATCCTTTCTTAGAATATAAGTTATCAAAAGAGCCTTAGTGAGTGTTTACTCATACTTTACAAGAAGACTATAAGAGACTGCCATGACAGTCAAAGGGGATGTATGTTAATAATCATACTTGCACACTTTTTGCATAACATCCCTCCAAACTCCCATCCATGTGGTCAAGGTCGAGCAAAATAAGTATGAGCTTCCTTCGATCTAATAACTGAATTGTTAACATTTTTGCAGCCTTCAGGGCATTCTCGGTCATTGATGGAATTTTTTTTTCCCCTTGGAGTATAACAGCCAGTAAATCACATTATGGAATTCAGGACATCTAATACACCCTCTAAATATGTTTGATGAGTAACAACACATTAGCCAATGTTCAAGTAACCATGCACAACACCTAGCCTTCAATAAACTGTACATTCATAGATATTGGAAACTATCAAACCCTAGAAGACTCTTTTAAGATCCATAAGATTCTTCACCCATGCCATGACAGCTTAACTAAGCTGAATAGTCAAGAACAGAATTCAACAAAGGATGCCGGTTCATGATTTCAGTAGGCCTGCTATTTGTTTTTAAATTGATAAGCACACACATGTCCAATGAAATTCTTTGTACTTCTGAAGAACCATTATTGCATGCTCTGGAAGGCCTCAATTGCTCCTTTCACTTTCTCACAGAACCCTTCAATGATTCTGCATATTTTCTATTGGTTATACCATAAGCCTACTTTTTATAAAATCTTAGAGATCCAAAAACTCCTCGGAATAAATCAAAAAAGAAAAGGGATAAATAAGCAACAAATAAATTAAAACAATATACCTGATCAATCACACTCCAATTTTTCTTTCCCTCACGACTTTGGGTGACCCCCAAAAGAACTCTGCCCGAGTCCTTCTTAAACTCAATCAAAACTCCCTCTTGAAGAGCTGTCTTCTGTGCATTTATCGGAAAGCCCGCTTGAAAAAAACGCCTGAAAACAACGATATTAGCAACACCAGACAAACTCGAGATAAAGAGTCATCCAAACTTATGAACTCAAGATAAAGAGCACAAACACAACACATAAGAAAAAACGGACACCCAAAGAAAGAGACTATACAAAAAATAAGATCAATATAAGTCATGAACAACACAAACAAATAGAAAATCCAATACGAAATGGAAATGAATAGAATAATAAACACATAAATTAGAAAAAATAAAAATGAAAATGAAAAATTAAAAATTAAAAATATACATATCATTTAAAATCTCTCTCTCTCTCTCTCTCTCTCTCTCTCTCTCTCTCTCTCTCTCTCTCTCTCTCTCTCTCTCTCTCTCTCTCTCTCTCTCTCTCTCTCTCTCTCTCTCCCCCCCCCATCACGCACCCTCTTCCTGTGCAACAACCCTGGCCCCACCACCCTCTGAGTAACTACCGAAACCCTAGAACTGCCAAAACCCTAGCTGCATAACTGTCGAAACCCTAACTGCTGCTCCCGCCGCCTGCCCCGCCTCCATCCCACACCCTCTGCCTGTGCAACAACCCTCGCCCCCACCACCTTCCTCCCCATACTGTTGTCCCCGAGCTTTTTCAACTACCTTTGCCTCCTTCAACCCTAGCAAACATCACATTCTTTAAGATTTATAACTTCACACACTACCAATCAACAGGACAGAAGGTTTCGAGTTTACAGAGAAGATTTTGAGTGTCCTTGGTAGTCATGGAAGCAAAGCGTCCCTGCCCTGGACTAATAACTCTATCCTTACCCAGGACTAATAACTGTGTCCTTGCCCCGGACTAATAATTGTTGCCTACAATTATTAGTCGCTCCCACCCTTGCTCCATCGCGCATCAAGCATGCTCCCCTCTTCATCGCAAGTCTTTGGACTCAACACACTGAACATTTTCCCGGCTTCTAACACCATAACCGCTATGGCTAAGAAGGAGGACTTGACGAAGCTTCTAACACCATAACCGCTATGGCTAAGAAGGAGGACTTGACGAAAATGGAGGACAAACTAACCATAGCTATCAAAGAAAACAAGAAGATGGTGGACTCCACTATCACGATCATCATCAACCGCCTCACAAAGCTCAAGAAAGAAGTAGAAACGTATCATAAGGAGAGGGAAACGTGGAAGAAAGAGAAAGAAGAGTGGGAGAGGGAGAGCAAGAAAGAAAAAGAAGAATGGGCTAAGGAGGAGCAAACATGAAAGAGGAATTGGAGCTCCTCAAAACTTCGATGGTCTCTCTCACACCCGAAGAGGGAGAAATTAATATGAGCAAGACAGAAGCTCTCAAAGAAGATCTCACCAAAACCTTGACCGCGAGCATGAAAAACAAGCTAGAAACTAAAGAAGGGTGGATCAACGTAGTGGAGAAGAACATCAAAAAAGAAGCCAAAGAGGAAGCACAAAAGGAAGAAGCCCTCATCGTGCATACCACCATCGAGGAAGAAAGGATGAGACAAGCCCGTCGTCTCAATGTACGCATCACGGGCATTGTAGAAAAAGAGGGCTCTACCCCCGAGTCCGATGGGAAGACACTATGTGAGATGCTCGGCTACAAAGAGGAGTCCCCCTCGTTCATCAAGTCTTGGAGAACGGGGTGAGACCCAACGAAGAAGAGAGCTCTCATTCTACACTTCCCCTCCGAAAATGTAAGATCTACTTTCTTTCACAAGAGAGTGATTTTGACAACACTTGATGGCTCCCCTATCTACCTTGATGATGATCTCACACCCATGCAAGTAGCACATCGCCGTGCATGCATGCCGAGAGTACACCAAGCTCGCAAAGAAGGAAAGAAGGCTTCATACAGAGATGGGCGTGACATCATTGATGGCAAGGCCATTCCATAGGGATTCGCGGCCTATGAGACACTCGAAGAGATACACCTTGCAGTTTGGAACTACAATGGAGATCTATGGACACACCCAGAGAGGTTAGAAAAGGTGCGCAGAGGCAAAGACATCATTATGCTGACACAGACACATGAGAGCCCAAGCTGAAGCCTACCTCGAGTCCACGGTTTCCAATGGGAGTCCACATACAGAGAGACTACACGTCAACACACACCAAAGGATCAAGAGGAGTAGCCATACTCTTCATAGATGGACTTCAGAGAAGGATGCAGGTAGTCGCAAGTGATTCATAGGCCAGATATCTTTGGATTCGACTCAAGCTCTCCCAGGAGAAGATTATCTACGTAGGGTTATGCTAGTTTGCTCCTCCTAGCTCCCCGTTCGCTATCATAGATCGAGAAGAGGACTCACCGTACACCTGTTTGTCAGATGAGATTGCAGAGTACTCTGCATTAGGGGAAGTCTTCCTTATGGGAGACTTCAATGCCAGGACAGGCAATGATCAGTGTGAGATATTTGAAGCAAAAGAGTCACAGATACTGCATACCATAGAGGATGAGTCTACGGCTCGAGACTACATTATCCCCACTACTTCTCTCTATTTTGTGGTTGTTTTCAACCTTTTTCAACCTACAGAGTTTTGTGTAGCGAGCACTATTCCGTTTTATTTCTACACATGGGTTACTATAGTTGTACATGGTTTTGTTTCATAGGCCAAGTTTTGCCTTTGAAAGACGTCTCTCTCTCTCTCTCTCTCTCTCTCTCTCTCTCTCTCTCTCTCTCTCTCTCTCTCTCTCTCTCTCTCTCTCTCTCTCTCTCTCTCTCTCTCTCTCTCTCTCTCTCTCTACATGCATACTACAGAGATCTATATCAGCCTTGCCATCTTTTTTTTCAGTACTTTTATCTTTTCCGATTGACAGAAGATACACCCATGTACATTGATTTGTCTCATAGGCCGAGTTCGGCCTCCTAATAGACGTAAAAACACTTTCTTTCTTTCTTTCTTTCTTTCTCTCTCTCTCTCTCACACACACACACACGTATATACCTACCTATCTATCTGTATAAATACATGCATAAACACGTATACACACACAGCCAACTATATACTTAAGTAATTACAACATATCCATCCATCCATACACGTGTGTATCATCCATTTACGTGTGTATATAGGTATACGTGCGTGTGTGTGTGTGCATGTGTATGTGTGTGTCCAAGGAAGCGTAAAAAAGCTTCCATCACGGTACAATTCACATTCGGTAACGTCAATTTTACCTTGTAGAGCGCATTGATTTCGTAGGCATAGAAAACTTGAGCTGAGGAGCATTTTCGGAAAGCGAATGCCAGCCTCGAGACAGCGACGTCGAGAGGAAAGGCGCTGACATGGCTGCTCCCTAAGAATGCCTATCGCATTTGCCCGTTCGCCTTTTTAATTCTGAAAATTTCTGCGGAAACGAATGTCTAGCCGAGTATAGGCGCCTCCGTATCAGTGCTAAAGGGAGACGGGATGACTAGCGGGATGGCTGCGCGGAAAGGGGAACGCGAAGCTGGCCGGCGACAATAGTCATCCGAACTTCCGAAGATCAGATAAGAAATGGGGATAATCGGACTCATTATCGTTTAGAAAAGAATGAACAATCATAGTGATGTGCAAGAGCACAATAACCATAATGTTCCAACTTCGAGTACACATGATAGCTTTTCAACAAGAGACTCTTAAATGCAAAACAAGCCAAGAGCTAAAGGAGAGTTGTAAAATACGTAGAAGAGAAAGAACTTCTTTGGGAGGGCACATAAAATTTACAAGTCACTGGTGTAGTAATCTAAATCAATAATCTTGCAAAAAGTCCAAACCCACATAGCCAACTTGTTTGATGCCTTGAGTCTCTCGGAGGAAGTATTGAGTTCAAGTCTTGGCTGAACATTTATCTATGAGTTTCTAACAGATGGGTTCCTCTACCTTATGAGGTTAGGTGTGTGAGTGTGTTTTCAATTCATTGTGCTCTCAAAAAAAAGTCATAATAATAATAATAATCTTGCAAAAAACGGGAAAGCATGGTGGCACATTTATCTTAATAAATACAAAGATATTAATAGCAATGATCATACACGTTTTATGCTTCTTGAAAAACGAAACTTCAAGTGGAATACAAAAGAATGGCAATACAAAGTTGGAAAGACCTAGTACCATAATGAAAGTATCAAGTTTCCTTCCTTATGAGATCTCTTACTCTAATGAAGGTATTATGTTTTCTTACTTCTAACTTGGCTAAGAAATTCTACACCGTCACGGATAAGTTTTTTTCCTCTCTTGGCGTCTTCTTCGACAACATGGCTTTTACATCACCCTTCGTTCTCTAGCCCACCTTTTTATTATTTGTTGCTTTTAGAAAATATAGATTTGTTATGCAACATGATAAAGAGGCAAACAAATGAGGAAGAATACCAAGTTATGAGATTTCTCAAGAGCTTTCTTTTGCAAATAAGCAAAAAGTCCAAAAAATTGAGATCTCATTGAGCTATGTAGGTTTTTGAGTGGCCCTTTTCATATCAAATGGCCGATATAGTTTAAAATAGTCCCTAAAATCAATAAAACTACTGTAACTAGTTTCTTGGGGCTAATCTATCGAATATTGTAATTACATCGATCTGCATTTTTTTCATGGGATTTAAAAAAATAATAATATTTTTTCTGAGAATAGTGGTAGCTTCTAATCTATCCGAAAATGGGTATATCGTTTACAAAAAAGAGGAATTTTTGGGGGAAAAAAACGATAGCACTTCGTACCTTCATCTTGCTCCTCGCCATGTTGCATGTGTCTTCAAGCTCTTTGGCTCACCTTTAATTATGGCTTCTCATACTATTTGAGGATTTTCTCATATCGTTCATGCTCTTGCTTCTTCATCGTGATGGATAATTTTGTCGTTAGCTTGTTCCAATGGATTTGTAAGAGAAGGTTTTGGCTATAGGATAAGTTTCTTTTGCGTCAATTTTGATACCACAAGCCATAAAGCAACATAAAGCAAGTGTCGAATTGATCTTTTTGATATAGTTTGGTAGTGATATGTGTGAAGTTACTTTAGGACCATCGAGTCATTTTTTTCCCTTTCAAGAGATTTTTATCTTTTGGCTTGTATGAAAACTTACAACCCTAACGAGCTACTCATGTTTCTACTATTCAATTAGTGATACACTCAGTTTTGAGCTCCTTCTTCTTCCTTGTGCTATCTGCATGCTTCTATGGCCCCGAAACTCCAACAATTACTATTAGAGTACATCATCACTAGTAGGAGAGCACATCTTCACTTTCTTCAAGGCATCATTGACAACCTTTTGGTCACAATCTCATAATCGCATGAAAATTGGTGAGCATACATGAGCTCATTAGCAATTCAAACTAGCTTTGCATTCTGGCATCAAGATTTTGAGCTTCTTCTAGCTTCCAAAGGCACTATCGTATTGACTATTTCAAGCAAGCTTATCCTTTTATGCCAAATAGATATATAGTTTTTGGTTTGCCAGTATAAGAATCCCCAAGTCTATTATAGGTATGGAAGAGCTCATTTAGGTATTTCAATTCAAATTTTTTGAGAAACAATCAATTTTTTACGTCGAGTTATAGTTATTGGTCATGGCTAAAAGCAATGGTATATTTCATATGTTTGTTGTTGAGGATAAGTTGGATGGTTCTAAACTACCCAATGGGGGTATACATGATGTGTCATGTACTGGTAACAAAGGCTCGTGGAATATTATGCATGGTGCTCAAAAACATCCTCCTACACCTACGAATTTTATGACAACACATGATGGAGATGGTGTCAAAGATGATGATCTTTAATTTCTTGATCCTATTGTAGTTCTACCTATTGTAGAGTAGCTTTGTTGGGATAGTGAGATGCACAAGCACATGCATTGATAGCATTGTCTATCAAATGTGCCATTATCCCTCACAACCAAAAATTATTGAGATATTCTCACTACAACATTTGAGGGCATACGGACATTTTCCATACCAATAATCACGACCTAGAGTCGATATGACCGTTGGAAATGCTTGGAAAGATCACGTTAGGCATACCGATGGACACTTGACCATCAGTATAACCATTTAAAATTGATTGTCGATATACACATTGGTCATCGATATAGGCATCGGTATAAGCGTCAGTATAAGCATTGATAATTTGCTAGAAATTACCAACGCCTATACCGGTGCCGTCTTTTAACATAATAGACCCGAGAGCTAAAATTGAACATTTTGTGCATGTTTTGAACTCAGTAGTGCTTTTGTCAAGTTTGTGTGCATGACCTGCATTGTCTTGTGCACACACACAAGTGATGCGCATACTCTTTCACCCTTTCTCTTTCTCTATGTTTTTTATTTTCTAATTTCTCTTCTCTTTGGTCTCACAAGAGCTTTATGGCATCACATTTTTAGAATTTGACGAGAGACGACATTGATTGGGCTTTGATGATAGCGATCCAAAAAATTACATCGATGTAAGTGATTGTTTTGTTCTCTATTGATAGAGAGTGAGAAAGAGGGGGAGAGAAAGAGAGAGAAAGAGAGAGAGAGATCTAAAGAGAGATAAAGAGAGAGAGAGAGAGAGAGATCTAGATGAAAGCGAGAGAGAGAGAGACAGAGAGAGATCTAGATGAAAGAGAGAGAGAGAGAGAGAGAGAGAGAGAAAGAGAAAAGATAGAGATACATACACATACATAGATGTAAATGATTGTTTTGCTCTTTATTAGAAAGAGATAGAGAGAGAGAGAGAAAGAGAGAGAGAGAGAGAGATGAAAAAGAGATAGAGAAAGAGAGAGACATGAAAGAGAGAGAGAAAGAGAGAGCAATAAAGAGAGAGAGAGAGATAGAGATACATACACACACATACTCATGTATATGCATGCATACATACACACACATATACACACATGCATATGCATACATACATACACACACACATATACACATGCATACGCATACATATGCATACATACATACACACATGCGTACACACACATAGGTACACACACATACATACACATATACATACACATACATATGCATACATACATTCACACACATACGTACACACACACGCATACACATAGATATGCATATATTACATACACATGCATATTACATACTTGCATACATATTACATACACACATGCATATTCATGCATGCATACACACATATACATACACACTCACATATACACACACACTCACATATATACATACACACTCACATACATATTACATACACACATGCATATACATATACACACATGTGCATACATATACACACACATATATATACATACATGTACACACACATATACATACTTATACACATACACACATAGTACATGTACACATAAACATATATATACACATGCATACACACATATACATGTTTTAGGTCTAGTTCTTTAGGATTAAGGTTTTTAGGCTATTTACACATGCATACACAGATATACACACATTGTACATATACACATACACATATATATACACATGCATACACACATATACATGTTTTAGGACTAGGTCTTTAGGATTAGGGTTTTAGGCTTTTTGCACATGCATACACACATAATTCATATACACATACACATGTATATACACATGCATACAAATATATACATGTTTTCAGTCTACGTCTTTAGGATTAGGGTTTTAGGCTTTTTACACATGCATACACACATATACACATATACACACATGATACATATACACATACACATACATATACACATGTTTTAGGTCTAGATCATTAGAATTAGGGTTTTAGGGTTTCTACACATGCACAGATATACATATATACACATATAATACATATACACATACACATGTATACACACATGCATATACATGTTTTAGGTCTAGGTCTTTAGGATTAGGGTTTTAGGCTTAATACATATATACATACACATGTATATACACATGCATACACACATATACATGTTTTAGGTCTAGGTCTTTAGGATTAGGGTTTTTAGGTTGTTTACACATGCATACACATGTATACACATATACACACACAATACATATACACATACATATATATATGCACATGCATACACACATATACATGTTTTAGGTCCAAGTCTTTAGGATTAGGATTTTAGAGTTTTTATACATGCATACACATATATACACATATACACATATAATACATATACAAATACACATGTATATACACATGCATACACACATATATGCATGTACATGTTTTAGGTCTAGGTCTTTAGGATTAGGCTTTTAGGTTTTTTACATACATACAACAAAAACAAATATATATAAATAAATATATAAAAAACAGGTCTTTAGGATTTTTAGGTTTTTTACATATATATAATCAAATATATAAAAAATAGGATTTTAGGATTTTTTAATTAAATTAAAAATATATAAGAAAAATTTGGAATATATAAATAGATATATATAAAAAGTAGGATTTTAGTATAGATAAATAAATATGAAAAAAGCTAGGGTTTTAAATATATAAATTAAATATATATAATTAAATATATAAAAATATGATTTTAGGGTTTTTTATTAAATTAGATATATATAATTAAATTAATAAAATATAGAGTTTTAGGTTATATATATATATATATATATATATATATATATATATATATATATATATATATATAGGATATTAATATAAATAAATAAATATGAAAAGATCTAGGGTTTTTAATTATTTTAAATATATATGATTAAATATATGAAAAATAGGATGCATATTTTCAAGAATATGGGAGAGATTCTTTGGAAGACTTTGATCGAATAGAAAAAAATCAAAGCACAAAGGGAGGACTTGGAAGAGTGAGGTCGTATGCAAGAGTTATGGGCAATTACTAAGCCCAACAGAATAGTGTCGCTACCAAGAGCTCCTTGGGTGCTTTGCAAGATGGAAGAGCAACAAGTGAAGAAGGTGATTTCAGAGTTTTAGACAACTACTGGATGCATGAGATGTCTAAAGACCATCTTCACACAAAACAATGATCTTCGAGGGCTCAAGTCGCATGATTGGCACAAGTTTTTATATTTTGTGCTTCTTGTAGCTCTAAATGATTCCCTTTAGGAGGATGTGTGAACAACCATTTATAAAATCAATTCCTTGGTACAGTGGATCTCTTCTAAAGAGATAAAGAGAGATAGCATAGAGAGTGCAAAATTCAATGCTATAGAGGTTGTCTGTATGGTAGAGAAATACTTCCCCACAAGTATTCTCACAATTCAGCTTCATTTATTGGTTCATGTGGTTGTTGAAGTTGCAATAGCAAGAACTGTCCATAGTCGATGGATGTTCTTCTTAGAGTGCTTAATGAAGACATTAAAAGGGTTTGTAGGTTAGAGAGCACGTCCTGAGAGTAGAATGGAAGAGGGATGGCTCGTACAACATAACAGAGTTTCTACGCATGTCAAACCTAGAAATGCCTCGCTTATGAAACGATGATGAAGATGTCCATCTCATAGGCGATGAACCTCAAGGTAAAGGGATGCAAAGAAAAATGGATGCAGCTTTCAGAGAGAAGGCAATGAAGTTTTGCATCGTTAACTCTGAGCTTATGCAAAAGTGGTTAGAGAGGTATGCGCCTACCAAGGAGACAAATGCAAAAGAAAGAGCTTAGTTTTGAACGAATCGTTCACTTGCCTTTTGCCTCTTCCAGAAAGTCTTCAACCTCTTCCACCATTTCCAACGAGCAGATGACTAGATACAATGATTTCACAAGCAAAGGTAGCGGGTGAAGATATCTTTGAAGAAGAGGAGGAACTCTCAAAGGGATGTGATTGGGAGTATTCTAAATGCGGTGCACTATGCTCTCATGGATGACACTTTCGGATCACACAAATAGATGAAAATAAGTCTACTTTTGATAGTGGGGTGATGGTGAACTTTTTCCAAAAAAGTAGAGCTAGTGCAAGAGATGACAATGCTCAAGAAGGCTAGCTCGATTATTGTGGAATGATCCAATATAACTTGAAGGTATCATTCAGGAGGTTTGATTACTTTTTGTTTGATGTGAAATGGTTCAAAGTAGTAACCTCGGGAAGAAACACAACACTGAGATGAGATAACAATGGTTTACTTCAAGTAGACTCCACAAAGCTATGGATAGATAAAAGAGATACATTTATACTTCTGAACACTGTGAGCAAGTCGTTTTTATGTCAGATTCAAAAGAACTAGAGTGGCTATTTGTTTTACAAGTCTCCCCATGTAGCAAACAAATTTGTGAGAACATAGACATAGAAGAAATTCCATCTGTAGTGGACCTTGAGATTCATTTGGTAGTCTAGGAGGAAGAGATCATTGTCCAAGGTGAAGAGGTCTTTGAAGAAGACGAGATACACGATGAAGTAACAAACAATGTGTTGTATGAGAACGATGATCAAGAAGGAGCTAGCATACCAAGAGATCTAGAAGTCACCAATGTAGATATAGATATCTCTATGCATCAAATCTCCAAGAGGATGCTAGAATAGAGGATTTCTAAAGCAAACATGTGTACATACTAATTTGTGTTTATTTCTAGAAGGTTTTGACATGGCTCCTCTCTAAGAATGCGTATTGCATTTGCCTATTTGCCTTTTTAATTATGAAAATTTCTACGGAAACAAATGTCTAGCTAACTTTAGGCACCTCCCTGTTAGTGCTAGAGGGAGACGAGATGATTGCGCAGAAAGGGGAACACAAAACTGGCCGACGACAATAGTCATTTGAACTTCCGAAGATCAGATAAGGAATTGGGATAATGGGACTCATTATCGTTTAGAAAAGAATGAACAATCATGGTGATGTGCAAGAGCAGAATAACCATAATGTTCCAAGTAAAGATGATAGCTTTCCAACAAGCGACTCCTAAATGCAAAACAAGCCAAGAGCTAAGGGAGAGATGTAAATTACATAGCAGAAAAAGAACTTCTTTGGGAGGGCACATAAAATTTACAAGGCACTAGTGTAGTGGTTCCTAGTTCAAAAGCTAAGTAATCTAAATCAATAATGTTGCAATAAGCGGGAAAGCACGGACGTGGCACATTTATCTTAATAGATAGATACAAAGATATTAGTAGCAATGATCGTATATGTTTTATGTTTTTTGAAAAACAAAACTTGAGTGGTTGAGTCCTTGGTCTCTTGAGGTGGACGTTGAGAGTTCAATCTCGAGGTTGGACATGTAATAGCTTTGGCCAGCCTAAATCAATTGAAACCAATTGTAATGTTGTTTAAACCCTGTTTTGTGGGATACGAGGGGTCACATTGGTACTATGCTCATTCACCTGTACAATTGTTCTTTCAGCATTTAAAGCTCGGAGGAGTAGACACTTGCCAAACCTCCATTTAAAAAAAAAAAAACTTCAAGTGAAATACAAAAGAATGGCAATACAAATTTGAAAAGACCTAGTACTATAACGAAAGTATCAAGTTTCCTTCCTTGTGAGATCTCTTACACTAATGAAGGTATTATGTTTTCTTACTTCTAACTTGGCTAAGAAATTCTACACCATCACCGATAAGTTTTTTTCCTCTCTGGCCTCTTCTTTGAGAACATGGCTTTTACATCACCCTTTGTTCTCTAGCCCACCCTTTTATTATTTGTTGCTTTTAGAAAAATATAGATTTGTTATGCAATATGATAAAGAGCAAGAAAATGAGGAAGAATGCCAAGCTATGAGATTTCTCAAGAGCTTTCTATTGCAGATAAGCAAAAAGTCCAAAAGTTTGAGATCTCATTGAGCTATGTAGGTTTTGGAGTGGTCTTTTTCATATCAAAATCGTTGATATAGTTTAAAATAGTCCCCTAAAATCAATAAAACTACTTTACCTAGTTTCTTGGGGCTAATCTATCGAGAATATTGTAATGACATCGATCGGCAATTTTTTCATGGGATTTACAAAAATTAATAATTTCTCTAAGAATAATGCTAGCTTCTAGCATATTCAAAGATGGGTATATCGATTACAAAAAAGAGGAATTTTTGAAAAAAAATGATAGCACTTTGTATCTTCATCTTGCTCCTAGCCATGTTGCATTTTTCTTCAAGCTCTTTGGCTCACGTTAACTGTCGCATCTCATATTATTTGAGGATTTTCTCATATATTTCATGCTCTTGCTTCTTCATCTTGATGGATAATTTTGTCATTAGCTTGTTCCAATGGATTTGTGAGAGCACTTCAGGTTTTGGTTATAGGAAAAGTTTTTTTTGCATCAATTTTGATACACAAGCCATGAAATGTGTCGAATGGATCTTGTTGATATAGTTTGGTAGTGATATGTGTGAAGATAGTTTAGGATCATCGAATCACTTTTTTCCCTCTTTAAGATTTTTTTTTTCTTTGGCTTGTATATAAACCTACAACCCTAATGAGCTACTCATGTTTCTACTATTCAAATAGTAATACACTCAGTGTTGAGATTCAAGATTCTTCTTCTTCCTTGTGCTATCCGCATGTTTCTACAATCCCCAAACTCCAACAATTAGTATTAGAGCGTATCATCACTAGTATTAGAGCACATCGTCACTAGTATCAGAGCACATCGTCACTTTTTTTAGGGCATCATTGACAACCTTTTGGTCACAATCTCATAAGCGCATGAAAATTGGTGATCATACATGAGCTAATTAGCAATTCTCGTATTGACTATTTCAGGCAACTTTATCCTTTTATGCCAAAGATATATATAGTTTTTGGTTTACCAATACAAGCATCTCCAAGTCTATTATAGGTGTGGAAAAGCTTATTCAGGTATTTCAATTCAATTTTTTTGAGAGACAATCAATTTTTTGCATTGAATTCTAGTTACTGGCCATGACTAAAAGCAACGGTATATTTCATATGTTTGTTCTTGAGGATCATTTGGATGGTTCTAAACTAACCATTGTGGGCATACATGATGTATCATGTATTGGTAACAAAAGCTTGTGGAATATTGTGTATGGTGCTCAAAAACATCCTCCTACACCTACAAATGTTACAACAACACATGATGGAGGTGGTGTCAAAGATGATGATCTCTAATTTCTAGATCCTATTGTAGTTCTTATTGCACTTATTGTACGATAGCTTTGTTGGGATGGTGAGATGCACAAACACATGCATTGATAGCTTTCTCTATCAAATGTTCCATTATCCCTCACATCCAAAAATGCTTGGGATACTCTTATCACACTATATCAGGCAAGAAATGAGGCTCATGTTGCTTACCTTCAAAATCAATTGGATAGTGAGTATGTGAATGAAGGAGTTTCAATGGACATTTTTTTTGACAAAGATCAATTGATTTTTGTTGATGAAATCTTGTCAAGTATTTCGCTTAATAAATGCACTCCAAATGCCTTGAATTTTGAGGATTTACTCTTCATTTTTCTTCAAGAAGATCAATCTAGATAAAATGGGTCAATAAGGTGTCTTGTAGATCAAGCTTTCTTAGCTTGTCCAAAAGGCCAAAGGTAAATGGAGCTCATCTATTGGTAAGTAGAAATTTGCTAATGCTTCACAATCAAAGAAGGAAGATAAAGATGACAACAAAATAGAAAAGAAGAAACACTTTTGCAAGTATTGTAAGGCAAATGATCATGTCATTAAGTGTTGTCCTAAATTGGTTGCAAATGTTTAGAATGAAGAATGGGTGGTCACTACTCATTGCATCTATGACCCATCTTCTCATGACCAGTGTATGTTTGTTTGAGACTCTAATGTTTGGTATTTTAACAGTGGTGCAACCAAGCATATTACCCCATAACATAGTTTCTTCAACTCACTCGAGTTTGACCCTATAGAGAATACTTTCACATGTGCTAATAAATCGTATTATCTTTTCATGGGAGTTGGAAAGATCATTCTAAACACTATTGATCCTAGTACTTCGACACTTTGGATGCCTTGTTTCTACGTTGTTGTTCAGGCATTAATGCATATGTTAGACAACCAAAGACACGTACCTTAGCAACAGATGGTTTGCAACCATGCCAAGCCTCATATGGAGTGATAGATTGTAGTGCTTTGGTACCAGTTCTTAAGTACACATGCCACAAACATAACAACCTCAAGCCAATATCTATGTGGTAAAGCCTGGATTTTGACCATACACCTCGCCATCTCCATGAGAGACATGTTCTTTGTTTCAGAAACTCCAACTTTTTGAGGTGTATATGGCACTATACATTGATGTTTTATCCCATTTTTTGATAGAAATGCATTAAAATCAGAAGACACATATTCCCCCTCGATCAAAACGGAGGGTGCTGAATTTACATGCTGACAAAATTTTAGCCAAAATGAGAAACTTTTTGAATCACATAAACACTTTAGACTTTGCTTTGAATGGATACACCTATGCATGCCTTGAAAATTCATCGATAAAATTCATGAAGTAAAGGTAGTTCCCAAAAGAAGGTGTATGCATAGGACCACAAACATCATTATGAACAAGTTACAATTTTTTAGTATCTCTAAATGAACCATCTTTTGGGAAGGAGGAATGCTTCATTGTTCCCAAAATATAGCCTTCATAGACATGTTTACCAGGTGCTTCAAGTTTGGGTAGAGAGGACACCATTTCAGATTTCTGCAGGCATAGTAAACTCACAAAATTCAAATGACCAAAGCGTGCATGCCAAAGCTTTGCATTTGAGATAGTCAAGAATCTTGAACTAGACATGCTAAATCATTCAGAGATATTGCATAGTCTATGAGCTTACACAATCCACTACATAGAATCCCAAAAGAAATAATAATACTGCCATTTGACAGATCACGAACTATACATATGTCATCAACAAATTTGACAACCAAGCCAATCTTGGCTAATGTTGAAATTGACAACAAGTTTTTCTGGCACAAACAAAGCATCTAACAATGTGAAAGAGCTACCATCAGTGCATGTGATAGTATTCCCTACAAGGACATGCTCAAGTGAAGTGAAGAAACTATATGTGAGGTAATATGTTTGGTTGCCCCATTGTCAAAGTACCAAACATCTCAGTCTACTACATACATACAGTGTCCATGAGAAGATGTTTCATAGCTACAAGTAATAGTAAATGTCCCCTCTTCATTTTGCACAAGGTTAGCAAACATTTAGGTGTAGAGGCCTCTGCAACAACCATTCCAGCCTCCTTTTTCTTTGCCTCTTTCACAGTCAATTTTGGACAACTCTTTATGAAATGATCATTCTCTTTACAGTATTTTGAGATCTATTTTTTATTTTATGTTTTCTTTTTATTTTTATCTTCCTTTTTCAACTCTGTGGAATTAGCATATTTTTGCTTACTAGTAGATGAGCTCCATTTTTCTTTGCCCTTCTAACTAGCTAAGAAAGCTTGATCTGCAACATGTAAGAAAATGTTAGCACAGCGGAATAGACCTGTAGACAGAGTTGAGAGGAAAAACAGACAAATATAGACATAGACTGAGAGATAGAGAACTCAAATTCTTAGATTGCCAAGTGTAATGCAGTTACAACGATGGTGTTGTCCACCGTTCACTCCCAATGTGGACCTTAGATGGTGATCTAGATAGACTCTAGATGAAGGGCTTACTTGTGCACATATCTTGAGTAGAATATAATGCTATAGTCAATTCTTATTGATCCAAGAGAAAATCCTTGATCCTAAAGAAAAGCAATATCCAAAAATTGATTTTATGGTATCAATATCTCCTACCCAATCTGAGTCACAATATCTGACCAGAGATGATCTTCTTCATAAAGAATATCATAATAAGTGGTTCCTTTCACATACCTGAGTATCCGAATGCTTGCCTTCCAATGAGTTTGGCAAGGTTTATTAGAGAACTTTCTTACTACTCCAATAGCATAAGAGATATTTGGTCTACTATTGCACAAGTAGATGAGACTTCCAACTAATTTCATGTATCTTCCAAATTCTAATGGTGGTGAAGTATCTTCAATGTATAATTTTGTGTTGACTTCCATAGGTGTAGAAATTTCCTTGCAATCCTCCATGTCGAATGCCATCAATATCTGCCTTGCATACTTTTGTTGAGAGATGAAAATCTCCCCTGGTTCTTGCCAAAGTTCAAGGCCTAAGCAATAATGCATTAGCCTAAGACTGTCATTTCAAATCTTGAAGTTAAGGCATCTTTTGTTTGTTGAAGAAGAGCATCATCATTTCCTGTAATCACAAGTTCATCTACATAGAGTACAAGCACAATTGTCTTCCCTCCTCTCTTTAGAACATACAAGTTAGCATCAGAAGCACATCTTTTGAAACCTAGATCCAAGAGATACTTATCTATCCATTGGTACCATGCTCTAGGGGCTTGCTTCGGCCCATCTAATGCCTTCTTTAGCTTACATACCTTGTTCTTTGAATGCAAAGCCTCAAACCCTGATGGCTGAGACACATATACCTCCTCCTTGAGGCCTCCATTCAAGAATGCTGATTTGACATCGATGCGATAGACTAGCCAATGCTTATGTGTAGCCACACCTAGTACTACTCGCATAGTAGTCATCCTTGCTGTTGGGGCAAATGATTCATAAAATTCAACATCTTCAACTTGTGAGTAACCTTGTGCAACAAGCCTTGCTTTTTAACTTTCTAGAGCACCATCCGCCTTGTACTTTAGTTTCCATACCCACTTGGTGCCAATGACTTTACCTTTAGGCAGTCAATCCACTAGCTCTCAAGTCCCATTCTTCATGATATTGTTGTATTCAGTTTGCATGGCAAGCCTCCAATTCGGATCATGGAGTGCCTCTTCCACATTGCTTGGTTCTTGAATGAGATCAGCCATCAGAGTAGTGTTTACAATACTGGCGCTTGCCCATCTCTATTCCTCTATTCTCTGTGATCATCTTCGTCCATCTGCACCCTGTTCTCGTGATTGTGGGATGGGGTTTGTAGAATCATATAGCTTCCTCACCCACCATGGCAATGGCTTTTCCACTTGGGTGATGACAGGTTGGTGACTTTCAGATTCATCATTTGAAGATGATGTTTCCTTCTCTTGTGTAGAAGGGATAGTTCTTGGGCCAGGTTCATAGTGGATTGCCCCTTCCCTTGATGATAAAGTGGAAGCTCTCTTTTCCTCCTCCACTCCATGTGGTTGCTCCTCCTTAAACACCACATCGAGACTTTCCGTGAACTTCTTAGCCTCAGGGTCATAAAGCTTATAAGCCTTCTTATCTTTGTTGTACCCTAGGAAGATACATTTAATGCTTTTTGGTTGAATCTTGTTTCTCTCCCTATCTAGAACATGTACATAACATTCACTTCCAAATACTTTGAAATGGGAAATAGAAGGCTTTTTCCCAATGTAGGCCTCTTGTGGAGTCTTTCCATCAAGTGCCTCGGTGTAGCTTTGATTCGAGATGTAGACCATAGTGTTGATAACATATGCCCAAAATTGATTAGGCAAACCCTTTCCCTTCAACTTGCACCTCAGCATCTCCATGATGGTTCGATTCCGACATTCTACAACACTGTTTTGTTGAGGGCTATGTGCCACCATGAGTTGATGCTTTATTCCTTTACTCTTGTAGAAATCTTCAAACTCTGTTGATGTGAACCCATCACCACCATCTATCCTAAATTTCTTCATCTTCTTCCTTGTTTTAGTTTCAACAAGCTAAGGCCATTATTTAAACTTACCAAAAGCTTGAGCCTTATCGTGAAGGAAGTACACCCACATCTTCATACTATAGTCGTCAACAAGTAACATGAAGTAGGAAGATCCGCCCAAGGCCTGCATAGGCATTTTTCTCCATAAGTCAGCATGCACAAACTCTAGAGGATAGCTTGCTCTATTCTTGCTTTCTTGTGGAAACACCTTCCTCTATTGCTTGCCCATCACGCAAGCTTCACATGGCTCCTTCATTCCTGCAATCAATGGTAGGTGTGCAACCATACCCATGTGAAGCATCTCCTTCAGTACAGGGTATCTGATGTGGCCAAATCTCTTATGACATAGCTTACTTGTGCCCACACTTGTAGTGGCTGTAAGAGCACACAACTCATACGGTTTGTTCCTCCTTATGCGAGTCCAAACAATGTTATTTTAATTGTCCATAATCTTAGCTCCTATATTGTTGAAAGATACTTGATGACCTTGGTCAATTATAGAAGCTATTGAAAGTAGATCTTGTTTGATTTGTGGAACATACAACACATTTGAAAGGTTTCTGACATCCCCATTAGAGTCAATGAAAGAAATTGTACCTTCACCCTCTACAAGACATCTTGCATTGTTGCCTACCTTTACTGTGATGGGTTGCTTTG
Source organism: Ceratopteris richardii (assembly GCA_020310875.1). NCBI lineage: Eukaryota > Viridiplantae > Streptophyta > Polypodiopsida > Polypodiales > Pteridaceae > Ceratopteris > Ceratopteris richardii. Next base: position 95,677,326 of record CM035421.1, read on the forward strand.
GAGGCTATAAGGAACTGTAAAGGTCTTTTCTCCTTGTCATGTGACGAGATGCACCACTGTCCAACACCATGAGTCATCCGTTCCTGAATCTTCAGTCGAGGAGCATACCTCCTCTATCGTAACAAATATCTAAAGCTCTCTTTTTGCTGTGTTGGCAGAATCCTTGCCCTTGCCACCTTTTGAAGAGCCATTCTTCTCTTCTACCTTTTTGATGCGACAATATTTGATTCTGTGTCCTTTCTTCTTGGAATGGAAACACTCTCCCCTGAACTTCTTTTTGTCATTCTTCTTTTTTTTCTCCATTTTTTGAAGAGTCCACTTTGCACTGAGTTCTTCAAAAGTTAGTGATTGAGTTCTGATTTGAGTATTAAGAGCAATTACCAAACCATCAAGTTAAGGTGGAGAGATTTGAAGACAACATCGAGCTAGCTCCTCACTTGACTTTTGTACACCTGCTCCCTCCGTTTGATCTTGTAGATTCTTTATGTGAGTCCTCTGCAGTCTCCCCATCAGTAAACCTTTCTACTGCTAGTTGATTTTCCAAGTTTTGACTCCGTGTCTAATTACAAGTTTCATATTGATTTCTCATTATGTTTCATGCTTCACATGCCTTGGTGGTATGGTGAATGAGAGTTAGAACACTATTAGTAGTACTTGTAACTAGAGCATAGGTTGCATCTGCATTTATATGTTTCCAAGCACGTGGAAGATCATCATAAGGAGGAATCATTCGGCTAGGATTATTTGGATCAGGTGTTTCTTGGGGCTCATGATCAGTCCCAAGAACAGTCTCAAGAAGCTCATATGAATCAAGAATAGAAGTGATTTTAAACTTCCATAGAGTGTAGTTTGTACCCTCAAGTTTACCTTCCATGAAGGCCAATGGTCGTATCTACAACATTAGGATGACCAACATCATTGCTTCTCTTCTTTGTGCTCCACCTACTCATGTTGATGAACCACCTTGATTCCCAATTTTAGATGACGATGTACCGCTTGACATCTTCTCTCTTTTGTCATTAAAACCTCTGTGTTAATGCTTCTGCACCACTCAAAGCCTCCTTAGCTCTGATACCATGTAAGAAAATGACAACACAATGGAATAGACCAATAGATAGAGTCGAGAGAAAAACATAGACAAAGATGTTGGAACATTCAAGCTTACACTATTCTTGAGGTGGATTTGATCTACATCAAAGGCTATCACGTCGAAAGAATATCCGTTGGAAAGTTCTTTTTTCTTATGCTCATTTATTGTATTTTTTTGAGAGATTTTTGATGGCTCATTTACCGTTGTAAAAGCCTTGAGCTTTACACATGTAAAGGTACAAATATAAAGTCCAAATCCCACGAATTTGTGGTGGTCAAAGTTGCATTCAATCAAGCAATCAATCACCTAAAAGTAGATCAATCAAGATCTTCACTTTTCCTAGATTGTAGGAAAGTGAATTGATTCCCTCCAACAACCATTCCCACCTTCATTTGAATTCAAATTCAAATTGTAAAATTCGTGGAACACTCCTAGAGTCTATATAAAGACTTGAAATCACTTTTACATTACATGGAAGCAATATACATACACTTGTGACCATCATTGTCTTGCTCCTTCAATTTTTTGCATCATCTTCTTTGCCAACAGTAATCTTGCAGAGGCTTCTGCTCTCTCTCCAGAGCTTCAAATTGAGTGCAAGATGACTCATTGGAAAGGTATAAGTGTCTAGTTTATGTTTGTAAATTTTCAAAGCATTTGGTTATGTAGATTTGGAGAAATCTGGGTTTTTCTGCCTCAGGGTCAATCTCTACATATTCCTGAAAAATAGGAAGTACACCGGTGAATGTTGCATTCATTCCTATAGCATATTTTGCTTATTCCTTATACTTTTGTGCATTCCATACACTCAACCCTATGTGTATCACTCCCATAAAAGGATTTTTTCTAATTGTAATCACGCTGGTCGCTATGGGCATTTGAAGTTCATTGTCTCTTCCATAGATAGTAAGTGAGCTAGTCGACCCGCGAACCTATCTGTTTGTATCCACTCATTCTCCTTGATGCTCCAAAGTACATAGTGTGTTTCTTTGCACTTATTGCATGCCTATAAGGTCTATTTGAGTCTCCATAAGCTCAAGGGATGGTCTTGTGCCGGTTGGCTTCACCAAACTTTGTCGCTTCGAAACGCACTTTTCCACCTTCTACAAGCTTCTCCAAGTTCTTTGAGTGGTATCAGAGATAGATCAAGATGGGTGACAGCTTTCCCTCAATGATCGAGAAGCTTGATCGACACAACTACGCGGCTTGACAAATCAGAATGGAGGCCTATTTGCAAGGTAGAAATCTTTATGGAATTGTAGCAGGTGATGAAGCGATGCCTATTCCAAGATCCAAAGGAGGACCTACACAAGAGGAGACAGATAAGCTCACACTTTGGTGCGCAAGGGATGCTCAAGCAAGGTCTTACATACTAAAGTCTATCTCTGACTTTCTATTACCACATATTAGAGGATGCAAGACATCTCAAGAGACATGGGATGCCCTCGAGACTTTCTTTTCTGATAGTACCAAAGCAAGAAAGAATCATCTTTGGAACGAGTTCAACCAAATGAAGAAGACACCTAAACAAACCATCACAGAGTTTGTTACCAAGGTCAAAGAGGTTGCGGATCAATTAGCATCCATTGGAGAGCTGATTGAAGAAGAGGTCATGATGAGGCAAATTCTCAATGGCATTCGAAGTGATAATCAATGGCAATCCTTCATGACGGCTTATGATCTCATCATGGATGTGCAGACTCCAGACTTCAACATCTTTCTTGGACAACTCTTCAATCAAGAAGCCAACAATAGCATAAAGGAAGGTAACTCTTATCATGGTAATTCCAATATATGCAGATAAGAAGGATAAGAAGCAGAAAGGCAAGAAGAAGGAAGAAGACGAAGAAGAGACTTCCCAAGCCAACTTTGCAAGCAAAAGCGATTGGAAAGGGAAGAAGAAAGGACCAAAGCAAGACAAAGCCAAAGGTCAGAATGTTCAACCTTGTGCCATATGCGATAAGACCAACCACACCACTCAGAATTGCTGGTTCAATGGGAAGATCCAGAAAGGAAGTGGAAGAGGTGGATATGGCGGCAATAGAGGCAGAGGTGGACACAACTTCAACAATAACAATAGAATTTATAATAGAAGGGACTACAACGATTATTCAGAAGATCAACCATATGAAGACTCATTGCTTCTTATGAATCTAAGCCACAAAGAAGGTAAAGAAGATGATCATTTGTTCTACATAGATTCAAGATGCTCGAATCATGTTGCAGGCAGCATTGCTCTTCTATCTGACTTGGAAAGTCCAAAGCATAGACATGAAGTGCAAACAGGGGATGACACAAAGCACAATGTGGAGAAGATTGGTAATGTCAAAGCTTCCAATGGAAGGACAAACATTCTGAGTAATGTTCTCTATGTACCCACTATCACTAAAAACCTAATAAGTGTAGGCCAAATAGTCGAAAAAGGCTTGCAAGTTAGGTTCACCCAACATGGAGCTTTTGTGGAAGATCCATGTCAAGGCTTCAAGAAGATAGGCCGAGGTGAGAAGCATGGTAGGCTCTTTACTTTTGAAGTAGGAGAAACCAGGAACATAGCTCTATTCAACTTTGGGTCTCAAACCATAAGTGAGCTTGAAGTGTGGCATAAGAGACTTGCTCATGTGAATGAAAGAACCTTGAAGGATATATGCAGGGACCAATATATTCTAGGACTGCGGAACATATCAAAGCAACACATGATCAAGAGGTGTGATGCATGTCAAATTGGGAAGGCACAAAGACAACCATTCAACCACAAAGGCTACATTCCACAACAACTTATTAGATTTAGTACATATAGATGTATGGGGACCAAGTCAAGAACCTTCATTGGCAGGATCAAGGTATTATGTCTCATTTATTGATGACCATAGTTGATGGACTGTTCTATACTTTATCAAAAGTAAGAATGAAGTGTTTGATTGCTTCAAGAAGTATCTTGCACATGTGGATAATCATACAGGTAGATCACTAAAGAAGCTCAGATCTGACGGAGGGGGAGAATACTTCTCCAAAGAATTTGATGAGTTCTTGTAGGAAAAAGGTATCAGAAGGGAAGTGACTACTAGGTACTCTCCTCAACTAAATGGAATTGCAGAGAGGAGAAACAAGACATTGGTTGGATCAGCCCGAACAATGCTTGAAGAGAAGAAGTTGCCACATTATCTATGGGCAGAAGCTATTTCAACTGCTGTGTACCTTGTCAATAGACTACCATCCAAATCACTTCAAGGTATGACTCCTTATGAAGCATGGCATGGAAGAAAACCTAGTCTTGGACATTGCAAGGTTTTTGGTTGTTTAGCTTATGTTCATGTACCATCGCAAATAAGAGGTAAGCTAGATGAAAGGGCAACAAAGGCAGTGTTTATTGGATATGATTCAACTCAGATGGGTTACAAGTTCTTCAATCCTTCAACCAAGCAATTCACTACAAGTAGAGATGTTGTGTTTGAAGAACACAAGTCTTGGTATGATGAAGACAAACAAAAGGTAACACTACCATATGATCTTGATTCTGACTCTCATCAATTAGGAAGCAAGCATGATACACAGGTCCAGGATCCAAGAAGTGATACAGATGATGACCAAGATGAAAGAGAAAAGGATTACAAGCTATGGAAGTCAAGAGGCAAAGCAAAGATGCAAGAGGTTGGAGAATGCTCCAAACAAGCACCTCGAAGATCAACAAGAGAGAAGAAACAACCAAAAAGGTATGGATATGATTCCACATTTGTTACAAAGCATTCAATATACTTGGCGAAAGACTCTATTTCAGAGGAACCCTCAACCTATGAAGAGGCAAAGGGAAACCCTAATTGGGAAAAGGCCATGAACGAAGAGATAGATGCATTGAAGGAGATGGACACTTGGGATTTGGTTCCAATGTCACCAAATCAAAAGATAATTGGTTGTAGATGGGTATATAAAGTTAAAAGAAATTCAGATGGATCAGTATGCAGGTATAAGGCAAGATTAGTTGCCAAAGGATGCTCACAAACTCATGGTATAGACTATGAGGAAACATTCTCACCAGTTGCAAAGATGACTACAATCAAGACATTGATAAGTGTAGCTGCTGCAAGGAATTGGAGAATCCTCCAACTTGATGTGAAAAATGCATTCTTAAATGGTTGGATAAGTGAAGAGGTATACATGTCACAACCACCAGGTTTTGAAAACCCTAATCATCCATCTTATGTTTGCAGACTTAAGAAAGCATTGTATGGATTGAAACAAGCTCCTAGAGCTTGGAATTACAGGTTGGTTACATATCTTCAAGATCAAGGGTTCAAAGCTAGCAGCTCAGATCCTTCTCTATTCATCAAAAGAGATCACAATGAGGTTATCTATCTATGTGTATATGTAGATGATATTATTGTGACAGGTGATGATCTAAATGGCATTCAAAGGATCAAGAGACACATGCAAGAGGAGTTCAAAATTAGTGACCTAGGTGAGTTCACATATTTCCTAGGTATGCAAGTGATATACAGATGAAGGAATGTATTTGACTCAAAGAAGATACATTCAGGATCTTCTTCTCAAGTTCAAAATGGAGAACACTAAACGTGCAGGTACACCTTTGGAGATGAATCATAAACTAAGTGTTTATGAAGGTGAGAAAATTGAAGACATTAAAGAGTATCAAAGCTTGGTAGGTAGCTTGATATATGCTACTCATACAAGGGCAGACATCTCATATAGTGTGGGAGTGCTTAGTCAGCTCATGCACTCACCGAGAAGACCACACATGGATGCGGCTAAGAGAGTACTTAAGTATCTCAAAGGTACAATCAACGAAGGTATATTCTATCCTTACTCTTCAGATTTAGATATCAAAATCTACTCAAATGCAGATTGGGCAGGGGCTAAGGATGATATAAAAAGTACATCTGGTTACTAAGCATTTGCAGGTTCAAAACTAGTGTCATGGAGTTCCAAGAAGCAACCAACAGTTGCTTTATCCTCAACTGAAGCAGAGTACAGAGGCTTGACCATAGCAACTCAAGAGGCAATATGGTTAAAAGCACTGTATACAGATTTGGGACTTGTGAGTTCCAAACCTCACATATTTGGAGATAATGTAAGTTCCATGCATCTAGCAGCAAATCCTATTTTCCATGCGAGAACCAAGCACATAGAAGTCCATTACCATTTCATCAGGGAGAAGCTCATGGCAAAGGAGATTGACATTTCTTTTGTTCCTACTGAAAAGCAAGTAGCAGATATGATGACGAAGGCACTTGATGGAATAAAACTTTGTAGATTCAAAGCTATGGCAGGTATTCAACCTATCAGAGAATGAAGACTCAAGCATACTTTAGCTTGAGGGGGAGCTGTTGGAACATCAAGCTTACACTATGCTTGAGGTGGATTTGATCTACATCAAAGGCTATCACGTCGAAAGAATATCCATTGGAAAGTTCTTTTTTCTTATGCTCATTTATTGTATTTTTTTGAGAGCTTTTTGATGGCTCATTTACCGTTGTAAAAGCCTTGAGCTTTACAGATATAAAGGTACAAATATAGAGCCCAAATCCCACGAATTTGTGGTGGTTGAAGTTGCATTCAATCAAGCAATCAATCACCTAAAAGTAGATCAATCAAGATCTTCACTTTTCTTAGATTGTAGGAAAGTGAATTGATTCCCTCCAACAACCATTCCCACCTTCATTTGAATTCAAATTCAACTTTTAAAATTCGTGGAACACTCCTAGAGTCTATATAAAGAGTTGAAATCACTTGTACATTACATGGAAGCAATATACATACACTTGTGACCATCATTGTCTTGCTCCTTCAATTCTTTGCATCATCATCTTTGCCAACAGTAATTTTGCAAAGGCTGATGCTCTCTCTACAGAGCTCCAAATTGAGTGCAAGATGACTCATTGGAAAGGTATAAATGTCTAGTTTATGCCTGTAAATTTTATAAGCATTTGGTTTAGTAGATTTGGAGAAATCTGGGTTTTTTTGCCTCGGGGTCAATCTCTACGTATTCCTGAAAAATAAGAAGTACCACCGGTGAATGTCGCATTCATTCCTATAGCATATTTTGCTTATTCCTTATACTTTTGTGCATTCCATACACTCAACCCTATGTGTATCACTCCCATAAAAGGATTTTTTCTAATTGTAATCACGCTGGTCGCTATGGGCATTTGAAGCTCATTGTCTCTTCCATAGATAGTAAGTTTTTTGAGCTACTCGACCCGCGAACCTATCTGTTTTGTATCGACTCATTCTCCTTGATGCTCCAAAGTACATAGTGTGTTTCTTTGCACTTATTGCATGCCTATAAGGTCTATTTGAGTCTCCATAAGCTCAAGGGCTGGTCTTGTGCCGGTTGGCTTGACCAAACTTCGTCGCTTCGAAACGCACTTTTCTACCTTCTACAAGCTTCTCCAAGTTCTTTCAAAAGATAGACACAAACTGAGATATAGAGAACTGAAATTCTCATATTGCCAAGCATAATGCAATTATAACGATGGTGCTATCCACCCGTGCGCTCCCACTGTGGAGGTTAGATGGTGATCTAGATAGGCTCTAGATGAAAGGCTTACTAGTGCACAATGCTATGTAAAGCTCAACCTGGGCCATGCTTATATAGCTTTTACAAGGGGAGTCCATATAGATAATCATAGTTTGGACTTGGGATATACAAAATAGTTGGACAAATATGCAACCCCACAATATCTCCACAACCAAAAGTCCTACCATCTCGTCCCTATGGGTTGGGGGGAATAGGTCCCCTCGAACCCTATAAAAGGGGGCAAGCCCCTCTCTGCACTCCCCCCATTAAGGTTCTACAGGGAAACCATGCAATGCCATAAGGCCTTTATTTTTGCCTTGAATGACAACCTAATGGACCAAAAGTTTATGCCCTACCTAACCGGATGGTTAGGCTCACAAAGATCATCTATAACCATCAACGATCACACATAGACCTCATCTAACTTAGAAGTTAGGGTTCCACAAATGTTCTAGCTCTCACAATGGCTTCTCCTCATAATGGGGGCCTTACAACTTATTAGAGCAGCATGGATCATTTGTTGTCACTTGAGGATGAAGTATTGAGCATATCTAACACAACATGCATAATGGACCTGTTCTGCCTTGAGTGATCTTCCTGCAAGAAAAGAAAGACTAACTATTCAAATGTTAAGGCATTTGGATTGCCTTTCATCATCAACTGAAGAGTAGAAGCAAAGATCTGATATGAATTTGGAAGAACATTAAGAATGGTCTACACAAGTGAACTATCTGGCGATCTTTCAAATGTTTGATTTCTGTCGAAAAACTCTACATAGAATCTCCTTCATTCATATGGTCACTCTCCAACTATTTTCGGAGGTAAGCAACATGTGCCTCATTTCTTGCTTGGTATAAAGCGGTAAGTGTATCCCAAGGATCCTTTGCTATTTTGAAAGAGTGAATATGAGGGATAATGGCATGTTTGATAGATAAACATGCAATTATGAGACTATGACCAGAGGGGTGTCGATGAGACCCTAGATGAAGCGGCGAGTTGCTCTGATACCAATTGTTGGATTTTGCGGTCTATGGAAGCATACGAACAATAGAAGGAAGAAGAAGAAGAAGAAGCTTGGAGCACAACACAAAATACTAATAGTATTACCAAGTGAATGTACAAAGATAAGTAACCCGTTAGGGTTATAGTAGTATATACAAGCTAAGAAAAAAAAACCTCCTAAATAGGGAAAAAAGTGCCCCAATGGTCCTAAGTGTTTTCATACACATCACTACTGAAATATATCAACAAAACCTCCCAAGTATCTAGGAGCTGTGGTTGAGATTGGAATCAACATAGTCAAATACTCACTCACTTATATTTTCAAAATTTTGAATATGCTCACCAATAGGGACTTGTTGTGGATTGATCTCGCCCTGTCAAAAGGGTGGATTTACATAATTTATATTGTTCCATCTTTCTTTTTGCACCCTATCCCAAAACTTGCCAATAATCATTTACATATAGAATGATCGAATCTATTTCATAATCCCCATGATCTATGTGAAATGTTTCCTTCCTAGGGTCTCATAGTCTTCAAGTTTTATGAGATCATTGTCTAAATACAACCTCATATGGTCCTACAAGTCATGTTCGCATTTCTTATTAAAAACATTCATAGATTTTTGCTGCTTCACAAGGTAAACAACATGTGGAAGTTAGATACGAGTAATATCTGAGGTTTTGGATGATTTTTGTAGGTCTAACAGTGGTTTCACAATGTTCCTTTAGTTTCATATTGTTCAATCATTGTATGAAACATCTTAGGTTGTGGATGATTGTTGTAGATTTAAAAGTGGTTAACAAGTCTACATATGTAATGGATGGAGCACATACCAACCAATCCTACAAGTCGTGTTCCCATTTCTTATCAATAGAGATTTGTAGATTTCTATAGCTACACAATCCATCCTATTAGTGGTAAGGAGTTTGCGCATGTGAATATCAACCAATCCTACAAGTTGTGTTCCCATTTCTTATCAAAAGAGACTCACTGATTTTTGTAGATGCATAAGGTAAAAAAAAACATCTAAAAGTTACATACGAGTAACATTTGAGGTTGTGGATGATTTTTGCAGTTTTTGGTTTCACAATGTTCATTTAGTTCCATATTGTTCAATCATTGTATGTAACATTTGAGGTTGTGGATGATGGGTGCATGTTTAGAAGTGGTATAACAAGTCTACATATGTAAGGGATGGAGCACATATTGATCAAATGAGCATACTCAATGTAAACTCAATATAATCAAGTAGATTGATGATTGGTAGATGTTATTGTATTTATGGTTTCTTCCTCATTTGTAATGTGTCGATGCAAGGAAATCTCGAATAAGCCAAATCATGGAATTTAATAGAATACCAATAGTGGATAGTGATTAGCAAGCATTAAGATGTGATTGCAAGTAAAAAAAGGGAAATATAGAGACACGGTAATTTCAAGGTCATACACTAATGTAGAGGGTAATGCTAATTGCAGTTCAAGCAACTTGGATGGCATTGTGGATAAAATCATCAAGTATTTTAACAATCAAACTAGATACTTATGTTGTGAAGATAAAATCAAGGCACTAAATAGGATGTTACAAGATCCATGTATTTGGGAAATTTTTGATGCAATGAGTGGAAGCGAAGATCATATAGCATTTGCGCTTATCACCAATCTTTGAAATACACTACGAAGTATGAGAAAGAATTTGGATGACCTTGTGTTGAGGAGATCAACATTGATGATGATTCTAAATGGTGATGCATATTCATTAGCAAATTAGATTCAAGACTTTCCAAGTTATTGAACACAACTAGTAGATCAAACCATATGACATGTATCACACAAGAGTGTTGGAGTTAGACATCTGTGGAAGCACAAGAAGAGCAAAAGGAAGAAGAAGAAGCTTGGAGCAAAACACACAATACTGAATGTATTACCACTAGAATGTACAAAGATAAGTAGATCGTTAGGGCAATAGGTGTATGTATGCAACATGCGTATATACTAGCTGAGGGAAAAAAACCTCCTAAAGAGGGAAAAAAGTGCCCCGACGATCTTAGAGTGTTCACACACATCACTCCCTAAATATATCAACAAATCCTCCCTCGGAGTGATGAGGTGAACAAGGAGCTCGCACTCATGTATAAGGAAGTGCCAAGCTATGTGGAATCAATCCATAAAAGGAAGTAAGCCCAAAGCTTTGCGGAAAGCTTCAAACTTCTCCCTAGGTAGAGCCTTCATAAAAAGGTCTATAATGTTCTCCTCCATGGGCACATATGCCAAGCTGATTTCCCCAATAGAGAACCTCTCCCTTGCATAATGATAATGCACCTCAATGTGCTTAGTGCGAGCATGGAACACATGGTTCCTAGCAACTTCCAATGCGCTCTGACTGTCAATGGAGATGGTGGTGGCAGAAGACTGACCAACACCCAAATCATCCATGGGGAAGAAGAATAAGCTTGGAGAAACACACAATACTTAGTGTATTACCACTAGAATGTACAAAGATAAGTAACATGTTCGGGCAAAAGGTGTATATACAAGCAGGAAAAAAAAAACTTCCTAGAGAGGGAAAAAGGTACCCCGATGGTACTAGTGTGTTCACACACATCACTACCTAAATATATCAACAAGGCGACCAAAAACATGCAAATAAGCAACAGATGGCTTATGACCATGCCAAGCCTCATATGGAGTGATAGACTGCAATGCTTTAGTGGGATGCTTGTTAAGTACATATGCAACACACATAACAGCCTCAAGCTAGAAAGGAGTGATAGACTGCAATGCTTTAGTGGGATGCTTGTTAAGTACATATGCAACACACATAACAGCCTCAAGCTAGAAATTATGTGGTAAAGCTTGACTCTTGACCATACACCTCGCCATCTCCATAAGTGACCTGTTCTTCCGTTCAGCAACTCCATTCTGTTGAGGTGTATATGGCACTGCACATTGACATTTTATTGTTCATCTTGAAATGCATTAAAGTCAAAAGACATATATTCCCCTCCTCGATCAGAATGGAGGGTGCCCATTTTACATGCTGGGAGGTTTTCAGCCAAAACCAAAAATAGTTTGAAGCACATAAACACTTCGGACTTTGCTTTCAATGGATATACCCATGCATGCCTGGAAAAATCATCAATGAAACTCACGAAGTAAAGATAGTTTCCAAAAGAGGGTGTCTGCATAGGATCACATACATCATTGTGAACTGTTACACTTATGTGTTCCTCGAGTAGCTTTGATGTGAACCTTTTCTCTATACATGGGCACTTTTTACTCTAGTGCTGGCTAGAGGTTTTTTCCCCATGTTACCACATACTTGATACGCTCATATGTGGTGGTACTTTGTACTTAGGGATATTATTCAGCTCTTACTTCAGTTCAGTTCATCGATCAATAGAGAGAGCTATTCCAGCCATCATCTTCTCCGTGTGTCTTGTTGCGTTTGTGCTCCTTGTGTGTGCTTGTTGTGTGTCTCTCGCACTTCTACACACACCCAAGAGTGGTATCAGAGCAGGTTAAGCTTCTTCTTAATTTTTGGTTTTTCGCGTCGCGGCGTGTGCGCACTTTAACAGTGCAAATCGACTTCGAAACATAGAAGTGTGAATTTCAGCAGCCCGAAAACATTTCCACCAGGTGCGCTGGAGGTGTGCTGAGGTTTTACCCCCATTTCGAAGCCATTCGTGCAGTCAGAATCGCCATCAGAGTGACGGTTTGTGAGCTGAAATTTCAGCACTCATTTCAGTTTTCGTCGAAGTGAGGATTTTGTCACATTCTTGTTCCTTAGTGAAATGGCGGGCATCAATGACTTGTTTGGCATGCTTCAAGCTGAAGATAAGCTTGATGGGACCAACTATCCGATGTGGTCTTACATGATGAAGCATGTTCTTGTTGCAAAACAACTTTGGAACATAGTGGCAGATGTAGATCGAAGACCCGCAGGTGCTTCTACTTCACAGTCTACTGTCACAACTGAAGCAGAGTACAGAGGCTTGGCCATAGCAACTCAAGAGGCAATATGGTTAAAAGCACTGTATACAGATTTGGGACTTGTGAGTTCCAAACCTCACATATTTGGAGATAATGTAAGTTCCATGCATCTAGCAGCAAATCCTATTTTCCATGCGAGAACCAAGCACATAGAAGTCCATTACCATTTCATCAGGGAGAAGCTCATGGCAAAGGAGATTGACATTTCGTTTGTTCCTACTGAAAAGCAAGTAGCAGATATGATGACGAAGGCACTTGATGGAATAAAGCTTTGTAGATTCAAAGCTATGGCAGGTATTCAACCTATCAGAGAATGAAGACTCAAGCATACTTTAGCTTGAGGGGGAGCTGTTGGAACATCAAGCTTACACTATGCTTGAGGTGGATTTGATCTACATCAAAGGCTATCACGTCGAAAGAATATCCATTGGAAAGTTCTTTTTTCTTATGCTCATTTATTGTGATTTTTTGAGAGATTTTTGATGGCTCATTTACCGTTGTAAAAGCCTTGAGCTTTACAGATATAAAGGTACAAATATAGAGCCCAAATCCCACGAATTTGTGGTGGTTGAAGTTGCATTCAATCAAGCAATCAATCACCTAAAAGTAGATCAATCAAGATCTTCACTTTTCTTAGATTGTAGGAAAGTGAATTGATTCCCTCCAACAACCATTCCCACCTTCATTTGAATTCAAATTCAACTTTTAAAATTCGTGGAACACTCCTAGAGTCTATATAAAGAGTTGAAATCACTTGTACATTACATGGAAGCAATATACATACACTTGTGACCATCATTGTCTTGCTCCTTCAATTTTCTGCATCATCATCTTTGCCAACAGTAATTTTACAAAGGCTGATGCTCTCTCTACAAAGCTCCAAATTGAGTGCAAGATGACTCATTGGAAAGGTATAAATGTCTAGTTTATGCCTGTAAATTTTATAAGCATTTGGTTTAGTAGATTTGGAGAAATCTGGGTTTTTCTGCCTCGGGGTCAATCTCTACGTATTCCTGAAAAATAGGAAGTACCACCGGTGAATGTCGCATTCATTCCTATAGCATATTTTGCTTATTCCTTATACTTTTGTGCATTCCATACACTCAACGCTATTTGTATCACTCCCATAAAAGGATTTTTTCTAATTGTAATCACGCTGGTCGCTATGGGCATTTGAAGCTCATTGTCTCTTCCATAGATAGTAAGTTTTTTGAGCTACTCGACCCGCGAACCTATCTGTTTTGTATCGACTCATTCTCCTTGATGCTCCAAAGTACATAGTGTGTTTCTTTGCACTTATTGCATGCCTATAAGGTCTATTTGAGTCTCCATAAGCTCAAGGGCTGGTCTTGTGCCGGTTGGCTTGACCAAACTTCGTCGCTTCGAAACGCACTTTTCTACCTTCTACAAGCTTCTCCAAGTTCTTTCAAAAGATAGACACAAACTGAGATATAGAGAACTGAAATTCTCATATTGCCAAGCATAATGCAATTATAACGATGGTGCTATCCACCCGTGCGCTCCCACTGTGGAGGTTAGATGGTGATCTAGATAGGCTCTAGATGAAAGGCTTACTAGTGCACAATGCTGTGTAAAGCTCAACCTCGGCCATGCTTATATAGCTTTTACAAGGGGAGTCCATATAGATAATCATAGTTTGGACTTGGGATATACAAAATAGTTGGACAAATATGCAACCCCACAATATCTCCACAACCAAAAGTCCTACCATCTCGTCCCTATGGGTTGGGGGGAATAGGTCCCCTCAAACCCTATAAAAGGGGGCAAGCCCCTCTCTGCACTCCCCCCATTAAGGTTCTACAGGGAAACCATGCAATGCCATAAGGCCTTTATTTTTGCCTTGAATGACAACCTAATGGACCAAAAGTTTATGCCCTACCTAACCGGATGGTTAGGCTCACAAAGATCATCTATAACCATCAACGATCACACATAGACCTCATCTAACTTAGAAGTTAGGGTTCCACAAATGTTCTAGCTCTCACAATGGCTTCTCCTCATAATGGGGGCCTTACAACTTATTAGAGCAGCATGGATCATTTGTTGTCACTTGAGGATGAAGTATTGAGCATATCTAACACAACATGCATAATGGACCTGTTCTGCCTTGAGTGATCTTCCTGCAAGAAAAGAAAGACTAACTATTCAAATGTTAAGGCATTTGGATTGCCTTTCATCATCAACTGAAGAGTAGAAGCAAAGATCTGATTAGAATTTGGAAGAACATTAAGAATGGTCTACACAAGTGAACTATCTGGCAATCTTTCAAATGTTTGATTTCTGTCGAAAAACTCTGCATAGAATCTCCTTCATTCATATGGTCACTCTCCAACTATTTTCGGAGGTAAGCAACATGAGCCTCATTTCTTGCTTGGTATAAAGCGGTAAGTGTATCCCAAGGATCCTTTGCTATTTTGAAAGAGTGAATATGAGGGATAATGGCATGTTTGATAGATAAACATGCAATTATGAGACTATGACCAGAGGGGTGTCGATGAGACCCTAGATGAAGCGGCGAGTTGCTCTGATACCAATTGTTGGATTTTGCGGTCTATGGAAGCATACGAACAATAGAAGGAAGAAGAAGAAGAAGAAGCTTGGAGCACAACACAAAATACTAATAGTATTACCAAGTGAATGTACAAAGATAAGTAACCCGTTAGGGTTATAGTAGTATATACAAGCCAAGAAAAAAAAACCTCCTAAATAGGGAAAAAAGTGCCCCAATGGTCCTAAGTGTTTTCATACACATCACTACTGAAATATATCAACAAAATCTCCCAAGTATCTAGGAGCTGTGGTTGAGATTGGAATCAACATAGTCAAATACTCACTCACTTATATTTTCAAAATTTTGAATATGCTCACCAATAGGGACTTGTTGTGGATTGATCTCGCCCTGTCAAAAGGGTGGATTTACATAATTTATATTGTTCCATCTTTCTTTTTGCACCCTATCCCAAAACTTGCCAATAATCATTTACATATAGAATGATCGAATCTATTTCATAATCCCCATGATCTATGTGAAATGTTTCCTTCCTAGGGTTTCGTAGTCTTCAAGTTTTATGAGATCATTGTCTAAATACAACCTCATATGGTCCTACAAGTCATGTTCGCATTTCTTATAAAAACATTCATAGATTTTTGCTGCTTCACAAGGTAAACAACATGTGGAAGTTAGATACGAGTAATATCTGAGGTTTTGGATGATTTTTGTAGGTCTAACAGTGGTTTCACAATGTTCCTTTAGTTTCATATTGTTAAATCATTGTATGAAACATCTTAGGTTGTGGATGATTGTTGTAGATTTAAAAGTGGTTAACAAGTCTACATATGTAATGGATGGAGCACATACCAACCAATCCTACAAGTCGTGTTCCCATTTCTTATCAATAGAGATTTGTAGATTTCTATAGCTACACAATCCATCCTATTAGTGGTAAGGAGTTTGCGCATGTGAATATCAACCAATCCTACAAGTTGTGTTCCCATTTCTTATCAAAAGAGACTCACCGATTTTTGTAGATGCATAAGGTAAAAAAAAACATCTAAAAGTTACATACGAGTAACATTTGAGGTTGTGGATGATTTTTGCAGTTTTTGGTTTCACAATGTTCATTTAGTTCCATATTGTTCAATCATTGTATGTAACATCTGAGGTTGTGGATGATGGGTGCATGTTTAGAAGTGGTATAACAAGTCTACATATGTAAGGGATGGAGCACATATTGATCAAATGAGCATACTCAATGTAAACTCAATATAATCAAGTAGATTGATGATTGGTAGATGTTATTGTATTTATGGTTTCTTCCTCATTTGTAATGTGTCGATGCAAGGATAGTGATTAGCAAGCATTAAGATGTGATTGCAAGTAAAAAAAGGGAAATATAGAGACATAGTAATTTCAAGGTCATACACTAATGTAGAGGGTAATGCTAATTGCAGTTCAAGCAACTTGGATGGCATTGTGGATAAAATCATCAAGTATTTTAACAATCAAACTAGATACTTATGTTGTGAAGATAAAATCAAGGCACTAAATAGGATGTTACAAGATCCATGTATTTGGGAAATTTTTGATGCAATGAGTGGAAGCGAAGATCATATAGCATTTGCGCTTATCACCAATCTTTGAAATACACTACGAAGTATGAGAAAGAATTTGGATGACCTTGTGTTGAGGAGATCAACATTGATGATGATTCTAAATGGTGATGCATATTCATTAGCAAATTAGATTCAAGACTTTCCAAGTTATTGAACACAACTAGTAGATCAAACCATATGACATGTATCACACAAGAGTGTTGGAGTTAGACATCTGTGGAAGCACAAGAAGAGCAAAAGGAAGAAGAAGAAGCTTGGAGCAAAACACACAATACTGAATACATTACCACTAGAATGTACAAAGATAAGTAGATCGTTAGGGCAATAGGTGTATGTATGCAACAGGCGTATATACAAGCAGAGGGAAAAAAACCTCCTAAAGAGGGAAAAAAGTGCCCCGACGATCTTAGAGTGTTCACACACATCACTCCCTAAATATATCAACAAATCCTCCCTCGGAGTGATGAGGTGAACAAGGAGCTGGCACTCATGTATAAGGAAGTGCCAAGCTATGTGGAATCAATCCATAAAAGGAAGTAAGCCCAAAGCTTTGCGGAAAGCTTCAAACTTCTCCCTAGGTAGAGCCTTCATAAAAAGGTCTATAATGTTCTCTTGCATGGGCACATATGCCAAGCTGATTTCCCCAATAGAGAACCTCTCCCTTGCATAATGATAATGCACCTCAATGTGCTTAGTGCGAGCATGGAACACATGGTTCCTAGCAACTTCCAATGCGCTCTGACTGTCAATGGAGATGGTGGTGGCAGAAGACTGACCAACACCCAAATCATCCATGGGGAAGAAGAATAAGCTTGGAGAAACACACAATACTTAGTGTATTACCACTAGAATGTACAAAGATAAGTAACATGTTCGGGCAAAAGGTGTATATACAAGAAGGAAAAAAAAAAACTTCCTAGAGAGGGAAAAAGGTACCCCGATGGTACTAGTGTGTTCACACACATCACTACCTAAATATATCAACAAGGCAACCAAAAACATGCAAATAAGCAACAGATGGCTTATGACCATGCCAAGCCTCATATGGAGTGATAGACTGCAATGCTTTAGTGGGATGCTTGTTAAGTACATATGCAACACACATAACAGCCTCAAGCTAGAAAGGAGTGATAGACTGCAATGCTTTAGTGGGATGCTTGTTAAGTACATATGCAACACACATAACAGCCTCAAGCTAGAAATTATGTGGTAAAGCTTGACTCTTGACCATACACCTCGCCATCTCCATAAGTGACCTGTTCTTCCGTTCAGCAACTCCATTCTGTTGAGGTGTATATGGCACTGCACATTGACATTTTATTGCTCATCTTGAAATGCATTAAAGTCAAAAGACATATATTCCCCTCCTCGATCAGAATGGAGGGTGCCCATTTTACATGCTGGGAGGTTTTCAGCCAAAACCAAAAATAGTTTGAAGCACATAAACACTTCGGACTTTGCTTTCAATGGATATACCCATGCATGCCTGGAAAAATCATCAATGAAACTCACGAAGTAAAGATAGTTTCCAAAAGAGGGTGTCTGCATAGGATCACATACATCACTGTGAACTGTTACACTTATGTGTTCCTCGAGTAGCTTTGATGTGAACCTTTTCCCTATACATGGGCACTTTTTACTCTAGTGCTGGCTAGAGGTTTTTTCCCCATGTTACCACATACTTGATACGCTCATATGTGGTGGTACTTTGTACTTAGGGATATTATTCAGCTCTTACTTCAGTTCAGTTCATCGATCAATAGAGAGAGCTATTCCAGCCATCATCTTCTCCGTGTGTCTTGTTGCGTTTGTGCTCCTTGTGTGTGCTTGTTGTGTGTCTCTCGCACTTCTACACACACCCAACAGTGGTATCAGAGCAGGTTAAGCTTCTTCTTAATTTTTGGTTTTTCGCGTCGCGGCGCGTGCGCACTTTAACAGTGCAAATCGACTTCGAAACATAGAAGTGTGAATTTCAGTAGCCCGAAAACATTTCCACCAGGTGCACTGGAGGTGTGCTGAGGTTTTACCCCCATTTCGAAGCCATTCGTGCAGTCAGAATCGCCATCAGAGTGACGGTTTGTGAGCTGAAATTTCAGCACTCATTTCAGTTTTCGTCAAAGTGAAGATTTTGTCACATTCTTGTTCCTTAGTGAAATGGCGGGCAGCAATGACTTGTTTGGCATGCTTCAAGCTGAAGATAAGCTTGATGGGACCAACTATCCGATGTGGTCTTACATGATGAAGCATGTTCTTGTTGCAAAACAACTTTGGAACATAGTGGCAGATGTAGATCCAAGACCCGCAGGTGCTTCTACTTCACAGTCTACTGTCACAGATGGAGCTTCTTCTTCGAGTACAGTGGTTTCTCCTTCTCCACCTACACAAGAGCATCTTAGATGGGATGGAAAAGATGCTCAAGCTCATGCTTTGATTGCGCTTTCAGTGAAGCATCATATAGTTAGACACATTCGGTCATGTTCTACATCACGACAGGCATGTGATATTCTTGCTTCTTTGTATGCCGTGCGTAATGAAGCACGTGTTGCATACTTGAGGAAGCAACTTGAGGATGTATGTATTGCTGAAAATGAGTCAGTGGATGTGTATGTGACACACATCAAGGACTTGAAAGAGCAATTGGCAAACATAGATGAGATCATTCCGGATGCATCACTCATTTCTACATTGTTGAAAGGATTACCGGAATCTTTTCAAAGCTTTGCTACTACACTTTGTTTGGTTGCAAAAGGAAATCCTAATATGTATGCATTTGATGAGGTTGTGTCTCTTCTTTTGCAAGAAGAGCAATCTAGAGTGAATAGGAGTGGTTTGATTGAGGGAACGCAACCACTTGCTATCTCACAAAAGGGAAAAAGCAAGTATGGTTCAGCTTTTGGTTCATCAAAACCAAAGCCTCAAGCTTCCTCTTCCACTCATTCCTTTAATGATGGTGATTTGCAAAAGAAGAAGAGATGCAAATATTGCCGGAAGGCTGGTCATACTATTGATGAGTGTAGAAAGCTTGCTAAACGCAATGAAAAGAAGAAGGAATCGGGCATGTCTATTGCTGAAAATTCAGCAAATGCAAAGAATGATGAAGCTAACATGGCTCAAGATTTTTGGGCATGTGTTGTTACATGTCATTATGATGCTTCTTTACATTCTAAATGTATGGTTGTGAGTGAGGCTAATTCGGATTGGTTCTTTGATAGTGGTGCTTCAAAGCACATAACATCATGCAAAAGATTTTTTGCCTCTTTGAAAGATGCACCTAAAGGAGGACATGTGGTGTGTGCAAACAATGCCTCTTATCTTATCATTGGAGTAGGAGAAATTGAGCTTACGGCTGCAAATGGAGGTGTGATTCTCTTGAAAAATGCATTGTATGTGCCCGGTATCAAGAAGAACTTAATTTCAGTTCTGTTGATTGCCAAAGCTGGACTTCATGTACACTTTGTTGATGATAAGTGTATGGTTCATGATTTCAGCAATGGCGATGTTATTGTGATGTCCGGTACATTATGTAATGGTTTGTATCGCATGGATACATACAAGAGGGTTGCCTCAAATGCCTTAGTTGCTGTTGGAGTTAGACGTCTGCGGAAGCACGCGAACAACACAAGGAAGAAGAAGAAGAAGCTTGGAGCACAACACACAAGACTGAATGTATTACTAGAGAATGTACAAAGATAAGTAGCCCATTAGGGCAATAGGCGTATATACAAGCCGGGGGAAAAAAACCTCCTAAAGAGGGAAAAAAGTGCCCCGGCAGTCCTAGAGTGTTCACACACATCACTACCTAAATATATCAACAAATCCCCCCTGGGAGTGATGCGGTGAACAAGGAGCTGGCACTCATGTATAAGGAAGTGCCAAGCTATGTGGAAATCACTCCACAAAAGGAAGTAAGCCCAAAGCTTTGCGGAAAGCTTCAAACTTCTCCCTAGGCAGAGCCTTCGTGAAAAGGTCTGCAATGTTCTCCTGCGTGGGCACATATGCCAAGCTGATCTCCCCAGTAGAGAACCTCTCCCTGACATAGTGATAATGCACCTCAATGTGCTTAGTGCGAGCATGGAACACAGGGTTCCTCGCAACTGCCAATGCGCTCTGACTGTCAGTGAAGATGGTGGTGGCAGAAGACTGGCCAACACCCAAATCAGCCATAAGGCGTCTGAGCCACACACACTCAACAGTCGCTGTGAAAGCTGCCCTATACTCAGCCTCACAACTGGAAGTGGCCACAGTAGGATGCTTCTTGCTCAACCAAGATATACATGAGCTACCAAGCATGAAGCAAAAACCACTGGTGGACACACGAGTGTCATAGCAACCAGCCCAATCTGAGTCAGAAAAAGCATGCAAATCTGGCGGTAGTGATCCCCCCTTGGGATAAAACAACCCAAGTAGCCGAGTACCACTCAAGTAGCGAAAGATGCGCTTAACCGCTTTCCAATGCGTGACTCCTGGGCAATGCATAAACCTGCTCATCTGTGAGACAGCAAACTGAATATCTGGCCGAGTAATGCATAAGTAAATCAAGCATCCAACAGCCTGCTGATAGAGAACAACATCAAATGCATCTCCAGCATCATGAAGACTCAATCGTAAACCTGTCTCCATAGGAGTGGCAATAGGCTTACAGTCTTCAAGGCCAAAACGCTGCAATAATGTGTCAATATATTTCGTTTGACACAAAGCCATTCCACCATCAACGTGCATAAATTGAATGCCCAAATAGTGATGCAAATGCCCCAAATCAGACATCTCAAATGAGGCATGCAAATCAGCCTTGAAATCAGCAATATGCTTCTCAAGAGGACCAGTGAGCATCATGTCGTCTACATAGACAACAATGATCAAAAGCACATCATTAGCACGCTTAACATATAAGGTGCTTTCAGTTGGACTGTTCTCAAAACCATGTGCAATCAGATAGGCATGTATTTTCTCATACCAAGCACGTGGTGCTTGCTTTAAACCATATAACGCCTTCTTTAACCTGTACACCTGGTTTTCATGCCCTTTCTGCACAAAGCCACGGGGCTGAAAAACATACACTTCTTCATGCAAGTCACCATTCAGAAATGCTGTTTTAAAGGCCAACTGATGTACATTCCAACCATGATGGGCTGCAAGTGCACAAATGCTCAGAACAGTAGTCATACGGCATGTAGGTGCAAAGGTCTCATCAAAATCAATGCCTCTTTCCTGCGCATAACCCTTTGCAACAAGCCTAGCCTTATACCTGTCAATTGTACCATCAGGTTTACGCTTCAGCTTGTATACCCACTTAGTGCCAATGGCCTTCTTGCCAGGAGGCAAGTCACATAAAGACCATGTACCATTCTTCATTATAGCATCATATTCAGATTGCATAGCAGCCATCCAATTTTCTGAATTTTGTGCTTTATCAAAAGAAACAGGCTCATTCTCATCACAGAGACTAGATGCAGCCATAGCATAGCAATCTGATGCAAAGGAGGTACTATGAGAGCCTGAACGAGTACGATATGACAAAGGTGCATCTAATTTGTTGTCACGCAAAGTCTGCACCAGCCATTTTGGCATAGTTTTTGCTTGTTCAATATCAGCTCTCTCATCAACAAGTGCATCATGTAAATCTGCATCAGAAATGGAATGATCTGCATCATCATATGAAACCTGCAAAGGCTGAGAAGTTGCCTCATTAGGGCCAGCGCTAGCCTGTCCACCTGTAAAAAGAGGCATCAAAGTATCATACATGTCTTTGGAGCTAACAGATGTCTCCTTAGTACATGAAAGCAATGGCTGAATAGCATCTTCCACAAAGACAACATCACGGCTAACCAGAATGCGTTTAGTCTGTGGATGATACAGACGATAGCCTTTACTTTCAGAACTGTACCCAACAAAAATACATTTTACTACCTTATCATCCAATTTTCTGCGATGTTGTTCAGGCACTAATGCATATGCCAAACAACCAAAAACACGCAGATGAGCAACAGATGGCTTGCGGTCATGCCAAGCCTCATATGGAGTGATAGACTGCAACGCTTTAGTGGGACACCTGTTCAGTACATATGCTGCACACATGACAGCCTCAAGCCAGAAACTATGTGGTAAAGCCTGACTCTTGACCATGCACCTCGCCATCTCCATGAGTGACCTGTTCTTTCGTTCAGCAACTCCATTCTGTTGAGGTGTATACGACACTGTACACTGGTGTTTTATCCCACGTTCAGCCAGAAATGCATTAAAATCTGAAGACATATATTCCCCCCCTCGATCAGAACGGAGGGTGCCCATTTTACATGCTGACAGATTTTCAGCTAAAACCAAAAACTGTTTGAAGCACATGAACACTTCAGACTTTGCTTTGAGTGGATATACCCATGCATGCCTGGAAAAATCATCAATGAAAGTCACGAAGTAAAGGTAATTTCCAAAAGAGGGTGTCTGCATAGGACCACAGACATCACTATGTACAAGCTGCAATTTCTGCATAGCCCGAACTGAACCATCTTTTGGAAAGGAAGAACGCTGCATTTTTCCCAAAATACAGCCTTCACAAACATGTTTTCCAGGTGCCTCAAGTTTGGGCAAAGAGGACACCATTTCAGATTTCTGCAGGCGTAACAAACTAGCAAAATTCAGATGACCAAAGCGTGCATGCCAAAGCTTTGCATCTGACATAGCCTGAGAATCATGAACTGCACATGCCGAATCATTCACAGATTTTTCATAGTCTATGAGCTTATACAGCCCACGACATAAAATGCCAGAAGCAATAATCACATCGCCATTTGAGAGATCATGGATTGTACACCTGTCATCAACGAATTTCACAACCAAGCCAATCTTGGCTAATGCAGAAACTGATAACAGGTTCTTTTTGATCCCTGGCACAAATAAAGCATCTGGCAAAGTGAAAGAACTACCATCAGCAGTAGTCAGAATGATCTTACCAACTCCCATAACAGGATAAGAGGAGTTATTGGCGCATGTGACAGTATTCCCTGTAGGGGCAGGCTCGAGTGAAGAGAAGAAACTGCGCTGCGAGGTAATATGTTTGGTTGCCCCACTGTCAAAGTACCAAACATCTGAGTCTACTGCAGACATGCACTGATCATGAGAAGATGGGTCAAAACTGCAGACAGTAGTAAACGCCCATTCTTCTTCCTGCACAAGATTTGCAGACTCTATTTTTGGTGTAGAGGCCTCTGCAACAACCATTCCAGCCTCTTTCTTCTTTGCCTCTTTAGCAGCCAGTTTTGGACAGTTCTTTATAATATGATCATTTCCTTTACAGTACTTGCAGAACAATTTCTGCTTTTCTGATTTCTTCTCATCTTTATCCTGGTTCTTCGATTGTGTAGCATTTGCAGATTTCTGCTTACTAGTAGAAGAGCTCCATTTTCCTTTGCCCTTCTAACTAGCCAGGAAAGCTTGATCTGCAACACGCATAATGGACCTGTTCTGCCTGGACTGATCTTCCTGCAACAGAACAGAGACTAATTCCTCAAATGACAAGGCATTCCGATTGCCTTTCATCATCAATCGAAGAGTAGAGGCAAAACTCTGATATGAATCAGGAAGGCCATTCAGAACGGTCTGCACAAGTGAGCTATCTGGTATAACCTCATCAGTAGAAATCAATTGTTCCTTCAGGTCTTTGATCTTTGTAAGAAAACTGTTCATCGAATCACCTTCATTCATGTGCTCACTCTCCAACTGTTTTCGGAGGTAAGCAACACGAGCCTCATTCCTAGCCTGGTACAAAGTGGTAAGTGTATCCCAAGCATCCTTTGCTGTTCTGCAAGAGCGAATGTGAGGAATAATGGCACGTTTGACAGACAAAGCTATCAATGCATGTGCCTGGGCATCTCTGCCATCCCAACGAATCTGCTCTACAGTAGGTGCAACAAAAACAGCAGCACGAACAGGAATCTGTGGAATATCATCTTCGACACCATCTTCATCAGCTCCAACACCTGTATTTGCAGTACCTGTCGTTACAGGTGTAACAGGACGTCTTTCAACACCCTGCACAATGTTCCACAATCCTTTTGCAACCAGTACATGTCGCATCATATAAGCCCATAATGGGTAGTTGGTACCATCCAACTTATCCTCAACAGCCAACATACGGAATACATCACTGCTTTCAGCCATGGCCGGTGACTAAAATACCTTGATGCAGAAAATTGACTGTATCTCAAAAAGTTGAACAGAACTGCCGAGACGAGTTCTGCTAGACCTGTAGCAGACTTCGAGACGCTTAAACTGGCGAACAGAAACTGGTATATACCTTTGGCACAAAAGGACGAAATAGCCTGCACAAGCACTGTGATAGTGCGTTCGGAGGCCGAAACGAGCTCAGATCGCGATTTCGGCACGACAAAGCGAAGCGGTTTTGATCTCGGAAACACCCTGCGTATGCTCACCAAATTTTGTGCGAATCTGAGACTGCAAACGGAGGAGTGTCGACGGCGCCCTAGAAGAAGCAACGACCTGCTCTGATACCAATTGTTGGAGTTAGACGTCTGCGGAAGCACGCGAACAGCACAAGGAAGAAGAAGAAGCTTGGAGCACAACACACAAGACTGAATGTATTACTAGAGAATGTACAAAGATAAGTAGCCCATTAGGGCAATAGGCGTATATACAAGCCGGGGGAAAAAAACCTCCTAAAGAGGGAAAAAAGTGCCCCGGCAGTCCTAGAGTGTTCACACACATCACTACCTAAATATATCAACAGTTGCTCATACTTCTTCCATGGCTGAAATGGAGCTTTGGCATTCTCGTTTTGGTCATTTAAACTTCAATAGTTTGCTCTACTTGCAAAAGAAGGACATGGTTATTGGTTTGCCTACACTTGAGTCCATTGAAAAGCATGCATGTGAAGGTTGCATTCTTGGAAAAATGCATCGTGCTTCTTTTCCAAAAGATAGTCATACACACACTACAAGAAAATTGCAACTTGTTCATAGTGATGTATGTGGTCCGGTCAAGACTCCATCTTTTGCGAAGCATGTATATTTTGTTACCTTCATTGATGATGCTACTCGCCATACATGGGTGTATCCTATGAAAGCAAAGAATGAGGTATTTTCTTGCTTCAAAGCATTTTTAGCTATGGCTGAAAATTTTTCTTCACAAAAGCTTTTGACTCTATGCACGGATCGTGGTGGTGAATACATGTCACATGAGTTTAATGCTTTTCTTTGTGAAAGAGGTATTTCACACAAATGTACGGTGCCATATACACCTTAACAAAATGGTGTTGCCGAGCGTAAAAATAGAACTCTACTTGAAATGGCACGATGTATGGTTAAAGGAAAGCATCTTCCTCATAAATTTTGGATGGAAGCGGTCATGTGTGCAAATTATGTGTTGAATCACTGCCCTACAAAAGCATTGAGAGTCATCACTCCTTATGAGGCTTGGAATGGTCATAAGCCTATGGTTAGTCATATGCGTGTGTTTGGTTGTTTGGCATATGCTCTTGTGCCATCACAACAACGTCACAAACTTGATGACAAGGCAAAGAAATGTATATTTGTTGGTTATAGTGCTGAAAGTAAAGGATATCAGTTGTACCATCCATTGACGAACACAATTATTGTGAGTCGAGATGTGGTATTTGCTGAAAATTCAGTTTTCCCTCTACTTGAATGCAAAAAACTGCCAACAATTAGCTCACAGGATGTGTTCGATACACTCATGCCTTTGTTCCAAAATGGTGCGCTTGACTATGGCCATGTAGACCAGCCAACTGAGGTTCAAAGGGCTGAAAAATTCCAGCCAAATAGGGCTGAAAATGTAGAGAATTTGCCATCAAACATGGCTGAAAAATTTCAGCCAAAAATTGCCAAAACTGTTGGAAATTTCCATCCACATATGGCTGAACATTTGCGTCAAAATATGGCTGAAACTGAGCATGAAATTCAGCCCACACATGATGTACATAGTGAAGATGTTTTACATAATGAACACATGTCTATCAAGAGTGCACAATCTATGCCAAAGTGGCTAAAACAAACTTTGCAGGACATCAAATTGAGTGCACCTTTACTTGGTAGAACAAGATCAAGCTCTCACCATGCATCAAGTAATTTTGTGGATTATTCTCTTATTGCTACAACATGTAATGAAGAGCCACTTTCTTTTGAAGATGCATGTGACGATCCACAATGGATGAGTGCAATCAGAAATGGATTCCATACATAAGAATGGTACTTGGGAGTTATGTGAATTGCCATAAGGAAAGAATGCCATTGGTACAAAGTGGGTTTATAAGATTAAGAGAAAATCTGATGGTAACATTGATCGCTATAAAGCTAGATTGGTTGCCAAAGGATATGCACAACATTATGGCATTGACTATGAGGAAACTTTTGCACCTACTTCACGCATGACTACCATTCGTATCGTGGTTGCATTGGTTGCATTGGCAGTGACAGTGTTACCACATACTTGATACTCTCATAGATGGTGGTACTTTGTACTTAGGGATATTATTCAGCTCTTACTTCAGTTCAGTTCATCGATCAATAGAGAGAGCTATTCCAGCCATCGTCTTCTCCGTGTGTCTTGCTGCGTTTGTGCTCCTTGTGTGTGCTTGTTGTGTGTGTCTCTCACTTCTACACACACCCAACATGAACAAGTTGCAATTTCTAAGCAGCTCAAACTGAACCATCTTTTGGAAATAAGGAATGCTACATTTTACCCAAAATACTACCTTCACAAACATGTTCAATAGGTGCCTCAAGTTTGGGTAGAGAGGATACCATTTTAGATTTCTGTTGGCATAGAAAAGTAGAAAAATTCAGATGAACAAAGTGTGTATGCCAAAGCTTTGCGTCTAACATAGCTTGAGAATCATGTACTACACATGCTCAATCATTCATAGATTTTTCATAGTCTATGAGCTTATACAACCCATGACGTAAAATACCAGAAGCAATAATCATATCACCATTTGACAGATCACGAACTGTACATCTATCATCAACAAATTTCACAACCAAGCCAATCTTGGCTAAAGCTGAAACTGATAATAGATTCTTCTTGATCCTTGGCACAAATAAAGCATCCGATAATCTAAAATAACTACCATAAGCAGTAGTCAAAATGATCTTACTAACTCCCATGACAGGATAAGAGGAGTTGTTGGCGCATGTGATATTATTCCCTGTAGGGGCAGGCTCGAGTGAAGTGAAGAAATTGCATTGCGAGCTAATGTGTTTGGTTGCCCCACTATCAAAGTACCAAACATCTGTGTCTATTGCAAATATACAATGTTTAGGAGAAGATGGGTCAAAACTGCAAATAGTAGTAAACGCCCATTCTTCATTCTACACTAGATTAGGAGACTCTATTTTTGGTGTAGAGGTCTCTACAACAACCATTCCAACCTCCTTTTTCTTTGCCTCTTTTGCATCCAGTTTTGGACAATTCTTTATGACATGATCATTTGCTTAACAATACTTGCAAAAAAAATTCTTCTTTTCTGTTTTCTTGTCATCTCTGTCATCCTTCTTTGATTGTGCAAAATTATCAAATTTCTACTTACTAGTAGAAGAGTTCCATTTACCTTTGCCCTTCTGACTAGCCAGGAAATCTTGATCTGCAACATGCATAATGGACCTGTTCTACATAGACTGGTCTTCTTGCAACAAAATAGAGACTAACTCCTCAAATGTTAAGGCATTTGGATTGCCTTTCATAATCAAACAAAGAGTAGAAGTGAAGTAATTTGATGGCGATGCACCACAATGCGCTCTCCTTCTCGAGAGCTTCACGACGATATCCTCAAAGTAGAAAACTGAGCTCCTAGGGCCGCACACAGTACTCCACACAAAGGTTGCAGAATACAGAGTAAAAATACAGTACACAGGGAGCACGAAGATAGACTTCCTAGGTATTACAAATGTGGTCGAACTTACAGTCTGTGACTGACCAGGCCACTATATGTTTTATTAAAGAACATATACAAAGAAGTGTCCAGTGGCCATTTGGCTGTTCACATGGACACTAATGGTAACAATCTTCCACTAAAGGCCAATATGGCCAAAGCAACTATGGGAGAAAAATAAAGAATGATAAAGAATACTAGAGTGTAAGTATAGAAACTATACCTCCCATCTGATGGGCATGTTACACAGTATACAAGTGATTGTGTAAGATCATGAATCAAGTAACCCCCATCAAGTGACAGCAGTGTCGAAAGCTATCCTGTGGTAGAGCTTTAGTCAAAGCATCTGCAACATTATCTCGAGTGTGAACCTTCTCAAGAATAATGTGCTCAGTTGCTAAGAAATCTCTAATGAAGTGATACCTCACCTCAATGTGCTTGGTCTTTGCATGATAGACCAGATTCTTAGCCAAAGCAATGGCACTTTGACTGTCACTGAGCAAACGAGGTACATGCTGAGGTAAACCCATATCACAAGCAAGACGAGAAAGCCACAATGCTTCCGTACATGCCTCATGCTGCAACATACTCTGCTTCTGTGGTGGAAACAACTGTACATTCTTGAAGACAAGATCTCCAAGAGATAGCACCTCCAGCAAAATGAAAAATGTACCCTAATGTAGACTTACGATTGTCTACACAACTAGCATAGTCAAAATCTGTGTAACCAATAATGGATGCTTTCCCTCCACCTAAGCATAGACACTTGTCCTTAGTGCCACTCACATATCTCAAATCATCTTGATTGCCTCCCAATGTTTCTTGCTAGGATTAGACATATATCTCCTCACAACTCCCACTACGAATGCAATGTTTGGTCTTGTAGCTACCATAGCATACATGAGACTACCAACAACAATGATAGGGAATTTTGGCCATGAATTCCTTTTCCTCAACTGATTTGGGGCAATCATCCTTGCTCAATTTCACATATGTGGGTAAAGGTGTACTTAATGCTTCTCCATCCTGCATATTGAACTTGTGAAGTACTTTGGATATGTACTCACTTTTAGACAAGTATATGCATCTTTTACTTCTATCACGAGTAATGCGCATGCCAAGAATATGTTTTGCATCCCCCAAATCCTTCATATCAAATGTCTGACTCAACTTCCTTTTGAGAATTGACAAGTCATAGGAGGACTTCCCAGCAATCAACATATCATCGACATAAAGTATCAAGCATATCAAATTGCCATCTGAGCATCTCTTTGTGTACAGACAATGATCCTCATTGCTTTGAGAATAGCCTTGAGACTTCATAAAAACATCAAACTTTTGGTACCATTGTCTAGGAGAGTGTTTAAGTCCATACAAGCTCTTCTTAAGCAAACTAGACTTTCCTTGTCAGGAACTACATAACCCTCTGGTTGTTCCATATAGATCTCATCTGTAAGATCTCCATGCAAGAAAGCAGTTTTCACATCCATTTGGGCTAGCTCTAAGTCCTCTATTGCAACGAATCCAAGCAACATGCGTAGGGTAGTCATCTTGACCATTGGAGAGAAGATTTCCTCAAAATCAACACCATGTTGTTGCTTAAAACCCTTTGCAACCAGTCGTGCTTTATATTTTGGAGAAGCACTATCTGATGTGAATTTCAGCTTATATACCCATTTACATGGTAAAGCTTTCCGACCCTTTGGCAAAGGTACTAAATCCCAAGTACCATTCTTGGGAATAGAATCTAACTCACTCTTCATGGCATGCTCCCACTTGACATGATCCTCTGTCTGCATAGCCTCTTTGTAGCAAGAAGGCTCATTGGCATCTATTAACATAAAAATATCTAAACCTGGAACATATCTATCAGGTGGATGTGAGACATGTGCAGAACGTCTCAATGGTTGCTAAACGAGAACATGTGCAGACTGATCTGAATGGACATTCTCTTGAACATCCCTATGTGCAACATTTTCATGCATGCTAATCAGAGGACTAGTATCATCAAACACCACTCTTCTCACTTCAACCTCCTTAATGGGCTGTTTATGCATCTTAGAATCACTAAAAATAACATCACTACTTATGATCACTCACTGTGTTTTAGATCCCATAAGTGATATCCAAATTGTCCTTCTCGACCATATCCAAGAAAAATGCATTTCTTTGACTTATGGTCCAACTTTTGTCTAAGATTCTTTGGTATATGAACATATGCTTCACACGATCATAATATGGTGGCTTCCCTGTCCATAAATCTTGTGCCACTTTCAAACCTTTGGCAGTACTAGGTGAAAGGTTAATCACATGAACTGCAGTCAATAGTTCTTCTGCCCAAAAACCTTGTGAGAGGTTTGCATGATGCAGCATAGAGACTACTCTATCTTGAATAGTTCTATTCATCCTCTCAGCTACACCATTTTGTATTGGGGTATAAGGAGCTGTAAACTCTCTACAAATCCTTCTAGACTGACAAAAAAGGCTAAATTCATGTGAGGTATACTCACCCCCATTATCTGAATGTAAAGCCTTAAGCTTAGTTCCTTTTTCAGTCTCAACTGAAGCAAGCCATTTTTTGAAAGTAGGGAATAGCTCATCCTTCGATTTGATAGGATATACCCAAACTTTTCTAGTACCATCATCTATGAAAGTGACAAAGTAAAGGGAACCACCTAAGGACATAGTTGGCATAGGACCACACAATCTGTATGAACGAGATCGAAAGGTTGAATTGAAGAGTCAATGTGCATTCTATGCACATTTCTATTTTGCTTTTCATATTGACAATGCTCACAAAATGAAAAATCGGAGAAAGATAACACAGGTAAGTAGCTAGAACGAGAAAGATTTTACATTCCACTACGAGATATATGGCCCAAATGACCATGCCAAATACAAGCCATAGGTTGTTCAATTACAGCTAACAAGTGTTCTTTCTGTGATACAAATAAAGTATAAAATGAGCCAACTTAGTCTATCTTCGTGCTCCCTATGCACTGTGTTTTTCTGCGTGCTCTGTAGTCTCTGAGCGAAGTACTCGTGTGCGGTCTTAGGAGCTCGGTTTTCTACTCTGAGGATATCATCGTGGAGAAGGAAAGAAGGAGAGTGCACTGTGGTGCATCACTATCAAAATACTTCACTGATATCAGAGTAGTTCGACACAAAAGCTTTGTTCCTTTTGTGCGAGCAAAGCGAGCACCCCCCCTCCCCGAGCTTTCTCCAAGGCGGCGACTAAGGCAGTGACCAAGGCATAGACCTTCACATACCTTGTCATCCGAGTCAGCGAAATCACCATTGGTGCCGTTGGTTGCTCACGAGGGAGGACCTCAACGATCAACGAATATAGAGGTTCCTGGTACTTCCCGGGAGGTCACCCATCCCAATACTATTCCCCCCGGAGCTCGCTTAATCGTGTCAATCTCTTGCCACTAAGCTACACTCTTGTGGTGTCTGAAGAAGGGGAAAGACTAAGGTTGACACTACCTTGAACATGTTTTGGTCCCTCAAAGCTTCATTCTTTGCTTTCAAAGCCTATTTCTGAAGCATTTTTGGGGTGTCTTTTGGAGCCGTTTTGGAGTACTTCCACACATAGTTCTCTTCACAAAGGTCCACGAACATCAAGAAGAGTGTTCTTTGTACTTCTCTGACATTAAATATCAACCTTTGGGGCTGTGTTTTCAGCCACACTCGCAAAACTACATGTTTCTTGAAAGATTTCAGTTTTGGTGGGAGAAGTCGTTGCAAATTTATGCAGGGTTTTTGAGCCAAAAACATCAGAGTTGATAGACACTTGCAAGTGTTATTGGTTAGTTTTTGGGCTCTACATTCAGCCTTTTAGTGACATTTTATTGCATATATTGAGCACATACAAATTATGTATGCTTTTGTGGATATCGCTTATGTATGTCCATGTGGTCATTGATATAGCGGTTACGTTCTTTGCATAAAGCCTTTTATGTTTTGATAAAGAGGGTTGTGGTGAGGTTCTCTTGACTGGGAGACACCTAGATGTCAAGGTCTCTTTGGTGATGCAGATGGAAGACTTACCCAGCCTCGCCATAGGAGATGTATGATAGTTGTTCATAGGTGCTCAATAAGCCTAGTTGGCTTCTATTGGGTAACTGATTATATGCAGTGGAGTCAGTGATTCACTGTGCAAGCAAACATGTCAGTACTTGTAGTTTTATGATATTTTGACACTGGTCATATGCTCATTTTGTAGAGGATACTCTGGCAAAAATTTTCCAGACTTTTGGTTTTGTCAACTATACAGTGGTCGATTTACTCCTTGATACACTTATTCATTGGTGTTCGGACTCTTCTAGCTCCATTATCATTCCATTCAGTTCTCGACCATCATGGCATCCGAGATCTCATGCACATCTGGAGGATCAGGATCTAGTGCTAGTGTTCCGAGGAGGAGCCATAACTTGTAGGGCAAAGACCATTTTGAGATCCAAAAATTTGATGGCACAAACTTTGCTCTATGGAAGAATCAGATTAAAGATGTGCTGATTCAAAGGAGGCAATGGAAGCTAGTAAATGGAATTTCAAAGAAGCCTGCTGACATGGATGAAGATGATTGGGATGAGTTAGATGAAATGGCCAGGTCTACCATTCGCTTGCACATGGCAGATAATGTTTACTTTACAATATTAGACTGTGAAAGTGCAGAGGAGCTTTGGAAGAAGTTATGCAATACATATGAAAAAGAGACGGCATCAAATAAAGTCTATCTAATGAGAAAATTATATGACCTTCATATGAAGGACACAGATAGTGTTGTTGCTCATTTAAATGAATTTGATGCTATATTCTCTCAGTTACAGGCTTAGAAAATGGATATGGATAATGAAATAAAAGCAGTATTGCTGTTATGCACCTTGGCTTCATCATGGGATACATTTTGCACAGCTATTAGCAAGAGTGCACCTGGTGGTAAACTCGTCTATGATGACATATGTGGAGCACTCTTGAGTGAGGAGATTTGTAGAAAATCCATGGTTGGCACTTAGAGTGGAGATGCATATAATGTTCGTGATTCTTACCAAGCAAAGAATCAACAACGTGGTAGGAGCAAGAACAAGGAAAAGAATGGTCAATAGAATAAGAGTAGAAGTAAATCAAGGAAGAGGGATATCGAATGCCATTATTGTCATAAGAAAGGACACATGAAGAAAGATTGTTATGCATTAAAAACTGCTAAAGGTAAAGGACAGAATGTTGATGGGCATGTTAAATAGTTACCTGCACCATCTACTTCGATTGTGAAGATTGAAGAAATTAATGCTATTTCTGATGATGCTGATGGGTTGACACTTGATAGTATTGTGCCAACTGAGGCTCTTATGGCTGATTCTCTTTCCCACACCTGGCTTCTAGATTCTGGTGCTTCTTTCCATGCGATACCACATAGAGAATGGTTCTCTAATTATGCAGCAAAGTCACTTGGTACTGTGAGACTTGGTGATTCTTACCAGTTGTGATGTTGTGGGGATTGGAGATGTGGTTGTGCAGTTCATTGATGGTTCAAAATTTACTATGCATAATGTACGCCATGTACCTCAATTATCATGCAGTTTGATGTCAGTTGGTCAACTTGATGACCTTGGTTACAATGTGGTCTTCTATGCTCAGTCCTTTCGCATATCAAAGGGCAATATGGTTATTGCAAAAGGAAGCAAAGTTGGCTCATTTTATCCTTTATTTGTATCACAGAAAGAACACTTGTTAGCTGTTACTGAACAACCTATGACTTGTATTTGGCATGGTCGTTTAGGCCATATATCTCATAGTGGAATGGAAAATGTTTCTCGTTCTGGCTACTTACCTGTGTTATTTTCTCTGATTTTTCATTTTGTGAGCATTGTCAATACGGAAAGCAAACTAGAAATGTGCATAGGATGCACATTGACTCTTCAATTCAGCCTTTAGATCTCGTTCATACAGATGTGTGTGGTCCTATGCCGACTAGGTCCTTAGGTGGTTCTCTTTACTTTGTCACTTTCATAGATGATGCTACTAGAAAAGTTTGGGTATATCCTATCAAATCGAAGGATGAGGTATTCCCTACTTTCAAAAAATGGCTTGCTTTAGTTGAGACTAAAAAAGGAACTAAGCTTAAGGCTTTACGTTCAGATAATGGGGGTGAGTATACCTCACATGAATTCAGCCTTTTTTGTGAGTCTAGAGGGATTCATAAAGAGTTTATAGCTCATACCCCAGTACAGAATGTTCTAGCTGAGAGGATGAATAGAACTATTCAAGATAGAGTAGTCTCTATGTTGCATCATGCAAACCTCTCACAAGGTTTTTGGGCAGAAGCAGTATTGAGTGCAGTTCATGTGATAAACCTTTCACCTAGTACTACCAAAGGTTTGAAAGTGGCACAAGAGTTATGGACAGGGAAGCCACCATATTATGATCATCTTCGAGTTTTTGCGTGTGAAGCATATGTTCATATACCAAAGTTGGATCATAAGTCAAAGAAATGCATTTTTCTTGGATATGGTTGAGAAGGACAATTTGGATATCGCTTATGGGATCCTAAAACACAATCAGTGATTAGAAGTAGTGATGTCATTTTCAATGAGTCTAAGATGCGTAAACAACCCATTAAGGAGGTTGAAGTGAGAAGGGTGGTGTTTGAGGATACTACTCCTCCAGTTAGCATGCATAAAAATGCTCCACATAGGGATGTTCAAGAGAATGTCCATTCAGATCAGTCTGCACATATTCCTGTTCAGCAACCATTGAGACATTCTACACGTGTCTCACATCCACCTGATACATATGTTCTAGGTTTAGATTTTGTTATACTAACAGATGCCGGTGAGCCCTCTTGCTACAAAGAGGCTACGCAAACAGAGGATCATGTCAAGTGGGAGCGTGCCATGAGCAATGAGTTGGATTCTATTCACAAGAATGGTACTTGGGATTTGGTACCTTTGCCAAAGGGAAAGAAAGCTCTACCATGTAAATGGGTACATAAGCTGAAATGCACATCAGATAGTGCTTCTCCAAAGTATAAAGCATGACTTGTTGCAAAGGGTTTTAAGCAACAACATGGTGTCGATTTCGAGGAAATCTTCTCTCCAGTGGTCAAGATAACTACCCTATGCATGTTGCTTGGATTCATTGCAATGGAGGACTTAGAGCTAGTCCAAATGGATGTGAAAACTTCTTTCTTGCATGAGATCTTATAGATGAGATCTATATGGAACAACCAAAGGGTTATGTAGTTCCTGGCAAGGAAATTCTAGCTTGGAAGCTTAAGAAGAGCTTGTATGGACTTAAACAGTCCCCTAGACAATGGTACCAAAAGTTTGATGCTTTTATGAAGTCTCAAGGATATTCTCGAAGCAATGAGGATCATTGTCTCTACACAAAGAGATGCTCAGATGGCAGCTTGATATGCTTGATGCTTTATGTCGATGATATGTTGATTGCTGGGAAGTCCTCTTATGATTTGTCAATTCTTAAAAAGAAGTTGAGTCAGACATTTGATTTATATGAAGGATTTGGGGGATGCCAAACATATTCTTGGCATGCGCATTACTAGTGATAAGAGCAAAATCAGATGAGGAACAAGAATTCATGACCAAAATTCCCTATCACTTTGCTGTTGGTAGTCTCATGTATGTTATGGTAGCTACGAGAACAAACATTGCATTTGTAGTGGGAGTTGTGAGTAGATATATGTCTAATCTTGGCAAGAAACATTGGGAAGTGGTCAAGATGATTTTAAGATATTTTAGTGGCACTAAGGACAAGTGTCTATGCTTAGGTAGAGGGAAACCATCCATTATTGGTTACACAGATTTTGACTATGCTGGTTGTGTAGACAATCGTAAGTCTACATCAGGGTACATTTTTCATTTTGCTGGAGGTGCTATCTCTTGGAGATCTCATCTTCAAGAATGTACAACTATTTCCACCACAGAAGCAGAGTATGTTGCAGCAAGTGAGGCATGTAAGGAAGCGTTGTGGCTTTCTATTCTTGCTTTTGATATGGGTTTACCTCAGCATGTACCTCGTTTGCTCAGTGATAGTCAGAGTGCCATTGCTTTGACTAAGAATCCGGTCTATCATGCAAAGACCAAGCACATTGAGGTGAGGTATCACTTCATTTGAGATTGCTTAGCCGCTGAGTGCATTATTCTTGAGAAGGTTCACACTCGAGATAATGTTGCAGATGCTTTGACTAAAGCTCTACCACAAGATAGCTTTTGACACTGTTGTCACTTGATGGGGGTTACTTGATTCATGATCTTACATAGTCACTTGTATACTGTGTAACATGCCCATCAGGTGGGAGGTATAGTTTGTATACTTACACTCAAGTATTCTTTATCATTCTTTATTTTTTGCCATAGTTACTTTGGCCATATTGGCCTTTAGTGGGAGATTGTTACCGTTACTATCCATGTGAAAGGCCAAATGGCCACTGGACACTTCTTTGTATATGTTCTTTAATAAAACATATAGTGGCCTGGTCAGTCATAGACTATAAGTTCAACCGCATTTGTAAGACCTAAGAAGTCTGTCTTCGTGCTCCCTGTGTACTGTGTTTTTCTGCGTATTCTGCAGTCTTTGTGCAGAGTACCCATGTGCGGCCTTAGGAGCTTGGTTTTCTACTCCGAGGATATCATCGTGGAGAACGCAAGAAGGAGAGCACACTCTGCTGCATCACTATCGAAATACTTCACATAATAGCCATCCAATTTTCTCAATTTTGTGCTTCATCAAATGAATCAGGCTCATTCTCATCACAGAGACTAGATGTAGCCATAACATAGCAATCTGATGCAAAAGAGGCACTATGAGAGCATGAATGAGTACAATATGAAAGAGGTGCATCTAATTTGCTATCAAGAAAAGTCGGCACTAGTCATTTTGGCATAGTTTTTGCCTCCTCAATATCATCTCTCTCATCAACAAGTGCAACATATAAATCTGCATCAGAAATGGAATGATCTTCATCATCACATGAAACCTACAAAGGCTGAGAAGTTGCCTCATTAGGACCAGCACTAGATTGTCCACCTATAAAAAGAGGTAGAAAAATAACATACATGTCTTTGGAGCTAACATATATCTCCTTCGTACATGAAAGTAAGGGCATCTTCCACAAAAACAACATCACAGCTAACCAAAATGTGTTTAGTCTGTGGATGATACAGACGATAGCCTTTCCTTTCAGAACTGTACCCAACAAAAATACATTTCACTACTTTATCATCCATTTTTTGGTGATGTTGTTCAGGCACTAATGCATATGCCAGACAACCAAAAACATGCAGATGAGAAACAGATGGCTTGCAACCATGCCAAGCCTCATATGGAGTGATAGACTACAATGCTTTAGTGGGACACCTGTTAAGTACATATGATGCACACATAATAGCCTCAAGCCAGAAACTATGTGGTGAAACCTGACTCTTGACCATATACCTCGCCATCTCCATGAGTGTCCTGTTCTTTTGTTTAACAACTCCATTCTGTTGAGGTGTATATAGCACTATATACTAATGTTTTATACTAGGTTGAGCCAAAAATGCATTAAAGTCAAAAGACATATATTCTCCCCATCGATCAGAATGGAGGGTTCCCGTTTTACATGCTGACAGATTTTCAGCCGAACCAAAAACTGTTTGAAGCACATGAGCACTTCAGACTTTGCTTTCAATGGATAAACCCATGCATGCCTGGAACAATCATCATTTGATGAAAGTCACGAAGTAAAGATAGTTTCCAAAAGAGGGTGTCTGCATAGGACCACAGACATCACTGTGAACAAGCTACAATTTCTGTGTAAATCAAACACAACCATCTTTTGGGAATGAGGAACACTGCATTTTGCCCAAAATATACCCTTCACATAGATGTTTACTAGGTGCCTCAAGTTTGGGCAAAGAGGACACCATTTCTGATTTTTGTAGGTGTAGCAAACTAGCAAAAATTAGATGACCAAAGCATGCATGCCAAAGCTTTGCATCTAACATAGCCTGAGAATCATGTACTTCACATGCTGAGTCATTCACAAATTTTTCATAATCTATGAGCTTATACAACCCATGAGATAAAATGCCAGAAGCAAAAATCATGTTGCCATTTGATAGATCATGAACTGTACATCTATCATCAACAAATTTCACATCCCAGCCAATCTTGGCTAAAGCCAAAACTGATAATAGATTCTTCTTGATCCCTAGCAGAAATAAAGCATCTGAAAATGTAAAAGAACTACCATCAGTAGTGATCATAATGATCTTACCAACTCCCATAAAAGGATAAGAGGAGTTGTTGGTGCATGTAACAGTATTCCTTGTAGGGGCAGGCTCGAGTGAAGAGAAGAAACTACACTGTGAGGTAATATGTTTGGTCGTCCCACTATCAAAGTACCAAACATCTGAGTCTACTGCAGACATGTAGTGCTCATGAGAAGATGGGTCAAAATTGCAAAGAGTAGTAAATGCCCATTCTTCATCCTGCACAAGATTAGCAGACTTTGTTTTCGGTGTAGAGGCCTCTGCAACAACCATTCCAGCCTCTTTCTTCTTTGCCTCTTTAGCAACCAGTTTTGGATAGCTCTTAAGGACATGATCATTTGCATTACAATATTTGCAAGACAATTTCTACTTTTTTTATTTCTTTTGATCTTTGTCTTTCTTCTTCAATGTGTAGAATTAGCGGATTTTTGCTTACTGGTAGAAGAGCTCCATGTTTCTTTGCCCTTCTGACTAGCCAAGAAAGCTTGATCTGCAACACACATAATAGGCATGTTCTACCCAGACTAATCTTCCTGCAACAAAATAGAAACTAACTCTTCAAATGTTAAGGCATTTGGGTTGCCTTTCATCATCAAACGAAGAGTAGAAGCATAGGATCACATACATCACTACGAACGAGCTACAATTTCTTAGTAGCTCAAACTGAACCATCTTTTGGAAATGAGGAATGCTACATTTTTCCCAAAATACTTCCTTCACAAAAATGTTCACTAGGTGCCTCAAGTTTGGGCAGAGAAGACACCATTTCAGCTTTCTGTAGGCATAGAAAAGTAGCGAAATTCAGATGAACAATGTGTATGCCAAAGCTTTGCATCTAACATAGCCTGAGAATCATGTACTACACATGCTAAATCATTCACAGATTTTTCATTGTCTATGAGCTTATACAACCCATGACGTAAAATACTAGAATCAATAATCATATCGCCATTTGATAGATCACAAACTGTACATCTATCACTAACAAATTTCACAACCAAGCCAATCTTGGCTAAAGTTGAAATTGATAATAGATTCTTCTTGATCCTTGGCACAAATAAAGCATCTGATAATGTAAAAGAATTACCATAAGCAATAGTCAAAATGATCTTACCAACTCCCATGACAGGATAGGAGGATGTGTTGGCACATGTGATATTATTCCTTGTAGGGGTAGGCTCGAGTGAAGTGAAGAAATTGCATTATGAGGTAATATGTTTGGTTGTTCCACTATCAAAGTACCAAACATCTGAGTCTATTGCAAATATACATTGTTTAGGAGAAGATGGGTAAAAAATTAAAACAGTAGTAAAGGCCCATTCTTTAATCTACTATTTAAACTGAATGTATTACCACTAGAATGTAAAAAGATAAGTGAACCATTATGGCAATAGGCGTATATATAGGCCGGGGGGAAAAACCTCCTAAAGAGGGAAAAAAGTGCCCTAGTGGTCTTAGTGTGTTCACACACATCACTACCTAAATATATCAACAAAATGGATCTTTAAAATCAAAACAAAAGAAGATGGTACTATAGACATGTATAAAGCAAGATTAGTTGTCAAAGGTTATGCACAAAAAGAAAGTTATTGACTATGACTAGACCTTTGCTCCTACATCTAGAATGACAATATTCATGAGAGTACGTTCTTTAGCTGCATTCTTTAGTTGGAAAGTATACAACTAAGATATCAAAACTACATTTCTTAATGGTGATCTACATGAAGATGTTTATGTTCAACAACCAGAAGGTTTTGAAGAGACAGGTAAAGAGCATCTAGTTTGCAAGCTTATCAAAGATTTGTATGGACTAAAGCAGGCACCAAGTTGTGTGCAAGCTTATCAAAGATTTGTATGGACTAAAGCAGGCGCCAAGATCTTGGTATGAGAAGATACATGAATATCTTCTACCTATTGGTTTTGAAAACTCAGATGCGGCTCCTGCTCTTTATGTTAAAGTCGAGAAAGATTTTTTTATTATTATCATCATATATGTTGATGACATGATCATGAATGGACCCAAGGATTTAGACCTTTAGTTGTTTAAAGTACAAATTAAGCATACCTTTGATGTAAATGATTTAGGTATTTTGCATTATTATATTGGGATTGATTTCAAGTACAAAGATGAGTGTATCTACATGACACAATAGAAATTATTGGAAAGGTTTGAGATGACAGATTCCAAGCCTATGTAGACACCTATGGATGTCAATATGTCATTACAGTCAGAAGCAAATTCATAACCATTTGATGCTACATTATATAATCAAGAAGTTAGTTGCTTGATATATCTATGTAATACACATTTGGTCATTCAGTTTGTAGTTTTTCAAGTATTCCAGGTTCATGCATCGTGAGCTTAAGATTCAGTGGAAATAAATTAAGAGATATATTTACAAATAACAGAAGCTTTGCAGGAACCTTGTATCATTATGACATGGAAGGTGGGATTTTAAGAAACAATGTCAGAAAGGTTCAAAATCCTCTTCAAACTACAACATAAGAAGTTATTTTGTATCTTTTTGTTCAAGGAAAAGCTTTGGGCACCTTGGATAAAGCATCTATTGAATCTTTCTAGGTTTGATTCCCATGGATGGTGACAATAAAAACATTTTTGCTTTTTGTTTTTTGTCGAAAAACATATCATAGGTTCCGTTTTACAAGTTCGCATAACTTTTTGATTTTGCAATAAAAACTCATCATGGGTAGCTTGTAAGTTATATAAGAAAGATGTTGAACACATTAAGTATATCATCTTCTCAAGCTCAAACAAGTGCTCTAGCAAGCTAAGGAAGAGATCAAGGAGGTCCTCTAAGTGAGGAAGAGTTTCTACACTCTAGGAGGAGTTGCGTTCTACATCTGGAGTCATCTTGAGGAGTTTGTATCAGCCAACCATCAGTTATCTTGTCAAGCTACTGTGAGTAGCAATTCTATTTCTATTCCTATTTATTCATTCACTAGTTCTCTATTTAGGGATAATCAAAATTCGGGTTTTATGTAAAACAGTTATACTTGGACTAGAGAAGTTGAAGCAGTTTCAAAAGACGTTTGTATCACAAGACATGAAATTGAGCTTGAGGGGGTGATGACCAAGGATGACACAAGTCACTTTTCTTTTCTCTGACATGTATAGTGATCATGTTGATATATGTTATTGGGGTGTGAAGTGTATGTTCATATACCCAAGAATCTTAGACAAAATTGCGACCATAAGTCAAAAAAATGCATTTTTCTTGGATATCATTGAGAAGGTGAATTTGGATTTGCTTATGGGATTCTAAAACATGGTCATTGATCAGAAGTAGTGATGTCATTTTCAATTTCATCTAAGATGCATAAACAACCCATTATGGAGGTTCAAGGGGTATATAAGCTGAAATTCACATCAGATAATGCTTCTCCAAAGAATAAAGCATGAGATTTTGCAAAAGGTTTTAAGCAACAACATGGTGTTGATTTTGAGAAAATCTTCACTCCAATAGTCAAGATGACTACACTATGCATGTTTCTTGGATTTGTTGCAATGGAGCACTTAGAGCTAGTCCAAATGGATATGAAAATTTTTTTCTTGCATGGAGATGTTACAAATGAGATCTATATGGAACAACCAGAGGGTTATGTTGTTCCTAGAAAAGAAAGTCTAGTTTGTAAGCTAAAGAAGAGCTTATATAAAATTAAAGAATCCCATAGAAAATTGTACCAAAAGTTTGATGCTTTTAAGAAGTCTCAAGGCTATTCTTGAAGCAATCATGATAATCATCACTACACAAAGAGATGCTTAGGTAGCAACTTGATATGCTTGATCCTTTATGTAGATGATATGTTGATTGCTGGGAAGTCCTTTCATGACTTGTCATTGCTCAAAAAGAAGTTGAGTGAGACATTTGATATGAAGGATTTGGGGGATGCCAAACATATTCTTGGTATGCACATTACTTGTGATAGGAGTAGAAGATGTATATAGTTGTCTTGAAGTGAGTACATATACAAAGTACTTCACATGTTCAATATGCAAGGTATCAAGGGATCGAATACATTTTTACCTACATATGTGAAATTGTGCAAGGACAATTAGATAAGGAAAAGGAAATCATGACCAAAATTCCTTATCAATCTATTTTTGGTAGTCTCATGTGTGCTATGGTAGCTACAAGACCTCACATTGCATTTACAGTGGGAGTTGTGAGAACATATATGTCTATCTGGCAAGACGCATTGGAATCAAGATGATTTTGAGATATCTGAGTGGCACTAAGGAAAAGTGTCTATGCTTAGAGGAAAGCATCCATTATTGGTTACATAGATTCTGATTATGTTGGTTTGCCAGACAATCAAAATTCTATATCAGGGTACATTTTTCGCTTTGTTGGAGGTGCTATCTCTTAGAGATCTCATCTTCAAGAATGTACAACTATTTCCACTATAGAAGCAGAGTATATTGCAAAGTGAGGCATGTAAGGAAGCATTTTGGCTTTCTCATCTTACTTGTGATATGGGTCTATCTTAGCAAGTACATTTTTGTTTAAGTATAGTCATAGTGCCATTGCTTTGGCTAAGAATCTGGTCTATCATGCAAAGACCAAGCACATTGAGGTGAGCTATCATTTCATTAGAGAATGCTTAGCCACTAAGCACATTATTCTTGAGAAGGTTCATACTTGAGATAATGCTGCACATGCTTTGACTAAAGCTCTACCACAAGATAGCTTTCAACATGGTTGTCACTTAATGGGGGTTACTTGATTCCTAATCTTGCATAATTACTTGTACACTCTATAGAATGCTCATAAGGTGGGAGGTATAGTTTATATATATACTTACACTTGGGTATTCTTTAACATTCTCTATTTTTCTTCCCTACTCGCCTTGGCCATATTGGCCTTTAGTGGGGGATTGTTACCATTAGTGTCCATGTGAAAAACCAAATGGCTGCCACACGCTTTTGTATTTGTTCTTTAATAAAACATATAGTGGCCTACTGGACCACAAACTCGAGGTTCAATTGCATTTGTAAAACCTAGGGAATTTGTGTTTGTGTTGTTAGAATCATTGGAACTAATAATGTAATTAATAGCAAGCCCCACAATGCGAATATATAATGGAATGATTCGCAGTGACGAGCACGAATGATAATGTGGTGCAACCATTGGTGGTGGCTTGAGCACAAGGAGTTCTTGATCAGATTAGTGAGTTTGATGTGTGATTCTTTCTATCTATAACATTTTGACCTTTGATCTGTTAATCAGTTAAGTTAATTGTATTTCATGAAGATCACCATATTGTCTTCTATATGCTGAGTAAATGAGCAAGAAATTAACAATTTATATAAGTCAATGAAGATGATTGAGACTTAGTGTATATTCGAAACACATACCATAAGGAAAGTACTATTTAAGGGAAATGTTTAGGGCCCTACACTAGGATCACCCTCAAACCAAGAACCCTTACTAACCTTCCAGTCTATAGTGTGAAGACTTAGTGTAGTGAGTGATTGTATCTTGTGAAGAAGGTAGTTGGTAGATACCCAAACAAAGGTTAACATTGGTGATCCTATTGGGGACTGACAAACAAGTATTAAAGTTGCTAGAGAATGCATGCACATATTGTGGTCAAGGAAAAGTTATCCAAAGTATAGGGTAGATAAACATTTATGACCTATGAAAAGCCACCTTGGCACTACAAAGTTTGTTTTAGCATCCATAGCATAGATGTATCAATTTGGACAAAAAGCTAACCACAAGTCGAAGTGAAAATGGAAGGAATTCTTGTGTCATTTAGTGATATTACGGTGCAAGGAACTCCATCAATAATTGCACCATAACTTGCTCCAATGGTGACGGGTCAGACTTTGGTGGTTT
The DNA here is from genome assembly GCA_020310875.1 of Ceratopteris richardii. NCBI lineage: Eukaryota > Viridiplantae > Streptophyta > Polypodiopsida > Polypodiales > Pteridaceae > Ceratopteris > Ceratopteris richardii. The sequence continues at coordinate 95,722,108 of CM035421.1, forward strand.
CCAGTGAGCAATGAGAATCTACACCGCTCACTAAATATTTGACAATTTCCATACCATCTATAGAAGTTGACCCACTAAGAACTAGTGAAGTCTCCAATTTTAAGACACTAGAATCACAAGATAGTGGATTTTTCCACATCTTCTGCACTTTTAGAAGATCACGAATCAAAGTGGAAGAAGAAGATATTGATCAATGGCACTCAAAACCACGATCAGTTATTCCATCATATTCATCAAATACCTTTAGGGCTTCTACACTGTTCCCCAAGTTCCACCCAAAACTCTTTGCAAACAGTTCTAATTTGGATAGAGTGGATGCTATTTAGCCCTACAACTATGGCAGGAGAGGAATCACCTATAAGAAGACCAAATTCAAGATGAATTTCATATGCAAAGTTTGGAGGATTTTTGGGGGATGATCTAGATGCATATGTTTGGGTATTTGAGATTAGTTATGAAGTATTGGAAAACCCTACCGACACACTAGGTGATGGACAATATATGGCAAGTGTGTTCCAATCCACATTGATGAATGAAGTGGCAAAATGGTTGATTGAATTTGAAATTGACCATTTTTGGGCTTATACAATAGTGAGGGATTCTTTCCTTCAAAGATTTGGATTAAAGAAAACCTCAACGTAGGTTTTTTATTTTTGCAGAACAAAAAACAAAAGCCGCAATTGATAGTGCAAGAATATGCCACCATATTCTACACTCATGTCCAATAAATCTGGCTGGAAATGTGCTACCATGGATGCTATTACACAATGGTTTATAGATGGCTTAAATCCACAACTCATGCAAATTACTATTATCATATGTCTAAGGCTATGCATCTTGCACTATAATAGATATGGCTTTACAATTGGAACATAAAGTCGATAGTTTTGAAAAAGACCTGGAATGGTCGCCTTTCAAGATTGACAAATCTAATCATCAGCGTGTGATGAAATAATTATTATGCACCAAATATAAGAATCCGGGTCACATAGAAAAAAAAATGTGCACTAAATCAAATTTACAGTGCTATTTGCCAAAGCATTGGCCACTCAATGAAAGGATCACTACAACGTATGAGCCCTAGACTCACTCTTATACTGACGCAAATACACAAGGGAAGTTTAGCCGCATAACCACCAGTATAAATGTTGGTACAATAATGCCAGTATAAGCATTGGTATGGGTGCTGGTATAAGCACTAGTATAAGCCCAATATCACCGATATAAGCATCGATACACTTTCATCAATATATGCACCAGTATTTACCTGCAAGTTGACAGTATAGGCGACAATATACATGTTAGTATGAATATCGTGATATAAGCATTAGTATGTCCCTGGGCAAAATCATTGGTATAAGCATCGATATGTCCCTAGGCATATTAATGCTCACATCTCCATCTATACCGACGACCATATCTGCAATTTTTTTTTTGGGCAAAGTGTGTTGTCTCTTGCTACAACAACATGACAATGTTGTTGTGTAACAAATGACAATACACTCTACCAAAAAAAAATCGAGTACATCTAGTGGTTTTCAATTTAGGGTTTAGATGACCAACAACCAAAACAAGATTTGATAAAGAAAAACACATTGTCGAACATAAAAGAGGTATGTAGGAGCAGAATGAACCATAAACCATGTACAAAAGAGATATTCCATAAATGAATCATGTACAAAAGAGATATTCCATAAATGAACCATGTACAAAAGTGTGGCAAACCACTACCATATATGAGCCAAATACAAAATGTGGAAAACCACTAACATATATGAAACAACTACAAAATTATGGTGCACCACTTCCATATATGAGCCAAATACAAAATTCTAGCACACCACTGCCATACACATGCCTAGAGGACATTCATGAAATGAGACAAATTGAAATGATATTTATAAAGAACAACTAAAAAACACTAAACCAAGTTCAAAAGCTCACCTCGTCATAGATACTCCCATGAAATGACCACACTGCATCCCACCAAGTCCTGCAACAGTGCAACCAATCCATGACAATATCCATAAGCCTCCTCTGCTCGTGTCAGAAGATGGCCTACTACAAACTCCTACAACAAATATGCAAAACGTGAGATCAACAAACATGAAATGCTTAACACAAGCAAATTCAATCATCAAAATGATAATTACAAACTCGTGATGCATAGTGTCATACCCGCCACTTGTTATTGTTAGTGTCCATGTGAAAGGCCAAATGGCCATCGAACACTTCTTTGTATATGTTCTTTAATAAAACATATAGTGGCTTGGTCAACCACAGACTGTAAGTTTGACTGTATTTGTAACACCTAAGAATTCTATGTTTTGCTCCCTATGTACTATGTTTTCTTCGTATTTTGCAACCTCTTTATGCAGTATCGTGTGCGACACCCGGAGCTTGGTTTTCTAATTTGAGGATGTCATCGTGGAGCTCTCAAGAAGGAGAGCACAGTATGGTGCATCACCATCAAAATACTTCACTAGTATTAGAGCTTTTCAACACAAAAACTTTGTTCCTTTTGTGTGAGCGAAGCGAGCACCTGCCCATCCACCCAAGGCTTGCAACCAAGGTGGCGACCAAGGCATAGACCTTGGCATACCTTGTCATCCGAATCACTGAAGTCACTATTGGCACTATTGGCTGCATGCGAAGGAGAACCTCAATGATCAAGGAAGACAGAGGTTCCCTGTACTTCCCAGGAGGTCGCCCATCCAAGTACTATTCCCCTTGGAGCTCACTTAATCGTGGCAATCTCTTGCCACTAAGCTACACCCATATGGTGCTTGAAGAAGGGGAAAGACTAAGGTTCACATTACCTTCAACAAGTTTTGGGCCCTCAAAGCTTCATTTTTTGCTTTAAATACTTATTTTTGAAGCATTGGGGTGATGTCTGGAGCCATTTTGGAGTATTTTCGTGCATATTTCTCTTCATAGAAGTCCAAGAACATCAAGAAGAGTGTTCTTTGTACTTCTTCACACAATGAAAGTTCACCTTTTGGGGCTGTGTTTTTATCCACACTAGTTAATCTATAGGTTCCTTGAAAGGTTTTAGTTGTGGTGGGAGCAACCATCGCAAGTCTATGCAAGAGCCTAAAGAACAGAGTTGAAAGACACTTGCAAGTATTGTTGGCTAGTGTTTGGGAAGTGAATTCAACCTTTTAGTGTCATTTTACTACATATATTGAGCACATACACACTATGTACACTTCTATGGATACCACTTATGTACGCCCATGTGGTCATTGATATAGCAATTACGTTTTTGCATAAAGCCTGTTACGTTTGATAAAGAGGGTCATGGAGAGGTTTTCTTAACTGGGAGACACCCAGATTGTTCCGTGATGTAGGTGGAAGACTTACCCAACCTCGCCATAAGAGATGTATGATAATTGTTCATAGGTGCTCGATAAGCCTAGTTGACTTCTTTTGAGTAACTGATTATATGCAGTGGAGTCAGTGATTCACTATCTAGGTAAACATGTTAGTACTTTTAGTTTTATGAGATTTTGACATTGGTTATAGGATCATTTTATAGAGGATAATTTGGAAAAAAATTTCCTGATTTTCTAGTTTTGTCAACTATACAATGGTCAATTTGCACTTATTGGTGTGAGCACATTTATTCTCACATAATCCTTCTGGTTGGTCATTACTGTTCATTAATTCATTTTTCTCGGAAGATTGCTCAATTCTCTCCCAAAATCTGACACTTGGTCATCCTTCTGGTTTGGGCTCTTCTGGCTCCTTTATCATTCTATTCAGTTGTCTACCATCATGGCATCAGAGGTCTCAAGCACATTTGAGGGATCAGAGTCTAGTGCCAGTGTTCTAAGGAGGAGCTATAACTTGTAGGGCAAAGACCATTTTGAGATCCCAAAATTTGATGGCACAAACTTTTATCTACGGAAGAATCAAATTAAAGATGTGCTGATTCAAAGGATGCAATGGAAGCAAGTAAATGGAATCTCAAAGAAGCTTGCTGACATGGATGAAGATGATTGGGATGAGTTAGATGAAATGGAGAGGTCTACCATTGATTGCACTTGGTAGATAATGTTTACTTTACAATATTAGACTCTGAAAGTTTAAAGGAGCTTTGGAAGAAGTTATGCAATACATATGAAAAAGAGACGGCATCAAATAAAGTGTATCTGCTGAGAAAGTTATATGAACTTTGCCTGAAGGACACATATGGTGTTGCTGCTCATCTAAATGAGTTTGATGCTATATTCTCCTAGCTATATGAATAAATAATGGGTATGGATAATGAAATGAAAGCAGTGTTGTTGTTATGCACCTTGCCATCATCATGGGATACGTTTTGCACAACTATTAGCAATGGTGCACCTGGTGGTAAATTGATCTATGATGACATATGTGGAGCACTCTTGAGTGAGGAGATTCGTATAAAATTTATGGTTGGCACTCAGAGTGGAGATGCATGCAATGTTCGTGATTCTTACCAAGGAAAGAATCAACAACATGGCAGGAGAAAGAACAAGGAAAAGAATGGTCAACAAAATAAGAGTATAAGTAAAATCAAGGAAGAGGGATATCGAATGCCATTATTGTCATAAGAAAGGACACATGAAGAAAGATTGTTATGCATTAAAGAATGCTAAAGTTAAAGGATAGAATGTTGATAGGCATGTTAAATAGTTACTGCACCATCTACTTCGACTGTAAAGATTGAAGAAATTAATGCTATTTCTGATGATGCTAATGTGTTGAGACTTGATAGGGGTTACTTGATTCATGATCTTACACAGTCACTTGTATATTGTATAACATGCCCATCAGCTGGGAGGTATAGTCTGTATACTTACACTCAGGTATTCTTTATCATTTTTTATTTTTCTCCCATAGTTACTTCGGCCATATTGGCTTAGCGTCCATGTGAAAAGCCAAATGGCCACCAGACACTTTTTGGTATGTGTTCTTTAATAAAACATATAGCGGCTTGTTCAACCAGAGACCGTAAGTTCCATTGCATTTGTAACACCTAAGAAGTATGTGTTCATGCTCCTTGCATATTGTGTTTTCTACGTATTCTGCAGCCTCTGTGTGGGGTACGCTGTGCAGTGCTCGAAGCTCGATTTTCTACTATGAGGATATCATCGTGAAGCTCTCAAGAACGAGAGTGCACTCTAGCACATCACCATCAAAATACTTCACGGTACCCAAATATGATGCTCCGATCGTATCTAGATGTGTGGTCGTCACATCTCGCTGCTGATGATATCGGTCAGAAGTCTGCTACTGCTCATCACGAATCATCTCCCACTCCTTAGCGTCTATCCATACAAGCATTGGCAAGCCTCCTCTGAAAGCATCAGGAGCCTTTGATCATTGATGGGACATCACCTCACATGTCATGTGCTGAATCCAGTCTGACCTGACAAGAGGGTGCTTAGGTGCTGGCTGGTACTCGTGATAGATCACCTCTGTGATGTAACTTTTATGATCCTTGTCTTGTTCACTCCATTTGACCATGACAGAGTGCCCAATCTCTATTAAGCACATCTGTCATATGCACTGGTGCATGGCCTCTTTGATCGCATCCATCACTAGAGCTCCATCACATATATAGTATACCTTTGAGTCATCATGGTCATGAGCACCCCAAGGTGTACATGGTGTACTATGTGGTATACCTACATATGAGGTACTTGCTCTAGGAGTAGTTGTGGGTGACACAATATCCATCACACTACCTCCACACATTCGCCTCCTCTAAAGCCACCCATAGATCCACCTCTCGAAATTGCTCCTCCAAAACATGACCTAGACCGATGAGATGGGCCAGCACTTATATCATGCTATGGTATCGAATGCATACACCGAGTGCTCGAGCCATGAGGTGATGGCTAAGAAGATAGTTGTGGCAGAGTCATAAAGCCAGGAGTAGTCCCCATCGCCAAAGAGAGTATTGCTGGCAAGAGTAGTCCCACCAAAGGGAGAACCACCAGCGGGAGTAGTCTCGCCAAAGGGAGTACCACCGATGGCAGTAGTCCTATCAAAGGGAGTGTTGTTAGTGGGAGTGACACTGGTTGGAGTGCCACCATGAGCGATTCAATACTATGATGCAGTGGCCATATAAGCAGGAGGTACTTGAGATATAAACTCTAAAAGCTGCTCCTCTATCATGGGATGAATGGTGGACTATCTCCCATTGTGCTTACCAATAGAAAACTCAAATAATTAGCATACAATGATAATGATAATAGATAAAAATAGTAGTCTAAAAAAATGTAGCAAATAAGTAAACACAAATAAGTATGTACAAATGCTTGCTTCATAAGTCCTCTATTCTAGCATCGTCTTGGAGATCTGACGTGCAAAGGATATCTATCACTGCGACTTGTAGATTTTTGGTATGACTACCCCTTCTTGAATATCATCCTCACACAACATATCATCTGTTACCTCCTCGTGTACCTCATCTTCTTCAAAGAACTCTTCTTTTAGGACAATGATGGCTTCCTCCTTGACTACCACGTGCATCTTAGAGTCCACTACAGGTGGATTTCTTCTACATCTATGTCCTAAAAAAATTGTCTTTTACATGGAGAGACTTGTAAAACAAACAGCCACTGTGGTTCTTTCAAATCTATCATAAAGACAAGCTTCTCAGAGTGTTTGGGAAGTACAAATGTGTCTCTTTCATTTTTCCATAGCTTCATGGAGTCCACTTGAAGCAAACCACTCTTATCCCACCTCACTATTACGTTTCTTCCAATAGTGACTACTTTGAACCATTTCACATCAAATAAAAAGCAATCAAACCTCCTTAATGATAGCTTCAAGATATCTTGGATCACTCCACAATAGTCGAGTTGGCCTTCTTGAGCATTGTCATCTCTTGCACTAGCTCTACTTTTTTGGAGAAAGTTCACTATAACCCCACTATCAAAAGTAGACCTATTTTCATCAATGCGTGCGATTTGAAAGTGTCATCCATGGAACCCACTACATCATCTCCACCATTGTGATCTTCATCCATGTCATGAAATGCCTCGAGCATTTCTTCCATGTACCTCGCTATTCGTTCTCTTCTACCCATGAGAGGTAGATGGTGCAATGTCATGGGGGCCGACCTGCTCACTATTGAAACCATATGACTGGTAGCATAGGTTTTGTAGTCAAATCTACATCAAAGGATCCATATTCAACATGTGCAGTACAAATCCACCGTTTACAAAAAATTTGGTACTTGCACTTAGTGCAAGGACATGTCATTTTCTCCTCCAGATACAAAGATGCCATCTGATACCATGTGGAGATGTTAGGACATTTAATATGTGATACATTTAATCATACATACTAATTTTAATCATAAAACCCTATTTTATTATTTGATTAAAATACTAATTTTAATATTAAAACCCTAAGTTCTTATATATTCAATTATAAATAGTACATTTGATTATATATACTAATTTTTTTCCTAGTTTTTATATATATTTAATTACATATCTTAATATTAAACCTAAAACCCTATTTTTTATATACTTATTTATTTATTTTACCCTAGCTCTTTTCATATTTAATTATGTATACTAATATTCTCATAGAACCCTAGTTCTTTATATATCTAATTATATATACTAATTTTAATCTTAAAACCCTAATTTCTTATATATTTAATTATACATAATACATTTGATTATATATACTATTTTTTCTTAATATTTATATATATTTGATTATATACACACACATGTATGTACATACATATACACATACACACACATATACATACATACACATACACATAGACACACATAGTCACATACACTTATATATACACATGCATACACACATAAAAATACACACATAAAAATACACACACATGTTTTTGAGTTAGGGTTTTAGGGTTAGGATTTTAGGGTTTTTCATACGTGCACACATGCATACACACACATACACATACACACACATATACATACATACACATACACATAGACACACATAGTCACATATACATATACACATAGACACACATGTTTTAGGGTTAGGGTTTTATGATTAGGGTTCTAGGGTTTTACATAAATGCACACATACATACACACACATACACATACACACACATATACATACATTCACATACACATACACCTAGACACACATGTTTTAGGGTTAGGGTTTTAGGATTAGGGTTTTAGGATAAGGGTTTTACATACATACACATGCATACACACATATAGACATATACACATACACATATATATACACACATATACATGTTTTAGGGTAAGGATTTTAGGATTAAAGTTTTAGGATTAGGGTTTTAGGATTAGGGTTTTAGAGTTTTCACATACATACACATATGCATACACACATATACACATACACACACATATACATGCACACATATACATGTTTTAGGATTGGGGTTTTAGGATTAGGGTTTTAGGGTTTTTACATACATATACACATGCATATACACACATATACACATACACACATATATATACACATGCATAGATGCACATACACATACACACATCACATATACATACACACATACCTACATATATGTGTTTTAGGGTTGGAATTTTATGATTAGGGTTTTTGGCTTTTGCATACATACAAAAATATACACATATACACATACACACATATATATGCACATGCATACAAGCACATACATATACACACGTCACATATACATACACACATACACACAGATACATGTTTTAGGATTAGGGTTTTTGGCTTTTACATACATACACACATGCATACACACATATACACTTACACACACACATATACATACACACATGCATGCATATACATGTTTTAGGATTAGGGTTTTAGGATTAGGGTTTTAAGATTAGAATTTTAGGGTTTTTACATACATACACACATGCATATGCACATATACACACATACACACACACACACACACACACAGATATATATATATATATATATATATATATATATATATATATATATATATATATATATATATATATATATATATATATATATATATATATATATATATATATATATATATATATATATATATATATATATATACGCATATGTATATATAATTAAATATATAAGAAATTAGGGTTTTTTAATTAAAATAAATCTATATAATTAAATATATAAAAAATAGGGTTTAAGGGTTAATATTAATATATATAGTCCAATAAAAAATAGGAAAAAATTATAATATATAATCAAATCTACTATGTATAATTAAATATATAAGAAATTAGGCTTTTTGAATTAAAAATAAAAATATATAATTAAATATATAAAAAATAGTGTTTTAGGTACAATATTAATATATATAGTCAAATAAAAATTAGGAGAAAAAATATATAATCAAATGTACTATGTATAATTAATATATAAGAAATTAGGGTCTTTGAATTAAAATAAATATATATAATTAAATATGAAAAATAGGATTCAGGGTTTAATATTAATATATATAATCAAATATATATATAAATTAGGAAAAAAATAGTATATATAATCAAGTGTGCTATATATAATTAAATATATAAGAAATTAGGGTTTAAAGATTAAAATTAGTATATATAATTAGATATGTAAGAAGCAGGTTTCTATGATAAATATTAGTATACATAATTAAATATGAAAAGAGCTAGGGTTTTTGAATTAAAATAAATATATAATTAAAAATAGGGTCTTAGGTTTAATATTAGTATATATAATCAAATATAGATATAAATTAGGAAAAAAATTAGAATACCTAATCAAATATAATATATATAATTAAATATATAAGAAATTAGAATATTTGAATTAAAATAAATATATATATAATTAAATATCTAGGAAATAAGATTTTAGGTTTATATGTGAATACATGTGTGTCTTTTGTGTGTATATATGCATGTAAGTATATGTAAGTCCATATGTGTATGAATGTGCATCTATGTATATGTGTGTGTATGTATGTATGCATATGCATGTGTGTATGTATGTATGCATATGCATGTGTGTATGTATGCATATGCATGTGTGTATGTATGCATATGCATGTGTGTATGTGTGCATGCATATGCATGAATATGCATGTGTGTATGTATGCATGTGAGTGTGTGTGTCTATGTGTTTATGTATCTATGTGTGTATGTGTGAAAAAATGTGTGTATGAATATGTGTGTATGTATATGTGTGTCTCTTATGTGTGTATGCATGTGAGAGTGTATTTGTATGCATATGTATGTGTATGCATGTGTGTATGCATATATGAATGTGTGTATGTATATGTGTGTGTATGCACATGTGTGTATGTATATGTGTGTATGTATGGATGCATATGCATGAGTGTGTATGTATGCATGTGAGTGTGTGTGTGTATGTGTGAAAAAGTGTGTGTATTAATATGTGTGTATGTGAGTGTATGTGTGTATGTGAGTGTATATGTGTATGTACATGTGTGCCTCTTATGCATGTATGCATGTGAGAGTGTATGTGTATGCATGTGTGTACACATATATGCATGTGTGTATGTATATGTGTGCATGTATATGCGCATGCATATGCATGAGTGTGTATGTATGCATGTGAGTGTGTGTGTATATGTACATGTCTATGTATATACATGTGTATGTGTGAAAAAGTGTGTATATGAATATGTGCATATGTGTGAAAAAGTTTGTATATGAATATGTGCGTATGTGTGTATGTGATTGTATGTATTTATATGTGTATCGCTTATGTCTGTATGCATGTGAGAGTGTATGTATATGCATATGTGTATGCATATGTGTATGCATATGTGTATGTAGGTGTGTGTATGTATATGTGTGTGTATGTATGTATGTATATGCATGCATATGCATGAGTATGCATGTGTGTGTATGTATCCCTCTCTCTCTCTCTCTTTCTCTCTCTCTCTCTCTCTATCTCTCTCTCTCTCTTTCCCGCTCTCTCTTTCATCTCTCTCTCTCTCTCTCTCTCTCTCTCTCTCTCTCTCTCTCTCTCTCTGTCTCTCTCGTCTCTCTCTCTATCCCTCTCTCATTCTCTCTCTCTCTCTAATAAAGAACAAAAACAATGCATGCATGTACATAAATTACTTACATCGATGTACTTTCCTTCGGATCATTCGTCAAAGCACAATCGACTTTGTCTCTCATCAAATTACAAAAAACTGACACCAAAAAGCCCCTGCAAAACAAAAGGAAAGAGAAATTAGGAACAAAGAAACATAAAGAAATAGAGAGGGTGAAAGAGTGCATGCATCACTTACCAAGATGCAATATATATATATATATATATATATATATATATATATATATGTGTGTGTGTGTGTGTGTGTGTGTAGAGAGAGAGAGATCTATGTGTGTGTGTGTGCAGGGGACGAGCACAATCCAAGTGGACAAGCACAATGCAGGCATGCAAAAATTTGATAGAGATCGGAGTTCAAAATAGAGGAGTGTCGACTTTTTGCTCTCGGGTAATTAAAATGCACCCTTGATGTATGCATCAGTATATGCATTGGTATTAGAATTAGTAATTTTCCTAGGACTACTGACACGTATACCGATGCATATACAGATGCATATACCAAAGACCAGTTTTTCCGGCACTTATACTGGTGGCAACTTTCCAATGGATATATCGATACCCAAGTGATCATACTGACATGGGGTATGACATCCATATGGCTAGCATTGGTATGGGACTCATATGTTGTAGTGGATGTCCATACAATGGCAAAACATAGAATAGATTATCGGTGAATGCAATAGTAGAAGAAGTTGGTGAGTCCTTGACTAGCTACATTCTGCAGCATCTATGCAACCAATAATATTCGCAATATCCTCCACTTTGGCCACAAAATATAGGAAACTATGGTACCACACACTAGAATCAAGGAATATTGCATTTAACTACTAGAGGAATGCCCATGCATTGCAATTTTTGTGGAGAATTGGGGCATATTCACAAGAACTATAAATATACTCAAGAGTATGATTATTGGAAGAAGGAACAACAAGACCCCATGATTTGAACCAAGGTTTAAAGAACAACAATGAATGGTAGCAAAGGCAAAAAAATGGCCCCAAGAGGAATCCCCAATGTTCCGTACACCCATCTTTGTCAATGATCCGATCTCACTTCTGCAACTGACCCTTGTTGCTGATCAAGTACCCAACAAGGAATCTTCGCTTGACAAACCAACACCAACCACTATATGGGAAATCCTTACAAAAGCACTAATTACTTTACCACTCACCAAATTACTCACTCTTGCTCCACGCGTTTAATAGCAGTTCTAGCAAAAGATATATCCTAGAGCAAACCATGCACCCTTGACAACAACAATTTATTTAGAACCTGATTCGACAATTAACCATGTTGTTCTATTTATCACAGTTTGGCACAAAAATCACCACATTTCTAAAGTTCTAATAGATGGTGGTTTAGGGGTCAACATAGTGATTGTGGCCTTATGTAAAAAGTTAGGTTGTAATAATGTGGATCCAATTAAGAATTTTGTTCCAATAATAGAACAGTCACGGGTCCATCCTATGGGATTGGTCGAAAGCATTCTAATTACGCTACAAGGAGCTATTTTTTATATGATTTTTTTTGTCCTAAACCTTCTAGAATATATCTTGGACTATAACTTACTTTTTGGTAGACCCTGGTTAAAAGAAGCTAAAGTGCAAGATTAATTTTTAAATTTAATCATAAAAAATACACACTTCCACTTGACGATTGGACACCATGTGAAGTTCATGCTCACTCGCATATGGCTAAACCCATGAATATGTTGGACGGTCTTTTGGATGACAAAGAAATTGTCTTTTCTATTTCCAACCAAGATTTAATGTCATTGGGTGCATTTGACTTGCAACATGTTCTTGATGAGTGATCACCGAACACTTGCATAGTTTCTACCTATGTAGAGGAAGATGTGGTACTCCACTCTAAGTCACTCAATGATTATCCACCAAAAATTTGGTCTAAGACTTTCCGGGGAAGTGATGATGGTTCTAGCCAACAATTTTATTCAAAAAGAGAGAATTTTGACTTGGAGTATAAGGGTTCCCTATAACCCCAAGCCAATAGAAGTGAGTGTGAATTCAGCAAACAAGTTTGGTAGGGATTACTAGAATTTTTTACTGAGTTTAGTGATGTTTTTGTATGGGATTACAAGTATATGAAGGTTCTAGACCCAAGGATCTATCAACATTGCATTTTGTTAAAACCTAACATATATCTGACCAATCAACATAGCTATCATATGAATTCTAATTACACAAAACAAATTAAGGAAGAGATTTATAATTTATTAAAGGTTGGTTTTATAGTAAGAATTAAGCATGTAGAATGGATTTCACCAATGGTGACCAAGAGAAACAAAGAGCTATGCATTTGTGTTGACTATCAAAAATTGAATGTTGCAACAATCGTCCATCCCTTCCCTCTATCATTTCTAGATAGTATGCTTGATGAAATTGCTAGGAGAGAAATCTACTCATTTCTAGGCAGCTATGGTGGATATAACCAAGTAAGGAGCACTAAGCAAGATATTCCCAAGATATACTTAATTACCAATTGGGACATTTATGCATGCACTGGCATGTGGTTTGGACTACATAATGCTCCTAGTACCTTCAAGCAGTGCATGCATGACATCTTTTCCCCATATCTCACTAATTTTATGAGATTTTCTTAATGATTTTTTGGTTTTAGGGAATAAAATCTAGCATTTGCACCGTCTCTAACCATGTTTCCTAGAATGTCATGAATACTGCTTGTGCTTACACCAAAATAAGTCCATTTTTGTCATTCCTTATGGCAAATTGCTAGGCCATATTATTTCTCAACAACATATTCAAGTTGATACGAATAAGGTTAAGGCCATTCTCAAGACTCCATCACCAAAATAAGTCCTTGGGTTATTTGGATAGATTTGATGGGATGGTTGGCATCTGTGTTGGTTAGCATGCCTCACCATTCCCTTAACATGATTAAATAGTGTGGCTCCACAAGACTTCAAGTGGAGGGATAACTATAGTGCAAGCTTTACACGTCTTAAAACCCTCTTAACTCAAGCATCGATTATGCAAGTACCCAACTGGGATTTACCCTTCCATGTTTTTGTGGATGCCTCCAATATTGCTATTTGCAATGTTCTCATGCAAGTATACAAGAAATGGTACTACCCCATCTATTATGCTAGCCATTGCTTGGCCTGGATTGAGCATAATTATTCAATTACAGAATGTGAATGTTTAGGCCTCATATATTCTACTAATAAATTTCATCCTTACCTCTTAGGGAGGGAATTCACTTTTCACGTGGATCATTCAGCCCTTAGTTACCTCACTTGCTAATAGAATCCGGGGAGTCTCGCTCAATGGGTCTTATTGCTTCAAGAATTTGAGTATAGTGTGATTCATCACCCCATCTCCTCTCACACAGTTGTACATTACTTGTCTCATTTGGACTCCGATGAAACCCTTGTTGGTGTCGATGACTCTTGTCCCACTATCTACACATCTTAACCCAATTTTTTTCTCATTTTGTGGGACTTATGTAATTCTTGCTACAACACTTTGCTTACCTTTTTTATTATTGGCTTCCCACCAGAGCACTTCTCCATCAGGAGATGCCAAAAACTTGCTCTTTACAATAATTGTTTTTGGATCATTATCAACTAGCACTATTATTGTGATTAGGCTGACGCTTGAATCTTGTGTGTGCCCACTCATGAAGTTCCCTTGATTTGTTTTCTTGCACACACTCACCAAACGAGCATGCACTTTTTGACTAAATTTAACTTAAAAAAGATACTTCAAAGCAAATTGTGGTGGCCTACAATGCAATGTGATACCCATCAATATGTTTGATCTTGTGACCCTTGTCAATGCACTAGTCAACCTATTCCACATACATGCTTTCCTTTACAACCCATAATGCCAATAGAACCCTTCTAGAAATGGGGCCTTGATTGGTTTGATTACACCATCAAAGATATCTACCAATAACAATTGTATTTTAACTTGCACCGATTATGCTAATAATTGGGTTGAAGCATGGTTGGTGAAAATTGCCATGGGTATAGTGGTAGCATGTTGCCTCACTCGTGAGGTTTTTTTGAGAGTTGGTTTGCCTTTGGAAATTGTTTTCTGGTTGTGGTACCCATTTTGGGAATGACCTAATTGTTGCTCTCAGAGACAACTTTCATATTATCCATAAATTTAGTACTCTGTATTATCTTTGAACTAATGGATTCATAGAAAGCACCAGAAAACCCTATTTAGCATGTTAAAGAAGTTAAGTCATGATTGTGAAGAGTGGTGGGATCAATTACTTCCCACTCTTTTAAGGACCTACAAGACTACATATAACATAGCCACTAATTTTACATCTTTTAAGTTAGCCTATGGATTGGAGGTTATAACTCTTATGGAAGTCGTTGTTCCCAATTTATGAGTCACCATTGAACATAAATTACTCCCTGTTGAGTCACTTTGTTCCTACTTGGATGATCTTCATTCCATAGATGAATAATGATTTGAAAGTTTTTTGATTATGCAAAAACCACAGATCCGGCAAGCACACACTCATGATCATTTTCTAAAAACTCTTGTGTGTTTTGAAGGGTAATTTGATATGATTTATACTTTGAAATCTAATAGAGCAGTAGACAAATTCAAAGTTTGGTGGTTCAATCCATATCATATTTTTTCTCGGTTGGGATTGGCCACATTTCGGTTGGAAACTTTGATCAGAGAACTATTGTGGCTTTTGATCAATGGGTCCAAATTACGACCTTATTACAATCTTTCAGATACCTAAAGCCATGTGTCCATGTTTTGGTTAATGTCACCACCCATGATTGCATGATTCTTACTTCTCCTTTTGCATTGATCCATGATTAGCAATCCCCTACCATTGCTTCTTCTTAACTCACTCATTTTCTTCCTCACTCTTCATATTGTTTGAAAATACTCTACATGTATTGCTGTGCACCCTTCTGCTCACTTCCACTATGCATGTTATGGAGGCATTGTCTCCCATCGATCCCTTGCATCGCGTGATGGATGATGCGACATCCTCCTTCCTCACTAGGTGGTGTCTGCATTAGTTTGACTTGCTACAATGGGATTGGTAGGGATGTAAGGGTCATGTGATCTTACCCCCATATTCATATATATGTGTATATATATATATATATATATATATATATATATATATATATATATATATATATATATATATATATATATATATATATATATATATATATATATATATATATATATATATATATATATATATATATATATATATATATATATATATATAGAAAGTTGCCTCATAGAGATCATTATGTGGGTTTTGAGGCTCCCATGCATGTATGTGTGTCTCTCCTCTCCTCTCTCTCCCTTCATCTCCTCCTTGCTCTTCCTTTTCAACATAGAAAAGCCCTTCATTGGTATCGGAGCTTGCTAAAGGCTGGTGTGCAAGGAGCTTCAATGGAAGTTTAGGGTTCAAGAGGTGAATGTGCATGTCAACACCCTCTTGATAGCTGCTCGGTATTTTGTTCATTACTTGAGCTAAGAAGCTCGGATGTTGCAATTCAAAGTTCTGTACATAGCTAAGACACAGGGCTACAACTTCACAAAAGAAACTAGAATCTTGTTCATAGTTTTATTTGGACGAAAATTTGAAAAACAAAGACATATGTAGAAGACGAATCTACAACCATTGAATAACAGCTCAATTTTGCAGCTATAGCTTGAGTTTTAGAGATCAGATTGAAGTGATTCAACTTGTTATGTGTAGCCTAAGAAAGCTTCTACAAATTTAGAAGAACAAAGGTCCAAATTTTGAAAGCAAGCTCACCAAAAATGTAGAATACCAAGCAATATTGTTGTAGGTGAATGTGAAATTGACACAAAATGCTTATTTTATGTATATCTTGAGCTACACACCTCCGATTGAGGTGTTCTAAGTATCGTTAAGTAGCCAAGAAAGAGACATTCAATTTTACTAAGATATCACTGGCAAAACTTTTTGGAGCACAAAAAAGGCAATATACAAACTATCATATTTTGCCTATGCAACCCCAAATATAGTTCATAGAGCATTGTGATGATACTTAGTTAGAATTAGATCATCGGCTTGAACTTAGTGTTGATGTTATGTAGTTAGATCATGTGGAGCATGATGATACACTTGGTGTAGTAGAGCACAATAGCTCTTATGATACACAATGTGTGGTAGAGTATATTAGCTCTCACATTGCACAACTAGATACATCCTTGGTTGATTGGATGACTGATTTAGATGTTGATGAGTCAATGATTATGCAATCATTCTTTGATTCGCTCATGCAAGATGTTGACAGAGATATGTCAGGACATGTTGGTCTTGATGATGACTTTGATGCCTTGGATACATGCATGGCTGACATGCTTAGGTTAGCTAGGATAGCATAGGTTTAGTCAGCATTTGAAAGTCTGATGTATGAGTTATTATGCTTGAGACTAGACATTATAGGTGCTATTGGAGCATTTGCACTTGGATTTGTTAGTCCTTTGATGATTGACATAGGCATAGAGCAAGTGGGAGCTTTGCAAGAACTTCATCAGTTCTTGCATTAGTCACAGGGCTCGACTCTTGTCGATATGAGTTTAGAGCAGTTTGAGGTGCATGGATACACCTTGTTTGAGGTAGTTGGTGTAGGATGATCGATATGGATTGAGATCCAATCTACTCGTGTACATTATTGTATAGTCCTACATCCTTATTTGTATGTGTTACCGCTTATGGTCACATTGACCCTTAAGTGGGAGATTGTTAGGGATGTAAAGGTCATGTGACCTTACCCCCATATTCATGTATATATATATATATATATATGTGTGTGTGTGTGTGTGTGTGTATGTATGTATGTATGTGTGTGTATATATATATATATATATATATATATATATATATATATATATATATATATATATATATATATATATATAGAGAGAGAGAGAGAGAGAGAGAGAGTTTTTTCATAGAGATCATTATGTGGGTTTCGAGGCTCCCATGCATCTGTACGTGTCTCTCCTCTCCTCTCTCTCTCCCTTCATCTCCTCCTTGTTCTTCTTGCTCAACACACCAAAGCCCTTCAGGGATGTTGTTGTGCCTCATCCTGAAGCTATCACTATTTCCCATGCTATTGTTGACAACACAAGCTCTGACATCATTTGGTAGGTATGATGGCCACATGTCCACACTAGAGAATTCTAGATCATTGCTATTTTGGGTACAAGATTATATAAAGGATGGGAGGTGATTTGCACACAACATTCAAGTCCTATTTTTAAATTCTTCGTTAGAAAGTGAGTGTTAGTCTCACATCCTCAACACTTTAGTCATGAATAGTTTGAAACCCATGGTTGGATGCGAACATACCTATGGATGATAATACCTTAGTAAAAAATTGTGATGCTGAAAGGTATGATTTGAATGGATTGTTCATGATGTGTGTTGGGACAAGAATTTAAAATGAAGATGATGGAATATATTCATTCTAGTGCATTAGAGAGTGTCATTAGTCTAGACCTAGGTTTGGATTTACAAGATGCCATTTTCCAAACAGATATTCTCATACCCAAAGTAAAGGGCAATGGACTAGCTTGTGTAGAAGAAACTTGCATTCTTTTGAATGTTGAAGCGCTAGTCTCTTTGGAGGAATGTTTGTAAAATTTGTGAGCTACATATGGAAGAGGAACTAGCTCTAGGATGAGATTGGCTACACTAGCATTCCACAATTGTTGATTATTCCATTGGATGTGTGATGGTAGCCAATGGCCACTGAGAGGAACTTTATTGTTCTTTTATCCACTACAATTCAAATCTAGACTTGAATGCTTGTTAGCAACTCAATACTTGGATTGTAATGAGCGTGTACTGGTAGAACCATTGGAGGACCTCCACACAAAAATGAATTCAAAGAACAACTTCAACCATTTGAGATGGAAGAACTTGTAGAGTTGTAAGAACCTACAGAGGAAATCAGGAAGGCTCCCATTAGGGAGGAAGAAAAGGAAGTTTTACTCAATCCTCCCCTAGAGAAGTGTTGTGAAGCTTCTAAACATTAGATATAATCACCACCTTGTAAGAGTGAATGTATCCTCCCCTCCAAATCCGCCCATATAAATACCTCTAACCTAGGGGCTCTAGGCTTATCATGTGTGTAAATCAAATGGTTTCCCAAGAAGGATTCTTCACATGGGTTTTTAAGCCAAGAAATTGCATGGGATCACTTGAAAATCACACGGTTTCTCAAGTGAGGAGCTCTAGACTTGTATGTACACCCTCAAGGGGTCTTCACTTAAATTATTCAAATACTAAGGCACCTCAGATCAAAACCTAAGGTTCAAACCATTCAATTGAAATACAATACCCAAGGGTTCTCCAAAGGTTTACCAAGTGTTTCTCTAGGAAATCCAAGGGACTTCAACCTTAGCACCCATGCAAATAGCCCATATGTATACAACACTATTCCCCCCTTTAACATTTTTTCCTAAAAAATATGTGTAAGTATGAAATGTGGACTATTCCCCCATGCACCATGATGAGTCTCACCCATCATGGATTAACCTTCAAAGATTTACTTTTTTTTCTAACTTAATGTTGGAAAAGAGGTAAATCTTTTATTGATGGAACTTACTCGTTCCCAAACAACGCTTTATTCAATCACATCCTTTCATTTAACTAGGCACTCTTTATATAAATGATTCCTTGTCCTTTAATCTCGAGTGCATAGTATTTTCTATAGTTCATGAGGGATGATTTGAAGTGAGATAGGTTGGAATATTGTACTTGGAGATACAAGATTGCCGTGCTCAACAAGTTTTATTTTCAATCCTACTAACATGAAATATTGGGTGAAGCAGAAAATCATCTTGAATATTTAACTCATAAGACAAAATTCCAATCTTTCTAAGAATCTTGAAAGGGTCACAATACCTTGGAGATAGTCTAGGACAAGGTCGTGTTTTCAAAGTTTCAGATCCCTCAAGGACTTTCAAATATACTTGTTCTCAAACCTAAAATGAAATATCTTGCCTCTTAGGGTTGCTTTATATTAAAGCTCTATCATGGGCTTTCCTCTTATTTTCTTTAGCTACTTTCAACTTAAGCTTCATATCTTCCAATTAACCTTTGGCTGTTTGGACTTTTTCATTTGCAATCTGACTACATACAGAGGCTTTGGCTGAAACCCGTACATTAACATGAAGGAACTATATTCAATTGTCTAATGCTTAGCAGTGTTATAAGCAAACACAACTTTAGGTAAATAGTCTTCCCAATTAATTTGGTTTGAACATACATATACTCCTAACATATTTTAAATTATTCAATTGACCCTTTTTTCCCATCCATTTGTGCATGTTCAGATTTGCCCATATTTAACTTTGTTTCTAACCTACTAAAAATAGCTCTCCCAAAATGACTAGTGAATTTTCTATCTCTTTCTGACACTATCCCTTGTGGTAGAGCATAGAGTCTATAGAGATGTTCCACAAACATCTTAGCTAATTTTGGAGTTTTAACTATAGTTTGAGTAGGAAAGAAATGAACCATTCTATTCAAACAATCTACTATAACCCAAACTACATCATGTTCTTTATGGGTTCAAGGCAGAAATGTAATAAAGTCCATGAAAACACTTTTCCATTTACCATTGGGAATCTCCAAAGGATGTAACAAGACTCCTATCCTGAACTTCTTTGCTTTATTTACTTGACATTTCGTACACTTAAGTATATAGTCTTGTACATCTTTATGTACAATTGGAAATAAATTGTCTTCTGACCAATTCATAAGTTCTGTTGAATTCATAGATGACCGACACTTGGGACATCACGACATTCAAAAAAAACTTTCCTTTCTTCATCATAAGGTACACATATGTTTCCTTTTTATAACAGACATTCACCTTGGTTGAGAGCCCTCTTCTAGGCTTCTTTAGAACTCGCATCTTCTTGATAATTAACTTTCATCAATTCTACTAAGTCATTGGAGATTTGTATGAAGTTTAGAGAATTCAACATTGGCATATGGCTTAAAGCATCTATAACTACATTGAATTTCCCTC
This sequence comes from Ceratopteris richardii, assembly GCA_020310875.1. Taxonomy (NCBI): domain Eukaryota; kingdom Viridiplantae; phylum Streptophyta; class Polypodiopsida; order Polypodiales; family Pteridaceae; genus Ceratopteris; species Ceratopteris richardii. The sequence continues at coordinate 95,743,232 of CM035421.1, forward strand.
TTCAATATCTGAGTTCATAGTCAAACTCTTGGGGTATCTTGACCCATCTAGCCTTTCTACCTATTAACTGAAATTGTTTGCAAACCACTTGATACTTGCTTGATAAAAAAGCTATAGTCACTTTGGTGCCAAAAAAGCAATGTCTCTGTTTCTTTAGTGTAGGCATAAAGCTCTTTCTCATAGGTAGAATAATTGCATTGAACTAAGCTCTTCCAACCATCACCCTTCTTGGTGTGTCAATGTGCTTCTCTACTCTTGTGTGTACTTCTATTCTTGCTTTGTAAGTCTTTCATACACCCAATAGTTGGAAATCAATCCTTGTGATTATCATTTGGGATTGCTTCTAAGTAGATAACTTTCCTCACCTCCATTGAACTCAAAGCTCTTTAGTAATGGAAAACTTATAGCACACATAGACCTACATTAGCATTGGCCAAAAAAAATTTTATATAATAATTATAACAAGAGAAAAGGTTAGTATACATGAAATATAATACATATGTACAAGTGTGCCCCATGTTCATGGGATTCATAATTGAGTCTATGCATGGCCATGTCATAAAGCCCTTTATTTAATGCATACTTTGTAAATGCATGACTTGAATGGTTTAAAAGGGAAAGTTTTGGGATGATCACAGGGTGCATGTATGTGGATACTTCTATTACTATTCATGTTACTTGAATAAACTAAAATAAAATCTATATTGAGGTATCCACTGTATCCTAAAATAACTTGGTCACTATTTAACCAAGTGATAACTTATCATTCTTCTTCATAGGGATCCATTTTTGGATGGAGTTCTACTTCTTATGGGTTGATGTATTCTTCTTTGTCTCTTGGTGATGCCTATGCTTGGGTATCCATGCTTGCTTTCTCCTTGTTTGTGTTGGAATTACTAGTATGTTTGGCTTCTAGACCCACTTTGTCTTCATTGATAGTCTTGAGTTTCTTGCATTTGTAGGTGAGGTATGGTGTTCAATTTCAAGACTTGATTTCTATCTCTTAACTTTGCCCTTTTCTCTTATTTGGTTTCTCAAATGTGCTTTTCTTGTTTGGAGAGATCATAAGGTCTACAACTAGTGAAAATGTTTTTGCTACCCATGTCTACGATCTTCCTTGTTGAGCATCTATGAGGTTCTTGTAGATGATAAAACTCAATAGATATGGTGCATCAGAGAGGAAAGCATGCAAAGAAAGGTGGAAAAATCGAATGATAGCAATGAAGAGAGAAAGAGACAGTAGGCAGGGAGAGGAGATAAGATAGAGAGAGTCTCTCTCTCTCTCTCTCTCTCTCTCTCTCTCTCTCTCTCTCTCCTACAACTACATGCATGCACACAAATACATCAAGAGAAGTGTGAATGAACGCGTTGTTTTACACAAAAAAAGATAGGCCATTAGCCAATCAATAAGGAAAATTTTTGTGAGATAAGATTACTCCCTTATGAGGGAGGGGATCACACTAAGTTATTACACGCCAAACAAGCTATTACAAACCTATACATAGAAAATTTTCCATTGTGATTGATAGACCCTCTGACATATATGTCCACTGCGATAGACAATCCCATGATAGACTCTATCTATTGTATGATAGACAACAAACAAAGACCTCAATAAATCCATCCATCACAACATAAGTATGTCCATCACGATAGATAGAGACGATGGATGATAAATGACAGTCACTATCCATCATGACAAATCAGTACATCATGATAGACCAATCCATCGTGATAGACCAATCCATCATGATAGGCTAATCCATTGCAATAGACAGCCATCCATGATAGACTTTATCTATCGTGATAGATAGCTACCCATGGCAACAGAGAGACAAAATGGAATTTCTAGGGTTTTATCAATTCTTGTTCATTTTTGCCTAATTTTTTGGGATTTTTACAGAGATTTGGAGCTAATTGGAAGGGTTAAGAAAGATACATGTGTATTGCAAGCTTGGGAATGTGCAGTTTGGGATTTGAGGGTCAGTAAGGGCATTCAACTCAAGCTGGGAACAACTCTCAACCCCCTTTGGTCTATTTTCTAGCTTAGGCTAAGTGTGACTAGTGATTGTGATTAGTTAGGGTGACGATAGGCATGAAGCAAGCTGAAGAGACTCTAATTTCTCACCTTTAATTTTAGTTAGAGCAAATTCACAGAAAACCCAATTGAAAGAAACATAATTCTATCGACTAAACATCAAAGTACAAAAAAACTCAAGTATTCTCACAAACAGTTATTCTGACAAGATTTACACTAAAAAGAACTTAAAACAAACAAGCATTTGTTACAAAAGAACCTTGAAACATGGTTGTACCTTGGTATTGTGTAAATAATGGAATCAAATGAATGTGTCACCGACACTTAGGTATTGTGATATCTCTGAGGTATCATGATACTTGACTAGTGTCGTGGCATCTAGGTGTCATAGATTTGGTATCCTTGATGGCTGGGTAGTGTCATGTGTTGTTGAAAATTAGGTGTCATGTATCATGGAGAGAGGTATCATTAGGGTAGGTTTCATGTGTTGTCTCCTCAAGTTTCATTGACATCAGTCCAATATCATGTGTAATTTGTCATGAGCTCTAGGTGTTACCAAGGCAGGTATCGCCAATGCTCCATAATTGTCATGTGTCAAACATCATTAGATTTCAAGTGATGTCTATTGTCGGACAAGTGTCATGACACCATTTAAGTATCATGATCTTTAGGTATCACTAACACCTATCAAGTGTCACAACACTTGGACCATGACACCTATCAACAATAGATGTTTGTTGATGGATTAGTTCTCTTTAATCTTAGTAATTTTCATTTTAATTTCTTTATCCATAAGTGATACTCTATCAAAAATTCCCAAGATTTTTCATATCTATGTCAAATTGTTTTGGAGATTTTTTCGAACTAGCATATGGATAAGCTTAGTAGGCTACGTCTTGCTCAACCAAGATATGCATGAGAAACCAAGCATGAAACAAAAAACACTAGTGGACACATGAGTGTCATAGCAACTAGCCCAGTTAGAGTAAAAAAAAACATGTAAATCTGGCAGTAGTGATCCCCCCTTGGGATGAAACAATCCAAGTAGTTGGGTACCACTCAAGTAGCGAAAGATGCGCTTACCTGCTTGTCAATGCTTGATACCTGGGCAATGTATAAACATGCTCATTTGTGAGATCGCAACATACACAAAAATGATCAGAAGCACATTATTTGCATGCTTAACATATAAGGTGCTCTTAGTTGGACTATTCTCAAAACCATGTGCAAACAGATAGGCATGTATCTTTTCATACTAAGCACGTGGTGCTTGCTTCAAACCATATAGTACCTTTTTCAACCTACACACTCGATTTTCATGTACTTTTTGCACAAAGCTACAGGGCTAAAAAACATGCACTTCTTCATGCAAATCACCATTTCGAAATGCAATTTTCATGTGCAACTGATGTACATTCCAACCATGATGAGTTGCAAGTGCATAGATCCTATGAATAGTAGTCATTTGGCATGTAGGAGCAAACGTCTCATCAAAATCAATGCCTCTTTCCTGAGCGTAACCCTTTGCAACAAGCCTAGCTTTAGAATTTTGTGCTTCATCAAACAAAACAGGATCATTCTCATCACAGAGACTAGATGTGTGATATAATATTCAAAAAGTTGCGATCACCTTTTGAAGAAGAATGCCACATGGAAGAGGGAAAACGAGGTGCACTAGTTATGGATGGATGGGAAAAAGTATATATATTGAGAGTATATCATATGATCCTCACAATGGAATCATTAGATTCATTAAAAAGATAAGTTGAGGAGGAATTTACTTCCTCAAAGATCCCCTTCCCGCACTTTTTAGAAAAAATTTCAGATGTTAATTTTTGCCAAACTCCACTTTGGGGAGAAAGAGACTATTTAAGAGGCTTCCCATGGATTACTGCATACATACATGAAGTATGGTGTATTTATTACCATGGATAGTAAGAAAATCCAAGAAAAATCCACATTAGGAGTGGATTAGAAGCTTGTTAAAAACTCCCATTTAAGTTTTTGCATGAAAGTAAAAATCTTGATTTAGGCCTCTTTTACAAAGCAATTTAGCATGCACTAAGGGAGGATTTGGAAAGGATAAAGTAGGACCAAGCATCTTTATACATTACTCTCTGATGTTATGGAGATAATTTTAGGATTTTCTTGATGCAAGAATGCTTTTGGGCACTCCAAAAATCACATTTTCACACTTTTTCTAGCCCTGCCAACAGTTCACTAGTTTGTGTGTCCCGCTTGGAAAGGCCATATCTTGGGCTACCAAACTCCAAATCGGACGTGCTATGGCTCATTTCAAAGGGCACAATGTCTATTTTCATTTAAAAAAAAAGAAATTTTGGAAATTATGTATTTTTGCAAGTTTGTATAGCTCTGAAAAGTCTTAATAGTTTTTTTGGCAACTACCTTCTAGGAGCCATATCTTACAAATCGGGAAGGCGATTGAAGTAGTTTCAATTCGATCCACTTGCACATGATATATGTTTCACCTTATGATTATTTTAAGGTCCTAAGAAAGTTTTTTTAGGTCTAAACAAGGATTACAAATGCATTTTTTAGGGTAAATTTGCATTATTTTGGTAATCATCTGACCATGCTTTATGTTTTGGGAAGTGATCTTATGTTTTCGAACACTTCAAAGTTTATGTTAGGATCTGAGCATGAAGGTGTAGAGGTCTTGAAGCTCGTTGAAAAGGATTGGATGCATCCAATTCCAATACCAAATCATTCAGGGATGCATGCTTTATATTTTCATGCATTTTACTTTATATCATTGCATGTTTTGTATGTACATGCATGGATTGGAATGCATAAATCAAAGTTGATCATTTTTCTAATTCTAAAAGTATGGATCAACTTGTTAGGAGTACACTTTTTGATTGTTTGTAGGAAATATGGTCGCAAAAACTACATGGTTATGCAATAAAGAGATTGTTGCTAGCATTTGTTTTTACGTTTTTACAGGTTATCGATTCCATGTATGAGTTTACGGTGTGCATGCCATGGGCTTGTCAAGCCCTATGTTGTTGGATGTCCTATGTGCCATTGAGTTTATCGTTAAAATTTTTTGGGACTCCATTTCCTGGGGAAATGTTGTTGAAATTTTTCCCACCTCATGGCATTATATATGCACTTACCTTTAGGTAAGAATGTTATGGCATGGTAGCATACCTTTTCTGCAAACATCAGTAAGGTGTTAGCATGCTTGTAAGCATGTATTTGATGGACTTAGTACCATCATAGTAGTATACATAAGGCAACTTTAGTAGTAATAGGATCCCTATATATAATCCTTATGGATTTAGACCATATGATTGCTAAGGGGAAGGAGCTAGACCTTGACCATTAGGAATGTGCACAAGAAATCCTATAGGTTATAGGAAGTTGCATAGAGGCATGAGAGATACATTTATGATAATCTCCAAGGTAGTAAAGATTTACTTATCTTCACAAAAGTTGCATAGTATGATTAAGAGACTATGGGGTATTATCAAGAATACACAAAGAGTGACTAGTTCTACTCATGCATATCACTTGAGCAAGTAGTGAAGCATTTTTGCTACACTAGTAAGGAAACCAATTAGATGGTATCACAAAGATGGGTTTCATGAGAGAGCATCAACGGGTGCTTATGTGATTCGAGTGACGATTAGGAAGGCCATAGGCATGGCATTAGCTCTATGAATTAGAGCATAGATCCCTTATTTAACAGTACTTGGGGTACCCAATACATATATGTATATCGAAATCTAGAGAGAGGTACTCAGACTTAGTCTTGGAACCTAGAAACAAGTTAGCTTGGAATAGAAAGGGATATCCATTGTCACATATTGACTAGAACCAAACTAACTAGTTCGAGGGCATGGGACTTATTTGGGTCCACATATATGAGTTGAGGATATGGGATTCATTAGATTCCACTTACATATTCCATTACAGATATATGGAACATATATTCAGTTTAGTGTAGGTATGACACCGTGAATTGGAATAAGGTTCCACTGGTATGGGACGGTGGAAATGACTTCCCTTTGAGCACTCTTCTTCTATGGATAGGGAGAAAAGGACTCATCATTCATAGCATCATGTCTCACTCGATTAGAGGAGAGCTCTTAGTAGACATCTCCTTAGGATTGGGAGTTATCCTTCATAGTTTAGGGAAGATTTATTCTTCCGATAGAGAATGTGATAGGTGATTTTATCACCATTCATATCACATACTCATTTTGAGTTTTTCAGGAAGGATAATTCCATTACTTTGATTGGATCATATAGATCCACTCATAGAGGATGGTTGGCAGAAATAGTACAGGGCTGACCATTTTAGTGAGTATGACTCTTCTTTTCAGGGTTTCTAGGAGATAAGGATATATCTAACCTATTGGGGTACCAAACTCTTAATTGGTATTACATCATGAGCATGATATGTAAACATCAGTTAGGAGGATGGATACTGAGGGATTATCTAAATCTCAAAGGGAATGCTTTTTGCATTCATATGGCAAACTAAAGGGAAGAGAAACCTTAGAGTATGCACGAGTGCCCTTCCAGTAGAACCAAGTCCAAAGAAAATGGATGACAAACCAAAGACTTCTTGCTTAGTGGAATGTAGAGATTTCATTTCAGTACCAAGAAATTCTTATATATGAGCTAGGACAAGGTATTTTAGAGTAAACTATTACTTGTGAGCACACTCAAGGCAAGGAAGACCTGGAGTGTTATGAAGGCAATCTATCATTTAGTCTTAGATGTGTTTGGAGTCACTTGTTATGGGACTTTGTTCTATATTTCTGAGGATTGCATGGTTTATTATCTCCACTTTGGTATGGTCAAGCCTATAAGCTTGGCACACTTTCTTTTCATATTATTACTCCATAGATGATACATCATACGGACTTAGGTAATTTTGGATGATGTCACAGTTCATGGGAGTGATAGTTTGAAAGCTCAGTGTATATGGGAGATAGTAGGCACCATTCAGAAGGTTTCCCACCTTTAAGATGATCTCATATGAGGCTTCTTAAGGGGAAGGATATGGGGAAACAACACACAGAGATGACCATGTACATAGAGTACATGGGGTTCAGGGGCATCCGTGCACTTTCTTCTACCATTACAGACATTTCATCTAGATTTTCCAGGACGAAAATGTGTTCAAGAGGAAGGAAATGTCATATAATATTCAAAAGGTTGGGATCACCTTTTGAAAAAGGATGCCACATGGCATCACATGGGTATTTATACCACTTGGTAGAAAACATATGAAGAGGCTTCATATAGAGAGAGTAGGATCTCTCAAAGAGATCACACAAGAGGATTACTAGAGCTCAATGGCAGGGCAGATTGACTTCATCGTCTCTGTGTGTGTTTTGGTCAAAGATCCGTGTTCATTTCCACGGTAGCTTAAGGTCTATCTAATAAGAGGCAACCATAGCATAGCAATTTGATGCAAAAGAGGCACTATGAGAGCATGAACAAGTACGATATGATAGAGCTACATCTAATTTGCTAATTCTGTTGAGGTGTATACAATGTTGTACACTGATGTTTTATCCCACATTTAGTCAGAAATGCATTAAAGTCTGAAGACATATATTTCCCCCCTCATTCAAAACAGAGGTGCCCATTTTACATGCTCACAAATTTTCAACCAAAACCAAAAATTGTTTTAAGCATATAAACACTTCAAACTTTGCTTTCCGTGGATATATCCATGCATGCCTAGAAAAATCATCAATGAAAGTCACAAAGTAAAGAAAGTTCCCAAAGGAGGGTGTCTGCATAGGACCACAAACATCACTATGAACAAGTTGCAATTTTTTAGTAGCTCGAACTCAACCATCTTTTGGGAATGAGGAACACTGCAATTTGCCCAAAATATAACCTTCACAAACAATTTTACTAGGTGTCTCAAGTTTGGGTAGAGAGGACACCATTTCAGATTTCTATACGTGTAGCAAACTAGCAAAATTCAGATGAACAAAGTGTGCATGCCAAAGCTTTGCATTTGACATAGCATGAGAATCATGTACTACACATGCTGAATCATTCACATATTTTTCATAGTCTATGAGCTTATATAGCCCACGAAATAATGACATTGCCATTTGACAGATCATGAACTGTACATCTGTCATCAACAAATTTCACAACCAACCCAATCTTGGCTAAAGTTGAAAATCATAACAGATTGTTCTTGATTCCTGGCACAAATAAAGCATCTGATAATGTAAAAGAACTACCATCAGCAGTAGTTAGAATGATCTTACCAACTCCCATGATAGGATAAGAGGATTTGTTGGTGCATGTGATAGTATTCCCTATAGGGGCAAGCTCGAGTGAAGAGAAGAAACTGCACTACGAGGTAATATGTTTGGTTGCCCCACTAATTGTAAAAGCTTGAAACGAACATACATAAAGATGGATTTAATTCATAGAGAAGCTAGGAAATGAAAAAACAATGAAAAGAAATAAGTTTAAAGTCTTTGAAAATATCTCATAAAATCACGAATTTTGGATCCTTTAGAATTCATAGAAAATTTTAATTTTTAAAAGGAAAAGAGGAAGGTAAATTTGAGTACAAAGTGCAAAAAAGGGAAGCTTGAGTGGAGAAAAGTCATGCTAACATTCTCAAAAGCAAGAATTTGGTGTAAAAGTCACATAAAAGTAAGCAAAAATTGAAGAGGCACAAAGTCAAAATATCACGACTTTTGGGTCAAGAAACAAGTGCAAATCGTGACTTTTTGGCCAAGAAATTATCAAAAAATTAGGACTTTTAAGTTTTTGAAAAATTGAGAAAATCAGGGCTTTATTGGATTTTATGGGGTAGAAAATCGCAACTTTATGAAGTGTAAAATTGCACCTTTTTGAACTTTAAAAGATAACAAAATCTTGATCTTGTGGAAATATTGAGGTGGAAAAGAAACGCGATCTTTTGGATCATATTCTAAGAAGTTAGATAAATTTTTGGGCATAAAAAGAGAATCGTGCCTTTTTGGATTATATCTTGGTGTAGAGAATCACGACTTTTTGAGAAGAAAAATATGACAAAATCATGATTTTTAATCACATTTGAGATATTTTTTTAGAGAAAATCATGATTTTTCTTGACTAATTCTGAATGAATCATGTTTTCTAAGATTAATTCTGAGAATTGTGAATTTTTTAGGACCTTTGAGAGAGAGATGACTTTTTTGGCCAATCATGAAAGAAATTAGAAATTTTCTCCACATCAAATTTTGAAAAGAGAGAAACAAGTAAGAAAAATCACGACCTTCTTGTTCAAATAAGAGAACTTAGAAACTTGTAGAGAAAATCATGATGATAAAAAGTCTAAGAAAATTATGATCTCTGGATCGACTTTGAGAAGTTAGAAATTTTAACAAAAAGCAAGAAGAAATTGAAAGAAAATTACCATTTTTGAGGCAAATGTGAGATAACTTTTTGAGAAAAATATATTCATTGCTAAATTTTTGGAGAACAATAAAATAAAAAATAAGAACTTTGAGAAAATTGAGAACACATGAAACTTGACAAAAAATTGTGACTTTTTGGAAAACCTTGATTATCATAGAAAATCATGGATTTCCTTTTTTTGAAAATTAACATAAACAAGATTTCTAACACTTTGAATTTGGTGAGGGGATTTTTTTCAAATACCTTTAGAACATAAACATCTTTGAAACAATATTTCATATGAAACTGAGAGGAGGAAAGGTGGCACAAAAAAAACCCTACTTTTGACCAAAATCAGGATTATGATATCATGAGATCATAAGAACCTACAAACATGATGCATGGAGAACAAGGAAATGAGGATGAATTTAGGAACATCTTGAAGTGTGAGTTTACAAATAGATTTGGAATCGACATCTACGAAGATGGAATCTAAAGATATGTAACCAAACTTAGATCAAATTCACTCTTCAACATGACTCCTACTACCTGATTTGTTAATGAATAATACATATAGAGGGAACAATATATATCATAAAAAACGATCCAGAAAACATAAATGCTAACAAGAGAGCCATGAGAGATGAAGACATTGAGGAAATACTAACTCTTAGAGGTCAATCCATTTGTACTCATTAGGAATAGGTAATCAAAACCACTTGTGATCGAGTAGAAACTTTGCTCTACATGAACCATGACACAGGAGATGTCTATTGGGCAACACACTCAGATGTTGGAATTTGAGGTCTACGAAAGAATGTGAACAACACAAGGAAGAAGAAGAAGAAGCTTGGAGCACAACACACAATACTGAATGTATTTACCAAGGGAATGTGCAAAGATAAGTAACCCGTTAGGGCTATAGGCATATATACAGGGGGGGACATTATAAAGAGGGAAAAAAATGCCCAGTAGTCCTAGTGTGTTCACACACATCATTACCTAAATATATCAACAAGTCCTCCTTTGGAGTGATGCGGTGAACAAGGAGCTGACACTCATGTATTAAGAAGTGCCAAGCTAGGTGGAATCAATCCACAAAAGGAAGTAAGCCCAGAACTTTGCGGAAAGCTTCAAACTTATCCCTAGGCAGAGCCTTTGTGAAAAGTCTGCAATGTTCTCCTATGTGGGCACATATGCCAAATTGATCTCTCCAACAGAGAACCTCTCCTTGACATAATGATAGTGCAGCTCAATGTGCTTACTGTGAGCATGGAACATAGGCTTCCTCACAACTAGCAATGCACTGTGACTGTTAGTGAAGATGGTGGTGGCAAAAGACTAACCAACACCCAAATCAACCATAAGGTGTCTAAGCCACACACACACTCAATAGTCGCTATGAAAGTTGCCCTATACTCAGCCTCACAACTAGAAGTGGCCACAATAGGCTTCTCCTTGCTCAACCAAGATATGCACAAGATACCAAGCATGAAGCAAAATCCACTGGTGGACACATGAGTGTTATAGCAACCAGCCCAGTCAAAGTCAGAAAAAGCATGTAAATCTGGTGGTAGTGATCCCCCCTTGGGGTAAAACAATCCAAGTATCTAGGTACCACTCAAGTAGTGAAAGATGCACTTAACCGCCTGCCAATGCTTGACACCTGTTGGTAGTGAATGTGTGTGGACATAGTAGGACCATCGGTGCACTTCTTCCCTCTTTCGGATGCTTTTTTTTCCTCTGCGTAAATATACAACTATAACCCTAATTGATTACTTATTTTTGTACATTCGCTTGGCAATACATTTAGTATTGTGTGTTGTGATCCAAGCTTCTTCTTCTTCCTTATGTTGTTCATGTGCTTTTTCAGACCTACAACTCCAATAGTCCTTATTGGAAAACATACAAAGTACATAAATGTTATCAAACATGGTGACTATATATTGAATTCATATTAAAAAATCTCGAATAAAAGTAACATGTGAAACCTATAGTAAAATTTGGGCCACCTTAGCTTGTGAGTGAGATCCTACATAAAAATCTATGAAAAAGGAGAAAATACGCCAAAACATGGTTGAATGCAATTTTTGATAGCATCAAGATCTTCAAGCTCACCCATAGTAATTTTTGAGGTAAGAATGATCACAAAATTTGAGTATTGGAGTTTAGAGAATGAAGAACATACACAAACAACATGGAGAAGAAGAGTCTTAGGAAGATAATGCATGTTGATATATTTTGGTGGTGATGTGCGGGAACACACTTAAGACCACCGTGGCACCTTTTTTCACATTTTAGGAAGCCCCCCCCCCCCCTTTGCATATACCCATATAACCCTAATGGGCCAATTATCTTCGCTTATACATTCACTTAATAATACACTCTGTGCTCTGCTCCAAGCTTCTTCTACTAGTGTTGTTTTCATGCTTCTATTGTCCTCAAACTCCAAGCATTGGTATTGAAATAGGCCGTTGCCTTTTTTAGGGCATTCTTGCTGCCCTTAGGGTTAAAAATTAAAAATTTCACAAAAATTGGTGAGAATACTCAAGGTGAACATACTTAAAAATTGATTTGAGCTCCTTACAACCTTTGAATGCTCTATCATAGCAATTGTATAGAAAAAATTGTCCTTTTGTGCCAAACATATATACACTCTGGTTCACCAATACAAGCACCTCAAAGTGTGTCAAATGTCTAACAGAGATCAATCATTGATATATTTTGGTAATGATGTGTGTGAACACACTTAGGATCATCAAGGCACTTTTTCCCTCTTCAGAAGGATTTATTACCTTGGCTTGTATATATAAGTATGACCCTAATGGGTCACTAATATTTTGTACATTCACTAGATAATACATTCTATATTTATTACTTCTTCCTTGTGCTCTTCATGGTTATAGTCTCAAATTCACATGAAAGTTGGTAAGCATACTCAAGGAGATTAGAAGTTCAAAACACCTTTATTTTGTGGCATAAAAAATTTGATTTAATCTCATTTTGAACTCTAAACACACTATCATAATGATTGTGCAGGCAATTTTGTCCTTTTCTGATAAATGTATATACAGGTTTTGATTCACAAGTACATGCGCCTTGAAATCTGCTACAAATCTAGTAGAGCTTGACAAGGTTTTTTTTCAACTTCTTGAGTTACAACCAATTTTCTACATCAAGATATTTAGTCACTGACCATGGCTAAAAGCAATTATGTATTTCATTTGTTGGTTGTTGAGGGTAAGTTGGATGGTACTAATTACTCATTGTGGGCATACATGATGCATAATGTATTGATAACAAAAGGGATGTGTTATTGAAACAAAACATAGAGAGGAGGGATTTAGAAACACATGGTGTTTCTTTTAGCAAATCCATTTTGTTGAGGTGTTACAACACTACACACTGATATTTTATGCCAAACTTAGTAAAAAATGCATTAAAATATGAAGAGATGTGTTGTCCCCTTGACCAAAATAGAAGGTGCCCATTTCACATACTCATAGATTTTCATCCATAACTTGGAACTCTTTGAAGCACATAAACACCCCCGACTTTGCTTTCAATGGATAAACACATGCATGCCCAGAAAAGTCATCAATGAAAGTCAGAGTGTTCCCAAATGAAGATTTCTACATAGGACCACAAACATCACTATGAACAAGCTACAACTTATGAGCAGCTCTAACTAAGCTATCTTTTGGGAAGGTGCAACATTGCATTTCCCCCAAAATATAGCCTTCATAGACATCTTTTGAAGGTTTCTCAAGTTTGGGTAGAGAGGAAACCATTTCAAATTTTTGTAGGTGAAGCAAGCTAGCAAAATTTAGATGACCAAAGTGTGCATGCCAAATCTTTGTATTTGAGATAGCCTGAGAGTCATGAATTGCACATGTTGAGTCCATCATAGATTTTGCATAATCTATGAGCTTATACAACCCACGATATAGAATGATAAAAGCAATAATAACATTAATATCCAAGAGATCATGAAGTGTACATCTATCATCAACAAAATTGACACCCAAGCTAATATTGGCTTATGTTGAAACTGATAACATATTTTTCTTGATCTTTGGCACATGTAAGGTATTTGGAAATGTGAAAGAATTGCTATCAACCATAGTCAGAATTATCTTTTCAACTCCCATTACAGAATTGGAGGACTTGTTAGCAAATGTGATAGTGTTCCATATAGCGGCAGGCTCAAATGAAGTGAAGAAACTATGATGTGAGGTAATATGTTTTGTTGCACCACTATCAAAGTACCAAACATCAAAGTCTACTATATACATACATTGCTCATGTGAAGATGGGTCATAGCTACAAACAATAGTAAATGCCCATTCTTCATTCTAAACAAGATTCACAAACCATGTTTTAGGCATAGAGGCTTCTGCAACAACCATTCTAGCCTCTTTCTTACTTCCTTCTTTGTAGCCAGTGTAGAACAACTCTTTATGATATGATCATTTGCCTTAGAATACCTGCAAAAGTGTTTATACTTTTTCGTTTTGTTCTTAAATCCAATTCAACAAATAGTATATGTAGACTTTGTCTATCTCATATAATAATAACATATTGTAGTATCATCATCACCTTCCAAATCATGCATGGTGGCTATAGCAAACCAAGTACGATCAGTCTTCCTCCTTTAGCTATGCAGCATTAACAAATTTTTGCTTACTAGTAGTTGAGATCCATTTACCTTTGCCCATTTGACTAGCCAAGAAAGCTTGTTCTGCAACATGCATAGTCTACATGTTCTTTCTAGCCTAAACTTCTTGGAGCAAAACAATGACTAACTCCTCAAAGGTTAAGGTACTTAGTTTGGCTTTCATCATAAAAAAAAAATTAGAAGCAAGACTCTAATACGAATTTTGAATATTGTTAAGACCATTTTGCACAAGTGAACTATCTGACAAAACTCCATTAGCAAAAATCAACTTCTCTTTCAAATCTTTGATCTTTGTCAAAAATTTGTCTGTAGAAACTCCTTCATTCATATGACCACTCTCCAATTGTTTTCACAGGTAACCAACACTAAGTTCATTTCTTGCTTGGTATAATGTTTTAAGAGTATATCTTCTATTGATTTCAAGGAGCGAATATTAGAGATAATGGCACATTTGACACACAAGGTTATCACTGCATGTGCATGTGCATCTTTGCCATCCCAATGAAGTTCCTCTACAGTAGGTACAACAAGAGTCCTAGCACAACAAGAAATTGAAGATCATCATCTTCAACACCATCTTCATCACATTCAATAATCATATATGTAGTTGTAGTAGGATGTTTTTCAACACCTTGCAATGATTATTAATGCATTTAGATGACAACATGGGATTTTAGGTGATCATAATAGTTTATAGATGGATTACTATATTTATTCCTAAGAACCTTTTGCCTCAACCTCATTATTTTCTTTGACAATGAGGTTAAGATGTTTCCACCACAATATTTGATGCATATTATGATCTTCATACTCCAAGAATGTGATTCAATGGATCACAAAATATATATGAATATCATGATTTCACCAAGCTCTATGAAGGCATCCGCGATCATCTATAGACATTTAAACTCCATTCACCTTGCTTCGTTGGATTCAAATGATATTTCTTCATCATTGATCAAGGTTTTGTTTTGAGGTGTTTGAAGCATCAACTAAGAGTTTGGAGATATAAAAAATCTTCTTTTTCCTTCCAGGCTCCACAAAGCCTTTGACATGGTATTTGAAGATAGGATCTTGTTGAAAGTTTTTCAACCTCAAGAGTGTGGGAACATGCCCCAAATTGAACCTTCCACATCATCCACAATCAAAGGAGGCTGATTTCCACGAGTTGGAGGCATCCAATTATGCCCATAATGGAAAAAAGTTGATTAGAGAAGATTTAGCTCACCTCTAGATGTGATTGGACCTCACTTTTGACATGTATATGCTTTTGATTGGTTAAAGAGGTTAGTATGTGGTCTTTAAAACCTCTAATGAGTTGTATTATGACTTAGAGTCGTGGAAATACGTGCCCAAGCTGTCCCCTTACTTAAGCACAACCCCTACTAGCTTTTCTCTGCATATTTTGCAAAACTTTCACTTTTACACACTCTATCTATCTAGATGTTTTTGGCAGACCCCCCGGTCTTGTAGTTGTTGTTTCTCCCTCATCCGGAATCCATTTGCAATGATTTTTGTCTTGTTGGAAAGCTTATAAGTTCTACTTTGTCTGGTATAAGTCTCAGGTTCAATGCCTGCACATGTGTAGAGAAATGTCCAAAACAGTGTCTGTCTAGTTAGCTCATACTCTGTGAAGAGATCAAGTTATCTGTTTTGTTGCAGCTGATTGAGGCATCATCCAGTATCCAAATGGAGTGATTTTACTCTCATTTGAAAGTTCTTAAAGTCTAGTTTATGCTTGCAAAATTTCACTTTCAGTCTCTACATATACTCAGAGAAACTCAGAAAATACAGAACCTATGTCTGAAAAATTTTAGGATCCTAAGAGGGTTCATTCGCTTTTGTTGTGCACATAGGAGTGTTTATCCTCCAACAGTGGCTGTATATGTAGCCTCTCCCCAATAACAATGCGGCATATTCATTTCGTTGAGCATACACCTTGCTACCTCTGCTATGTGTCTGTTCTTTCTCTCTGCTACCCCATTTTGTTGAGGGGTATACCTGCATGTAAATTGTCTTTTGATGCCATTGACCTGCAAAAATTTAGAAAATTCATGGGAGAAGTACTCTCCCCCTCCATCGGATCTCAAAGTTTTGATAAACTTGCCAGATTCCTTCTCCACCTATGCTTTGAATTTCTTGAAGTAGTGGAACACATCTGATTTGTTTCTAATGCAATACAACCACACTTTTCTTGAAAAGTCATCAATGAAGGTTACAAAATACCTATTTCCAGCAAGGGATGCTTCTCTTGTTGGACCCCAAACATCCGTGTGGATGAGGTCTAAAACCTTTGCACTTAAATAGGTACTCTTCTTGAAGGGCAGCCTTGATTGTTTTCCTTGTTGGCAAGCTACACAAATTTCATGCAACATTTTAGATGTAAAATTTGGTAGGCCTCTTACCAAGCTCCTCCTTTGCATGTCCTTGAGCTTTTGTAGGTTGATGTGACCTATTCGTTTATGCCATAGATCCAAATCTGCTATCCTCTTGTCTCCATATGTGACATACATTATGAATAGATGTCCTACATCAGGTATACATCATCTAACCCCTGAAGAAGCATGGAGTGGAAGAAAACCTTGCATTTCACATCTTAGAGTCTTTGGTTGTATATGCTATGTACATGTACCTCAAGAGTTGAGGTCAAAGTTATATGCCAAATCTGAAAGGTGTATTTTTTTGGGATATTCTATGGAACAAAAGGGGTATCAATGCTATAATCCCATCACCAAGGAGCTGAAGGTAAGTAGGGATGTTGTCTTTGATGAGTTGAAGCCTTGGTATGCATGCACAAGTCCATTGCAGGTTGAAGACATAGGTGAGACAGATTTGAAGAATGATGATAGAGTTCAAGAAAGCATGGATTTGAGTGGTCCAAGCAACTCATGCAACACAAGGACACCCTCACCATGGAGTGGAAGGCTTAGGGAAAGAGAGACCAGCTCTGAAGAAAGCAAAGTCAAAGGCAAAGAGAAGATTTCAGTTGAAGAAGGAAGCTATGTGGACGAGAGCATGTTGGAAGATGAAGAGATAGAAGAAGTTCAAACTCCAGGAGTGGCCAAACAAAGAAAGAAGATGGCAACCACACCTAAAGGAAGTGAAAGAAGGTCTTCAAGAGTAAGATATCCAGTACAAAGGTTAACATATGATAATTTCATTGCAAAGCATTATGCATACATGACTCAGGTAATCAAGGACAAAGAACTAACTAGTTATGAAGAAGCTAAGGATTGCAAGGAATGGCAAGAGGCAATGAAGGAAGAGCTCAAAGCACTTGATGAGAACCATACTTAGAGCTTGGTACCAGCTCAAGAAGGCATGAAGGTGATAGGTAATAAGTGGGTTTACAAAATTAAAAGAAATTCTGATGGTTCCATTGCTAGGTACAAAGCAAGGTTGGTGGCGAAAGGCTTCTCCCAAAGCTACGGGATAGATTATGATGAAACTTTCAGCCCCGTAGCCAAGATGCCAACAATTAGGACTTTGATTGCAGTGGCCACATCAAGGAAATGGAGCTTATATCAGTTGGATGTGAAGAATGCCTTCCTCAATGGAGAGCTTGAAGAAGTAGTCTACATGAGCCAACCTCAAGGATTAGCTAGTATGAGGTACCCAAATCATGTTTGCAAGCTAAGGAAAGCATTATATGGACTAAAGCAAGCCCCAAGGGCCTGGAATGAGAGGTTAGTGGATTATTTATCAAGTTGTGGATACAAAGAAAGTGTTGCAGATCCATCACTTTACATGAAGAAGCAAGGAGACAAGACGGTATACATATGCATCTATGTGGACGATTTGATCGTCACAGGAAGTGATATTGCAGGTATTAAAGATATCAAATCAAAGCTAGGAAAGGAGTTCAAGATATCTGATCTTGGAACACTAAAGTACTCCTTGGGAATAGAGGTAATCTATGCACACAATGGCATCTTCTTGATTCAAAGAAAATACTTGTTGGATGTGCTATACAGGTTTGGTATGAGTGGTTGTAAGCCACTTTCTCAGCCCATGGAGCCCAATACAAAGTTGGTTGCAGGTCAAGGAGAGGCTATACAAGATATTACACTATATAGAAGCATAATTAGTTCATTAATTTATGCTACATTCACTAGACCTGATCTTGCATATGTAGTAGGTGTTCTCTCTCAATTTTTGCATGCACCTACTCATGATCATCTTATGGCGGCAAGAAAGGTGCTTCGTTACATCAAGAACACCATCAACCAAGGTCTATTTTACTCATATGATGCTGATCTAAGTGTCAAAGGATATAGTGATGCTGATTGGGCAGGTAGCAAGGATGATCGAAGGAGTACATCGGGTTATGTTTTCATGATAGGTACAAAAGTGATCTCTTGGAGCTCTAAGAAGCAACCCACTGTTGCTCTTTCATCCACAGAGGCAGAGTATAGAGGTTTAGCATTGGCTACATGTGAGCTATTATGGCTTAAGAAGCTACTTAAGGACTTGGAAGTAGAAGTGGAGGAGTTTCCTCTTTATGGAGACAACATTTCAAGCATCTATCTAGCTAACAATCCCATGTTTCATGCAAGGAGCAAGCACATAGAGGTTCATTACCACTTTGTTAGAGAAAAGATGATGGCAAAAGAGCTAGATATAAGGTATGTGAACACTAAAATGCAGTTTGCAGACATGATGACAAAGTTTCTTGAAGGTACAAAGCTTGGAGGATTCAAGGAAGCTATCAACATAAGAGACATAGGCTGAAGCAACAAAGGAAAAGACTTGAGCTTGAGGGGGAGTGTTGAAAGTTTTTCAACCTCAAGAGTGTGGGAACATGCCCCAAAATGAACCTTCCACATCATCCACAATCAAAGGAGGCTGATTTCCACGAGTTGGAGGCATCCAATTATGCCCATAATGGAAAAAAGTTGATTAGAGAAGATTTAGCTCACCTCTAGATGTGATTGGACCTCACTTTTGACATGTATATGCTTTTGATTGGTTAAAGAGGTTAGTATGTGGTCTTTAAAACCTCTAATGAGTTGTATTATGACTTAGAGTCGTGGAAATATGTGCCCAAGCTGTCCCCTTGATTAAGCACACCCCCTACTAGCTGTTCTCTGCATATTTTGCAGAAATTTCACTTTTACACACTCTATCTATCTAGATGTTTTTGGCAGACCCCCCGGTCTTGTAATTGTTGTTTCTCCTTCATCCGGAATCCATTTGCAATGATTTTTGTCTTGTTGGAAAGCTTATAAGTTCTACTTTGTCTGCTATAAGTCTCAGGTTCAGTGCCTGCACATGTGCAGAGAAATGTCCAGAACAGTGTTTGTCTAGTTAGCTCATACTCTGTGAAGAGATCAAGTTATCTGTTTTGTTGCAGCTGGTTGAGGCATCATCCAGTATCCAAATGGAGTGATTTTACTCTCATTTGATAACTCTTAAAGTCTAGTTTATGCCTGCGAAATTGCATTTTCAGTCTTTGCATATACTCAGAGAAACTCAGAAAATACAGAACCTATGTTTGAAAAATTCCAGGATCCTAGGAGGGTTCATTTGCTTTTGTTGTGCACATAGGAGTGTTTATCCTCCAACAGATCTTTCGTAAGTGATAGGTACTTGAGCCCCAAGTTAAATGTTTAGATGACCCCATAAGCACCATTGGATAAAAATTATCTCTGTTTTTTTACTAATTCTATTTGACATGTAATTCATATGATTACTTATTTTTCATGCAAAATTGTGGTAGATGTTTTATTCTAGTAGATATCAAGGAATATTTTATGCTATATACTAATTTATATTATTAAGCTACGTATGTTTTTGGTAGGTTCATCTTGCCCATATGCTTTGGATTTGTTTTACAGCATGAACTCTGATGAGACTTATACATCACCAAAAGTGAGGAGTATATAGTTTATTATATTTCTATGCATATTTGATGAGGAGATTAGTGCATATGTATATCTCAACATAACATCTATTTTATGGATCAATGAATTATATATGATCCATGTTGTGAGAGACGAGTTGATGAGAGGAGCTAGATCACTGCCTTTACTTGTGTAGTGGTTCTCTATCATGATTTCCATGATTTTGTCGAGTTGTATGAAGGCATCACTGAACATCTATATAGATTTAGACTCAAATCACCTTTATTAGTTGGCTCAAATGATATTTCTTCATCATTGATCAAAATTTTTTTTGGAGGTGTTTGAGGCATCAAGTAAGATTTTGGAGATAAAAAGTCCTTCTTTCACCTTCTAGGTTCCGTAAAGCCTTTGACATGGTATTTGAAGATAGGATCTTTCATAAGTCATAGGTACTTCAGCCCCAAGTTAAATGTTTAGATGACCTCATATGCACCATTGGATAAAAAATTCCCTCTCTTGTTTTAGCAATTCTATTTGGCATGTAATTCATATGATTTCGTACATTTCATGCAAAATGATGGTAGATGTGTTATTCTAGTAGATATCAAGGGATATTTTATGCTATATACTAATTTATATTATTAAGCTACATATTTTTTGGTTAGATTTATCTTCAACCCACATTGATTGCAATCATCATGATTGAGTTGAAGTTGAAAGATGGCATCTCATGTTAATAGATGGATGCTTAGCCCTCAACTCTACAACTTTAACTACCTCACCAAGTTTCTCAAGTAGGTAACTAGGTTTAGAAGAGGGTTCATATTCTCTATGAGTGGATATTTGGCACGTTGACATATGTCACATCTCTTAATGAAGGAGTTCATGTACTTATGGATCATGGGCCACCACAATCCTCAAAAGAGGATCATCTTGGGAGTCATGTTAGGTGAAAAGTGTCCATCTAAAACTCTTGCATGTGCCATTTCAAGTATGGGTAAATACTCACTCTCATGAACACACAAGTATGCAAATTATATAGTCCTCTCACGTAGATTTGATATCTAATTATGGAACATTCAAGACTTTTTCTTCTACACTCTCCTTTTAGTTGTAGTTATACCCTCATCATATTTTCCATCCCTCAATAAATCTACGATTGATTGCCTATATTTTGGTGCTATGGTCACCTTGTGTAAAGTGATATTATTGTTGGGTTTTCTCTCTTGAAAATGGTATCGATTGTCTACGTACTGATGCAAAACCTTCTCCATTATGAGGCACTAAACCCCTAATCTCCAAAGATTCTACATGGTTCTCAAATTGGACATATGATGGTTCCACATTCCTAAGTATGCAACTTTAGAGATTCCTCCCTTTCTGCATCCCTATTTGAATCTTGAAAGTATATGGATCTTTCTTATGCATTATATGCATGGGATCATATGTGAGCATAAGGATAAATCTTTCTAACTAGGATAGTATAACATCAAGGTTGAAGAGATAAACATTTTGGAGATCATTTAATATTCCAATTGGCGATTCTCCATTAACAAGTCATGAAATATGGTCAACTCTAATGTGAGTGCTACCCTTCATTACTACCACCTTGAAATTAAATTTAGTGAGAAGTAATAACCATCTTACAAGCCTACCAATAGTGCTAGGATTTTTCATTAAGTACAATAACACTTGATTATTGATAAAAAAAACTTAAATTTATTATCCAATAGGTAGTGTCAAGACTTCTTCGCCACACAACACACACACACACATACATACACACACACACACACACATATATATATATATATATATATATATATATATATATATATATATATATATATATATATATATATATATATATATATATCATTCTTCTCTTTTTGTTGTGATAAAGTTTCTTGTAGCCTAATTCAATTGAAAAATAGCATATGAAATGAGAAAATCAAGCTTGCCTTTGTCTTCTAGTTGTGTGAGGACACATCTAATAGCACATTTGGAGGCATCCACATGAATATGTATTGTCGTGTTCAAATGCAAAACTTTAAGATTGGTTTTGTGCTCAATATTCGTTTAAGGTCCTCAAAGGCTTTGTCCATTTGAAGTTCAATAACAAGCCAGATAGGGGTTTAGCCATGATTTCATACATATGTATAGATTATCTATGAGAATTTCAATGATCCATAAATTTTGTACCACTTTGGGGTTCATGCTTTTGGAAGATCTAAGATGAATTTGATTTTGTCCTTCTCTATTGAGTTCCCATTCTTAGAAACTATGTGACCTAAGATCTTTCCCTTCCTAACCATGAAAGCATATGCCTCAATTCTAGAACACTCAATATTGTGTGCTCCAATCAAAGATTTTTTGTAGCCTAGGTATGTGTAAATGCCTTTGCATAAAGTAGGAACATGGATCATCTACATGTGCTTTGACATTTTTCTTAGCAATCTTTAAATACATGACACATCAGTCTTTGCAAAGTGGTGGTTGCATTTGTTTGGCAATACAATGTGACCCTAAAAGTGCAGATGCAACATTGTAAGATGCCATTTTGTGTTTGTCTTTAGGTGCAATTGCAACCTGATTATATCTTGAAAATCCATCAAGGGAGCCTTATAACTCCTTGTTAGAAACTCTCTCCAATAGATGGATAGTAATCAGTGATGGGTAACTATGTGATATTGTTGTTGTGTTACTTTATTAAGGTTGATATAGACATAAATTTTTGTTCTTCTCGGGAACTACTATTGTATAAGATACCCATTATCTATTCTTCATAAGTGAATATGGTTTCTAGAATCTTATTTGTCTCCTCCTAGATATTGGTTGAATATTTATCATTGTATGTGTACGGTCTCTGCTTTGTTGGCTTTGCATCAAGGGTCATAGGAATTCTATGTGAGCATATCTCTAGATCTACCCATTTTACATCCTTATGTAGGTGCATCCATCATTCTCTTCATGTACAATGACTATCACCTTCTTAGTATCCCTATGGGTTCCCCTGCTTTAGGCATTTGGGTAGTTATCCTTCTCTCCTCGAATTCAATATTTTTGGAGTTCTCAAGGAATTCAAATCTATCTGACTTATCATCACAATTGTCTTGTCTTGTTTCTTGCTTGTTTCTACAACTTGGTAAATTTTCCATAGATGTGGAAGCTTCGTAAAAATCTTTGACATTGATCTTGGCTACTCTATACTTTTTTGTTCGTAAATGAGCATGTCCCCACTTAAGGTTGTGACGAAAAAAGTATGACTTTTTTATGTTCCACATTCTAGAATAAATGGACCAAGAGGCACAAATATACAAAGAGATAGATGGTACAGGTATGCTCACGGATTTTGAGTTTATTTCTTAAGATGGAAGTTTTGAGAGAGAGAGAAGAGGCGTGGAATTAAGAAATCGTGCATAAAAGGGTGTTTAAACTTTTCTATCTTGTTCAACAAAACACAAACAATAATGGAGAGAATATACAAGAAGAAATAAATGATGAATATCAACTTGATTTACTAAAAAAATTTAAGAAGTTCAAATTGGAAGATTCAAAGATTACGATAGAAATCTCTAAGAGATAAGCACAAGAAAATTAAGAAGATTCAAAGATTAAGATAGAAATTTCTAAGAGATAAGCACAAGAAAATAAGCTTTATGATAATAATGAATGAATGAAAAAGGTGGTGATCAAAATAGAATATGACAAAGAGCGATGAACATATAATAGAAATGATTTTTTATAAACAAAGAAGAAGGAGAATTACTTAGTTTTCTTAGAGAGTATAGAAATATATTCACTTAGAATTATAAGGATTTTAAAGGTATAGACAATGAAAAAATATCTCATCCATTTCCACTCAAACAGAAAAAGTCAAAGTAATTTTAGATTTTTGAAGACCTAAAAATGCAGAGGAATTATGGAATGCTATGGATCATTTCACATTCTCAATGATTAATGCACATGTATGCAATCATAGCTATACCTGTGTACTCCTTGTTAAATCCATTCAAATGGAATGCTCATGCAAAAAGGCTTATCAGGAACTTAAAAGAAAGTTAAACTCAACTTCCATTTTAAAAAGATAGAACAAGCCTTTCCAAATTCAATTTTATTCTCCCAATTGTGCTACTAAATGCATTTTTTACTAACCCTCAAAAGAAGTCAAAGTCGACCATCCAATTGTGCTGAATGACAAAAAGATAAAGACTAGGGATAGGCTATGTAGTGAAACTTTTTCACCACTACTTGTTGGCAAAATGAATTCAATTTTTTCATAGAATATCAAGCCCTACTATACCTTGTAAATAAAGCATGCAACACATGATGATTGGTCTCATGGTGTCTCTTGCTCATTGAATTTGATTTTGTACTAGCGGTTAAGTAAGGAAATGTGCACATTAGAGTTGACCATTTATCTAGATTAAGCCATGGAGAACTACCCATATGTATTGCATACAATATTCTATATGCATATCACTCTAGTCTTAAAGCTGTCCCCTACTTTGGGAAGATGATTTGGTTCCATTATTAGCATGTGTACCATTGTACAAAAGAATCCCCACACCCATAAATCCAATTCTTTAGGCACAAAATTATCATATCATCACAAGTAGTATATAAAATCAAGATTCACAAAGAGTACTTTCCTATTGCATAGTAAAAGATGAACAAAAAAGAACTTCTATCTAGATCTCACATTGGATTCTTGAGAAGGCACTATTGTAATGTTGACATGTTCTAAAATGTACAAAAGCTTGGTATGTACTAGCCCAACATAAAAAAAGATATTTATGTTCAGATTGCATCATGGGAAATTTGTAAAATGAGAACTAAAATAGGACACTCTTTATCAAATCTTAAGAGCCTCTAAATGAAGTACATCCATTATTGATTATCTTCAATAAAAAACCATCTTACAATAAACTAGTGCTTCTAGGAAAACAAGTCTCAAATAAGAAAGTAAAGATAATGTTTTGATATGAGATTAATTATACAAAAGAGGCAATGATAACGAAACATCTTTGTGTTAATGAGAGTGAATAGGTGCCCATCCTTGAAATGGCACACATAGGCATGGAAGGATGGGTTTTTATGTTGTACACTTGATAAAAATGATATTTTTTGGAGGCCTATCATGGACTGTCCTCCACAAATGTCAAAGCATTTGTTGAGAGATGTGATGCCTATCAAAAAGCTAAGTATACATTCAAAATAGATAAAATGCCAGAAAGAAATATGATGTGAGGCAAACCTTTTTAAAAATGGGGTTTGGATCTCATTGGAACAATCGATCCTCTAAACTAGGTTGAGGGATTTAAAGATTTAAAGAAACTAGGTTGAGGGTAGTAGCAAGAATATGTACCGCAAAGAGATGCCAAAAACTATGATGATGTGCACATTAAATATAAGAAACTTCAAGAACGCAATTTAATATTAGTATACACACCCTAACATCATGTTAAGAAACTCCAAAGCAAGGTTATGGCCCTCTGGACATTAATCAAATATCAATAAGTGGTGCCTTGGAATTTGCTACCATAGATAGATATGTTTCAGCCAACTATATTAGTGGGTGTAGACTGAAGCCTATCAAGAACCTCTCTCCAACAAAATTTTAACCAAGTTAAGATAGAAACAAGAAGAAACCAAGAAGAGCTAATCATTATGGATGAATCTTGAGCTAAATCTCTAGAACAAAATTAATAAGCAAGATCAAGCTTCCAAATATAGATCACATACCTATGGGCACATTCAAAGTAATCATAGCTTTACAAGATCTTCCAACACATGAACCTTAGCATACACACCTTAATACTCAAAAAGAGATGAGTGAGAGATAGAGAGAGAGAGAGGGTAGATAAGATCTTCCAACTATAATGGTAAGCTAGAATGCTCACCTACACTAATTGATATTTAAATGTCAAATTACAATGTGTGAATATGATACAAATTGACAATATTTGAATCTAGGTAGAAATTGGGAACTCAATACAAGAAATTGTGTGTAACGTTCCTATGAGGTATGAAGAGCCTGTGTGTGTGTATGTGAATATGGAGAATATGAACAATTTAGAATTGTTGTATAGCAAGCCCTAATTTTGAATGTAGGTTTTAGAAACCCTAATAAAAAACTATTGAATGAACAAGTGAGGACTCAAATAGACATGTTACTCATAGTATATCAATAAGATATGCTACTAGTTGGTTGAACCTAACTCCTCCAAGTATTCCAGATGTAGAGCATGCCTCTTCCAAACTCCTCCTCCTTGTAGATCACCTCCTTGATCTCCTCCAAAGCTTGCATTAAGCACTTTCTTGAGCTTGATAAAATAATTACAATGACCCCCAAGGTTTCAATATATAGGATACTAACTCATGCGGTGTATCTTCTAAAAGCAACTGTAAAAGCTCACGAAAAGCATGATTTAGCGATCAAATTAAATCCATCACCAAAATTAGCAAGCTTCTTCTTCTTCCTTGTGTGGTGTACTCCAAGCTTCTTCTTCTTCCTTGTGATTTTCACGTGCTTCCATAGGTTGCTGCTTCATCTAGGGCATCATCGACACCCCTCTAGTCACAGTCTTAGAATCGCACGAAATTTGGTGAGCATACTCAATCCAAAGGTGATAGATTTGGATGATCAACAAAACAGGCAATAGGGAATATAGAGAAGGCAATTCCCAGTTGGCATCATGCAAAGTTTTGTGGATTTTCAAAAGATGATCCTGATGCACATGTTAAAACATTTGAAATTAACTACAGTGTATTGGACAATCTCGATGATGAAGAGTATAAAGCTATTGTTTTCCAATCTACCTTGGTAAATGAAGCTTCTCGATGCCTAACAAAATTTGACTTTAACCATTTTTGGTGCTATGATGATGTTCGAAATGTGTTTCTACAATGATTCAGGTTAAAGAAGAATGATGTTGAAATCTTTGATTTTTTTATAGAATAACAAGCAGAAAACGAATCAAGCAGTGCAAGAATAAGCTACTATTTTTCACACCCACCTCAATGTAGCTCCCATAGGCAAAGGCTAATTTGTCGAATGATGTCATAAATAGTGGTTCATAAATGGACTAAACCCACAATTGGGGCAGCTAATGATCATCCAATGTATCGACGGAATGACACTGGATGCAGTGATCAAAATGGCTCTGCACCTGGAACATAAAGTTGGTGGATTCGTTGAAGACTTAGAATGGGTAAAGTATGGTAAGATGTGTTAAAATAGGTTTTCTATGTAAAGTACAAAAATCTCGAGCATGTAGCCACAAATTGTGCTTTAAACCAAGTCTATTGTGAAATTTGCAAAAATATGGACCACTCTATCAATATGTGTCCCTATAGTGCTAAGGCGCAAAATCGACTAGCAGTGAATGCAATCATATAGGAGCCTAGTGAGCCTGCAATGCACTATGTTCCTCCTGAGATGCTGAACATGAATTATTCTTCATACACAAATTTTAGAGCACCACGGACCGAAAATTACAATCCTCAACATTGGAACCAAGGAGAAGCAAACACAACTAATCGCGCATTCTAGCCTAGATGCCATTTTTGTGGCGAATTGGGTCACATCCAAAGGCATTGAAAATATTCTCAAGATTATCCAAAACCTCACCATGAATATGGTAGTAATTTCACCAGTTGAGGTGCAAACAACTACCATCCAGACTCGTTCCGGTAGGATCCTGCAACTAGCTACTAAGATCTTTGAACTAGGATTCAAGGAGAAGTATAGAATAGTCTCCAAGGTAGCCAAGTGGACTCAATCCATAGTTGCTATCTTTCTTATCTTGGTACCAATTACTCTTCAACAAGTAGAATCTTTTGTATCAAAAGTACCAAAATTGATAGCAATGGATGTACCTAAATCATCAAGAACATCATTGGAAGGGCCAACTCTGAGTACAGCTTGGGATATATTGTCCAAAGCACCAATTACCCTACCTTTAGGGCAACTCTTGTTGCTTGTTCTCAGCATCAGGCAACAATTTCAGTAGCAGATTGATGTGGATCCGATATCTGTGCTAGCTAGAGCCACAATCCATCCAGAACCAGACACTATTGTGGACCATGTGGTCCCCTTAATCACAATATGGTATAAGAATCATAAAATTACACAAGCTCTTATTGATGGTGGTTCCCACATTAATATCGCCACTATAGTTTTATGCAAGACATTGGGTTGGAACAAGATTGAACTCGTTAAAGTCTTTGTTAGAATGGCTAATAAGCCTAGAGTCCATGTGATGGGATTAGTTAGAAATATTCACGTCACATTGTAGGGTTCACTTTTCCACATGAAATTTGTTATCTTGGACCTACTTGAGTCAAGCTTAGACTACAATTTACTATGTTGGCCGTCCATGGTTAAAACAAGCCCAGGTCCTGCAACACTAATCATCTCATGAATTAATTTTTAAATGTAACCACAAGAAATATAATGTAACCCTTTATGAGATTAAACCATGTGAACTGCATGCTAGACCCTACGCTATCGAACCAGTCCATATGTTGGATGGCCTATCGAGTGATGAGGAAGCTACTTTCCTCTCTACTAATCAGGATTTACTTTCCTTAGGCACAGTTGATCTACAGCATGTATTGGATCAATGGTCCCTGACTTCTTCCACTGTGCAACCAACTAAGGACGAGATCGAAATGTTACCGGACAACTTATTGAACCTCATAGACTAACAGAAATATATACATCAAGGGATGGATAATTTAGCCCACAAACTTATGTTCCTGAAGATCAACTTATCGCTTGCAACTTAGGAGATTATTGGAAATGAGGTAGGCCTGTAGCCCATATCACAGGTCCATGGTTCCATAGGTCCACCATATACAACATAGAATCTAGCAGTCTTCAATATTGACAAAACATGAACATCGCACAACTTAATCATACAAATGATGAGACAAAGATAGAGAAAGAATAGATGACATGTGTAAGGTGTTTTGTGAGCCATCACTTACTCGTAGTATCATATATACCAATGTTCAATGTACAATGTGGGAGCAAAACTCTCAACCACTCTATGTGATGAGAAATGAATGTACAAATGTAACAAACATATTCAGATGTATGGGTAGAAACCTGAATATACATGAGATGTGTGACCTAATAGGTTATAGAAGAGTGAATATGAGTGACTGAAAGAGGAAGGACCAGTGTGAATCTGATAATCAACAAACCCTCATCTAACCTTAGGCTATGGAAGACCCTAAGTCAGATATGTGTGTGAAAAGATCACATACTTAAAAAGTAGCAATGAATGCTAACAAGTTTGTTGCCGAAAATCCTCAAACTCATGTGAACACACCTTCTCAAACACCTCATCCAAATATGCATAAAGCATATATGTATTGATTCTCTTGTACATATGCCGAATAGGACTCCTCCTGATATGGATGGTACTGCCTCCATAAACTCCAAGTAGTACCTCTGTGCATAAAGAGAACATGTACCTGAATTCTTAACATATGAATGAGTGAATGTACAAATGTAACAAACATATTCAGATGTATGGGTAGAAACCTGAATATACATGAGATGTGTGACCTAATAGGTTATAGAAGAGTGAATATGAGTGACTGAAAGAGGAAGGATCAGTGTGAATCTGATAATCAACAAACCCTCATCTAACCTTAGGCTATGGAAGACCCTAAGTCAGATACGTGTGTGAAAAGATCACATACTTAAAAAGTAGCAACGAATGCTAACAAGTTTGTTGCCGGAAATCCTCAAACTCATGTGAACACACCTTCTCAAACACCTCATCCAAATATGCATAAAGCATATATGTACTGATTCTCTTGTACATATGCCGAATAGGACTCCTCCTGATATGGATGCTACTGCCTCCATAAACTCCAAGTAGTACCTGTGTGCATAAAGAGAACATGTACCTGAATTCTTAACATAAGATGTAAATATTATGTTAAACACCATCCAATGTCTTTGAAGTAGCCCGAAATCTTCATGTAGAAGACAATCTTCAAATACACCATGTAGATGGCCGATCCTCACCATCAAGCTGCTAATGACCAAGTCCTCTTTCCATGAACAAGAGATAACCTCCTCTCCATGAGCAAGAGTGTGAGCACATTCTTCATCTTCTCCAAGAAGAACTCCAAGAAGAACTCCATAGCTGCTCCTCAACATACTTCAAGTTAGCACCATGGCTTCCCCATGTGCTAGAAGAAACACCACCTCTATTGAGGTCCAAGCACAAGGCTTGTGTTGAAAACTAGGTGAAGGATGAAAGATAATGAGCCCAATGCTCTTCTTTTATAGTATCTTCATACTTTGAAAAGCACCCCTCAAAAGCATATAAATCAAGCGATCGTCCTTCAAAAGCACATCAAAACGCTTATCGGAAAAAATTTCATGATCGCTAAGGATCTAAAACAAAATACGTCATCGACGCTGTCCGTTGCTTTATTAAAAAAGCATGGTCAAAAAAGGTTCTTTCCGTGCTGCCGTCAGTTGCGTATCAGGGGATTAGAACCCAAGACAATTATGTGGGAGGAGAATGGCATAGCCACGGTGCCCATCCTTTATGCTTGTACAAGGACTGTTAAGAATATGAACATATTCCATTAATGCCCGTCTGTTGTGTTGTACCAACTACCAAAACAGTAGCTACATATGCTATAGTTAAGATGGACCAAGAAGACATTGTTTTCCAACAATCCCCCCTGCAATGTCATATTGGTACAAACTGAATTGGATCAGCAAAATATCACAAGCTGCAAACTATTACAAGCTTCAAGCTTGTACTCCTGAATTGACCTTCAAACCTTTTCTTAAAAAGTCTTCTTCAAAACTGAATTTGACTTTCCTTCAAAAAACTTGAACTTGCTGAATATGAACCATAATACTTGAGAAAATATGCAAACTAGATATCCAATAGTATACACATCAAGCAATTACTGCTTGACAATAAATATAGCATGAACTATCTCTACCTGCTATCTCCTATCTTCATAAACCTGAAAACATACACTAGGATCCACATATTTGCATTTACCTTCCAAAAAGGTTTCTCAATGTACTTCTGCTGCATCATGTAAATACACTAAACAAAATCAAGAACTAAATCCTGGAACTTGTGACTGTAAACTCACAACTTAGTGTATTATGAACACTGCTGGTTCATCTCTGACTGTACTCAAGTCAAACGAACTCAACTCAATTGAAATCAACTGAAATATGAGTCTCATCAAAAAAAAAATCTATGATGTCATCATGTCATCATCCTTGTTCTATCTGTAAGTCTTTCATACTTCTTTCCTTCAGAACCTGGTATAAACATAAATGTGTGCACTTCTAAAACATACCTCTCTAAAATATCAAGCTTCTCTTTAATAGAACTCTGGAACCTTCTCCTAAACAAGAACATCCTAACAGGAACTTTCTCCAGACATTCTCCTTCTTCCTTCTTCTTTCAAAGATGGAACATAAAGAGAACCTGACAAAGGAAATATAGGAATACCTGAAATAGGAATACCTGTAGGTATGACTCTGTATTCTTTCACATATGGCTGAAAATAAGTCTTCATGTTTCGTCACCCCCCTAGATGACTTAACACTAGTATCCAAAATTCTTCAAATTATATCAGACTTTATGAAATTTGGAACGTCTTCCTTCTTTCAATAAATCTGATGTTTTAGTAATCTATACATGTATCTGAAACAAAAGTTTAGGATCCATAATCTTCTGTAACATAACAAGTATCTTCTTTTTCTCTGCAACACAAATCTGATAGAATCTGAATCTTTGACTTACTTCTTCCAATGCTAAGAACCTTACCAAACAAAGGATAGACAACTGACTCATAAATGTTCAAGACCTTCAAGATCTATCTAGATCTTATCAAGATTCAAGGACTTCAAGATCTATCTAGATCTTATCAAGATCATGCAAGATCAATGATCTCTCCTGTGTAGAATCTGCTCTCATCAAACCTTCATGACTGAATGTTTGATTTATTATCTGAATGTCTCTAAGTGTCCATGCTTCTTACAAAGTTGTAAAACTTTTCTTTAAACAAATCCTTTCCAAGAATCTGCAACTCCTACTTGAAACATAAGTGGACAAACTTTGCACCTTGAGAACTCTAAAAAGCTGCAAGTTGATACTTCATATCTTTCATATTCCACCCAGGTGAAATGTGATAGTACCTGCTTGACTTTCTTTTGGCTAACTCCACTTCTCAATCAAGTGAAGGATCTAATGGAACACCTTTTGAATACAAGCATGTATCCAAAAATCTAGACAATCACTAAAAGTAGATTCTCCATTGACTTGTACATCAACAATCTGAATTTTCTGAAGTTTTCTGAAAATATTGAATATGAGGTAACCTTTTCCAAACATAAAACCTCAACCCAAGTCTTCAACATCTGCTACAAAAAACTCTTTTACCTTAAGAGTTAGATAAAGAAGAAATATACTTCTTTGTAACTTTTCATATACCAAGTAGCTCTGTATTGACACTCCAAGAATTCTTTGAGGGAACATATAAGCTGCCTGCTTAAAATTTTCAACTTATATATAACTCATACATATGAGTTAAAACATACAAGTTGTCTTCAAAACCACACATATGCGTAACTGCTTATTCTTCTTAGGGACGATAACAATGGGTGATATCCACTCAGTATGCTCTACTGATACGATGAATCCGACTTTTAGTAACCTATCAAGCTCTGCCTTTACCCTTTGCTGCATAGTTTGGATTCATCCGGTAGCTGGGTTGTTTGATTGGCTTAGCTTCCGGCTTCAGCATAACCCTATGTTGATAAATGCGAGGGTCCAAACCCTTCATGTCTTTGTAATCCCATGCAAAAACATCATAAAAGTCTCGAAGCAACTATATTAACTCTGCTTGAAACAATTCAGGCAATCCTTCCTTTATTTTTATAGGTCTCTGATTAACTTCATCACCTAAATTATATGTAATTAACTGATCTTTTGGAACATAGAATTGTCGGGACTTCTCTGTAACATCGTGTGGGTTTAAAAGTTGTTGTAGATCAGTGTCATCTACAGCAGTAGTATCTTCTTTCTTGACTTCTTCCGTCACAGGCATCACCGTACAAACTGCCGGATTCCAATTATCTACAACAGATTGTAGATCAACAGTTCCTAGGGAGATCAAATTAATATTATTCTTCAAAAACTCTTCTTCTTCATCATCTGACAAACCATCTAACATATGAACTGGTTCTACAAAATAATGTCTAGCATGTAATTCACAAGGTTGTATAACATCTAATTTAACAACATATTTACGATTATTATCCTTGAAAGTGAGTTCCTGTGCGGACCAATCTTGTATCACCTTGGCTTGTTTCAACCAAGGACGGCCGAAAAGCAAATTATAATCCAAGCTAGACTCTGGTAGCTCTAAGATGACAAAAGTCATTTTAAATGTTGTGCCTTGCAGAGTTATGTGCACATCTCGTACTAGTCCTACTGGGTGGACTCTGGACTAATCAGCCATCCTTACAAAAAACTGGACAGGCTCAATTTTCGTCCATCCTAACTTTTTGCACAGAGCGGAAGTAGCAATATTTACACGAGACCCTCCATCAATTAGTACTTGATTGATTTTATGATTTTTGTACCATACCGTAATCAATGGGACCGAATGATCCACCGTAGCGTCAGTTTCTGGTTGTACTGTTGCTGTTGCTGGAATGCAGGCAGACTCAGTACTAAACTATTGCTGGAATTGTTGACGGACTCCTGGTACTAGTGCAAGTAACTGTCCAAGAGGAAGAGTAATGGACGCTTTAGATAAGATTTCCCATGCTTGATTTACTTGACTTGTTTCTTTCACCGATTCTGAAGACGATGCGTCGGTTACTGGAATTGACTCTTGCTCCTATGTAGCTTCCTTTGGCAGTGGAACTTGTGTCACCGGAATAGGATCTGGGAACACTGGAGGTTCTGTGGTGTTCCACTAACTAGCCTTGTCATATGTTCTTTGCTGTTCTAGGATGCCTGGTTCAAATACTTCAGCTGCTGGTTGTAACGGCCTATCGGATCTGGTCTGAACTACTAGAGCTTGTGTCTCTATGGGTGTGATCTAAACCATATTTGTCATAGAGTTCTGGCGCTCTTTCTTCCTCTGATCGTATTCAGCTGCATCTTTACAAAATCTTCTAATGTGGCCAAATTCACTGCAAAAATGGGAGCGAGGTGGTGGCGAATTAGTATTTTCCTGTGTTGGTCCTGCCTGCCAACGGTTCGCATTGTAATTATTATTTCTCTGTCCTCTGTAATTTTGGTATCCCTGCTGCTGGTTGTTTCTCATTTGAGGAGGTACATAGTGATTGGCAGGCTTCCCTGGTTCTTGTATAATTGCATTCACTGTGGCTGTTCCTTGTACTTTAGCATTGTATGCGCAGTTTTTGGTGGAATGTCCTGTCGTGTTACAGATAGCACAAAACAATTGGTTGAGGGCGCAAGTGGCACTGGTATGCCCTGAATTCTTGCACGTGGTGCAGTACATCTGTCTGGTCGGATCTTCTGCAACATTTTTACTTGTTTTTAACCATTCCAGGTCTTCTGTGAATCCTCCAACCTTGTTTTCCAGCTGCAAAGCCATCGCAATCACCGCATCTAGCGTCATAGCTCCCACACAGCGTATGATCATAATCTGTTTAAGTTGCGGAGTCAAACCATTGATAAACCATTGAGTGATAACGTCATCCGGTAGGTTGGCATGTGCTGGGGGCAATTGCCTCAAATGCGTTCTGAATAGGGTGGCATATTCCTGCACCGTCTGATTCATCTTCTATCTATTGTTTTGTAGGTAATCAAAAATTTTGGCTGGATTCTTCTTTAGCCTGAATCTCTGCAAAAATGCATCCCTTATTGCTTCATAAGTGCCGAAATAGTTAATATCATATTCTGTCAGCCACCTGGCTGCTTCATTAACCAATGTAGACTGGAAGACTATAGATTTGTACGCCGGATCAGGTGGATGATTGAGCACTGCGTAACTTATCTCAAATGTGCGTACATGAGCATCTGGGTCATCACCTTGAAATCCTCCAAATTTAGTGTACGTTACTCCTGTTGGAGTCGGCCGGGGTGGAAATAGATGTTGCTGTTGTTTCTGTTGTTATTGTTGTTGTTGTTGTTGTTGTTGTTGTTGTTGTTGTTGTTGTTGTTGCCCACTCATCGTGCTGGCGGTGGTATTGTGACTATCTTCTATATCTTGAAGCTGAATATCTGAACCGTCTGAACCTGTGTCGTCAGTCTGTACACTTTCCGGCTTGCCAATATTGTTCAGTATGTTTCTGATTTCAGTTTCGAACAAGCTACCTTTCTCCTTAGTATCAAATATAGGAGTACTTACTCCAAATAGCGGCAACTGAACTAAAGATCCACCAAGAAATGGTAAACCGTCACCGGAAGACTGTGAACTCTCAGCAACTGGTACCGAATTAACACCGGAAGGTGTCGAATTTTCACCAAAACAAAGTGCTTTTTCACCTCCACTGATTTCTATGGTTACGACGTTTCTATCCGCAGACTCTGGAGTCACTATTTCTTCGACAGGCTGTGCCGAAATCGCACCGGAATCTGCCAGAAATGTAGTAAGTTCCATCGGAATACTGTTGGAATCACCTCTAACGTTCTTCACTTCCTTGGCAACTGAGTTAGACCTATCTGCGCTTCTACCTCCTGGAGGCATCCTTAGCAAATTAGGTACCCAAGGTTGTTGGTACTTCGGATATGACTCACCGGATCGAGTAACTGGCATGTATCATCTTTTGTACTACTTGCATAATAATACTGTCGATTCACAATCTATAGTCGTGTTCCTACAATCAATTTGCAACAATCTGATCTGCTCCCACCTTCCCACAGACGGCACCAGTGTTAAACATTAAACGCGGGACTAGCTGTCAGTAGCGCGTTTAAACATTTATTGGGTTCTTGGGAGTGGAAGGGGTCTGTTAAACAGAGGCCCTATACTTAGTTCCCAAACTAACCACTTCACACATAGCAATACACTGATGCTCAAAACCCTATCAAGACTCCGTTATACTTACACTCTTACAGTACTCAACCAAACTCTCCCACAGTTGACCGAACACACTGCACCAGACTATGCAGTATCGTGATACAGAGTTACTTGATTAACTTAATAGCTGTTCTGAATACAAACTATTGTACGCTAAGGACAATATCAGTAATTCAACCTTCACCGATTAGGTACAAACAATCAACAAAACCGAAAACACAGAAGAACTCAACAGTCTCAGACACACAGTACTGGGGGGGTCTAGTACGCAACTTAAGACGACCCTTACTGTAGCTTAACCTTTACCATATGAGGACAGACCTCAACACCGAAGACAATACAATACGACTCAGAGTTCTCAGAACACTACCACAATTACACAGACTTCATCCAACAAGTCACAGCACCTTACAAGAAAGAGCGACACCACGATACGCTTAATCAACAGAACAATCACAACCGAAACACTGTGGAACAACTCGCTCAGACAAGCAGTCTAACGATCAAATGAACGTCTATGTAACTCACAAACAGAAACAGGTATCAATAGACAACCAGACAGAACAAAAGTAGTATACTCAGAATTGCTCAACAGACACTACAGTAGCCTTCCGCTTAATCACCCAGATAGACAGTCTGGTGATCCTAACGAACGTCACTCAACGTCTCTTTTTCATTGCTTTATATAAAGATTACAACGTATTTGTGTAACAACCTTTCATTCGTGCGAACAAGATTCTGTTTTTACAACTTCCAATCCGGCGGCCGACTAACAGGTCCAGCATATACAACACAGAATCTAGCAATCTTCAATATTGACAAAACATGAACATCCCACAACTTAATCATACAAATGATGAGACAAAGATAGAGAAAGAATAGACGACATGTGTAAGGTGTTTTGTAAGCCATCGCTTACTCATAGTATCATATATACCAATGTTCAATGTACAATGTGGGAGCAAAACTCTCAACCACTCTATGTGATGAGAAATAGATGAGTGAGTGAATGTACAAATGTAACAAACATATTCATATGTATGGGCAGAAATTTGAATATACATGAGATGTGTGACCTAATAGGTTATAGAAGAGTGAATATGAGTGACTAAAAGAGGAAGGATCAGTGTGAATCTGATAATCAACAAATCCTCATCTAACCTTAGGCTATGGAAGACCCTAAGCAGATACGTGTGTGAAAAGATCACATACTTAAAAAGTAGCAATGAATGCTAACAAGTTTGCTGCCGGAAATCCTCAAACTCATGTGAACACACCTTCTCAAACACCTCATCCAAATATGCATAAAGCATATACGTACTGATTCTCTTGTAAATATGCCGAATAGGACTCCTCCTGATATGGATGCTACTGCCATAAACTCCAAGTAGTGCCTGTGTGCATAAAGAGAACATGTACCTGAATTCTTAACATAAGATGTAAATCTTATGTTAAACACCATCCAATGTCTTTGAAGTAGCCCGAAATCTTCATGTAGAAGAAAATCTTCAAATACACCATGTAGATGGCCGATCCTCACCATCAAGCTGCTAATGAACAAGTCCTCTTTCCATGAACAAGAGATAACCTCCTCTCCATGAGCAAGAGTGTGAGCACACTCTTCATCTTCTCCAAGAA
This sequence comes from Ceratopteris richardii, assembly GCA_020310875.1. Lineage (NCBI taxonomy): Eukaryota > Viridiplantae > Streptophyta > Polypodiopsida > Polypodiales > Pteridaceae > Ceratopteris > Ceratopteris richardii. The sequence goes on from CM035421.1 coordinate 95,780,892, forward strand.
GAACTCCAAGAAGAACTCCATAGCTGCTCCTCAACATGCTTCAAGTTAGCACCATGGCTACCCCATGTGCTAGAAGAAAAACCACCTCTATTGAGATCCAAGCACAAGGCTTGTGTTGAAAACTAGGTGAAGGATGAAAGATAATGAGCCCAATGCGCTTCTTTTATAGTATCTTCATACTTTGAAAAGCACCCCTCAAAAGCATATAAATCAAGCAATCGTCCTTCAAAAGCACATCAAAACGCTTATCAGAAAAAATTTCACGATCGCTAAGGATCTAAAACAAAATACGTCATCGGCGCTGTCCGTTGCTTTATTAAAAAAGCATGGTCAAAAAAGGTTCTTTGCGTGCTGCCGTCTGCTTGATATTAGGGGATTCGAACCCAAGTCGATTATATGGGAGGAGAATGGCATAGCCACAGTGCCCATCCTTTATGCTTGTACAAGTACTGCTAAGAATATGAACATATGCCATTCACACCCGTCTGTTGTGTTGTACCAACTACCAAAACAGTAGCTACATATGCTATAGTTAAGATGGACCAAGAAGACATTGTTTTCCAACAATCCCCCCTGCAATGTCATATTGGTACAAACTGAACTGGATCTGCAAAATATCACAAGCTGCAAACTATTACAAGCTTCAAGCTTGTACTCCTGAATTGACCTTCAAAACTTTTCTTAAAAAGTCTTCTTCAAAACGGAATTTGACTTTCCTTCAAAAAACCTGAACTTGCTGAATATGAACCATAATACGTGAGAAAATATGCAAACTAGATATCCAATAGTGTACACATCAAGCAATTACTGCTTGACAATAAATATAGCATGAACTGTCTCTACCTGCTTGTACAAGGACTGCTAAGAATATGAACATATGCCATTCACGCCCGTCTGTTATGTTGTACCTATTGATATATTTAGGTAGTGATGTGTGTGAACACACTAGGACCGTCGCTTTTTTCCCTCTTTAGGAGGTTTTTTTCCCCGGCTTGTATGTACACCTATTGCCCTAATGGACTACTTATCTTTGTACATTCTCTAGTAATACATTCAGTATTGTGTGTTTGTGCTCCAAGCTTCTTCTTCATCCTTGTGCTGTTCGCGTGCTTGCACAGACATCTAACTCCAACAATTGGTATTAGAGCAGGTCGTTGCTTCATCTAGGGCGCCGTCGACACTCCTCCGTTTGCAGTCTCAGAATCGCATGAATTTTGGTGAGCATACTCAGCGTGTTTTCGAACGCCGCCTATCGCAGTGCTTGTGCAGGCTATTTAGTCTTTTTATGCCAAAGGTATATACCAGTTTTTGTTCGCCATTATAAGCGTCTCGAAGTCCACTACAGGTCTAGCAGAACTCGTCTGGGTAGTTCTGTTCAACTTTTTGAGATACAGTCAATTTTCTGCATCAAGGTATTTTAGTCATTGGCCATGGCTGAAAGCAGTGATGTATTACGTATGTTGGCTGTTGAGGATAAGTTGGATGGTACCAACTACCCATTATGGGCTTATATGATGCGACATGTATTGGTTGCAAAAGGATTGTGGAACATTGTGCAGGGTGTTGAAAGACGTCCTGTTACACCTGTAACAACAGGTACTATAAATACAGGTGCTCGAGCTGATGAAGATGGTGTCGAAGATGATATTCCGCAGATTCCTGTTCGTGCTGTTGTTTCTACTGCACCTACTGCAGAGCAGATTCCCTGGGATGGCAGAGATGCCTAGGCACATGCATTGATAGCTTTGTCTGTCAAACATGCCATTATTCCTCACATTCACTCTTGCAGAACAGCTAAGGATGCTTGGGATACACTTACCACATTGTACCAAGCTAGGTATGAGGCTCGTGTTGCTTACCTCCGAAAACAGTTGGAGAGTGAGCACATGAATGAAGGTGATTCTATGGACAGTTTCCTAACGAAGATCAAAGACTTGAAGGAACAGTTGATTTCTGCTGATGAGGTTATACCAGATAGATCACTTGTGCAGACCGTTCTGAATGGTCTTCCTGATTCATATCAGAGTTTTGCTTCTACTCTTCGGTTGATGATGAAAGGCAATCCAAATGCCTTATCATTTGAGGAGTTAGTCTCTGTTCTGTTGCAAGAAGATCAGTCCAGGCAAAACAGGTCCATTATGCGAGTTGCAGATCAAGCTTTCCTGGCTAGTCAGAAGGGCAAAGGAAAATGGAGCTCTTCAACTAGTAAGCAGAAATCTGCTAATTCTGCATATTCGAAGAAGGAAGATAAAGATGAGAAGAAATAAGAAAAGCAAAAATTGTTTTGTAAGTACTGTAAAGGGAATGATCATATCATAAAGAACTGTCCAAAATTGGCTAGTCAGAAGGGCAAAGGAAAATGGAGCTCTTCAACTAGTAAGCAAAAATCTGCTAATTCTGCATATTCGAAGAAGGAAGATAAAGATGAGAAGAAATCAGAAAAGCAGAAATTGTTTTGTAAGTAATGTAAAGGGAATGATCATATCATAAAGAACTGTCCAAAACTGGTTGTTAAAGAGGCAAAGAAGAAAGAGGCTGGAATGGTTGTTGCAGAGGCCTCTACACCAAAAACAGAGTCTACAAATCTTGTGCAAGAAGAAGAATGGGCGTTTACTACTGTCTGCAATTTTGACGCATCTTCTCATGAGCAGTGCATGTCTGCAGTAGACTCAGATGTTTGGTATTTTGACAGTGGGGTGACCAAACATATTACCTTGCAGCATAGTTTCTTCTCTTCACTCGAGCTTGCCCCTACATGGAGTACTGTTACATGCGCCAACAACTCCTCTTATCCTGTTATGGGAGTTGGTAAGAATTTGACTACTGCTGATGGTAGTTAATTCACTTTGTCAGATGTTTTATTTGTGACAGGGATAAAAAAGAACCTGTTATCAGTTTCTGCATTAGCCAAGATTGGCTTGGTTGTGAAATTTGTTGATGACAGGTGTACAGTTCATGATCTGTCAAATGGCGATGTGATTATTGCTTCTGGCATTTTATGTCGTGGGTTGTATAAGCTCATAGACTATGAAAGATCTAAAAATGATTTGGCATGTTCAATAAATGATTCTTAGGCTATGTCAGAAGCAAAGCTTTGGCATGCACGCTTTGGTCATTTGAATTTTGCTAGTTTGCTATGCCCGCAGAAATCTGAAATGGTGTCCTCTTTGCCCAAACTTGAGGCACCTGGAAAACATGTTTGTGAAGGCCATATTTTGGGCAAAATGCAGTGTTCCTCCTTTCCAAAAGATGGTTCAATTTGGGCTACACAGAAATTGCAACTTGTACATAGTGATGTTTGTGGTCCTATGCAGACACCGTCTTTGGAAATTACCTTTACTTTGTGACTTTCATTGATGATTTTTCCAGGCATGCATGGGTATATCCACTCAAAGCAAAGTCTGAATTGTTCATGTGCTTTAAACAATTTTTGGTTTTGGCTGAAAATCTGTTAGCATGTAAAATGGGCACCCTCCGTTCTGATCGAGGGGGGGAATATATGTCTTATGATTTTAATGCATTTCTGGCTGAACGTGGGATAAAACACCAGTGTACAGTGTCGTATACACCTCAACAGAATGGAGTTGCTAAACGGAAGAACAGGTCTCTCATGGAGATGGCGAGTTGTATGGTCAAGAGTCAGGCTTTAACTCATAGTTTCTGGCTTGAGGCTATCATGTGTGCAGCATATGTACTGAACAGGTGTCCCACTAAAGCACTACAGTCTATCACTCCATATGAGGCTTGGCATGATCGCAAGCCATCTGTTGCTCATCTACGTGTTTTTGGTTGTTTGGCATACGCATTAGTGCCTGAACAACATCGCAGAAAATTGGATGATAAAGCAGTAAAATGTATTTTTGTTGGGTACAGTTCTGAAAGTAAAGGCTATCGTCTGTATCATCCACAGACTAAATGCATTCTGGTTAGTCGTGATGTTGTTTTTGTGGAAGATGCTATTCAGCCATTGCTTTCATGTACTAAGGAGACATCTGTTAGCTCCAAAGACATGTATGATACTTTGATGCCTCTTTTTACAGGTGGAAAGTCTAGTGCTGGTCCTAATGAGGCAACTTCTCAGCCTTTGCAGGTTTCATATGATGATGCAGATCATTCCATTTTTGATGCAGATCATTCCATTTCTGATGCAGATTTACATGATGCACTTGTTGATGAGAGAGATGATATTGAGCAGGCAAAAACTATGCCAAAATGGCTGGTGCAGACTTTGCGTGATAGCAAATTAGATGCACCTTTGTCATATCATACTCGTTCAGGCTCTCATAGTGCCTCCTTTGCATTACATTGCTATGTTATGGCTGCGTCTAGTCTCTGGGATGAGAATGAGCCTGTTTCCTTCGATGAAGCACAAAATTCAGAAAATTGGATGACTGCTATGCAATCTGAATATGATGTTATGACATGCTGCTCACTAGTCCTATTGAGAAGCATATTGCTGATTTCAAGGCTGATTTGCATGCCTCATTTGAGATGTCTAATTTGGGGCATTTGCATCACTATTTGGGCATTTAGTTTATGCAAGTTGATGGTGGAATGGCTTTGTGTCAAACGAAATATATTGACACATTATTGCAGCATTTTGGCCTTGAAGTCTGTAAGCCTATTGCCACTCCTATGGAGACAGGTTTACGATTGAGTCTTCATGATGTTGGAGATGCATTTGATGTTGTTCTCTATAAGCAGGCTGTTGGATGCTTGATTTACTTATGCATTACTAGGCCAGATATTCAGTTTGCTGTCTCACAGATGAGCAGGTTTATGCATTGCCCTGGAGTCATGCATTGGAAGGCGGTTAAGCGCATCTTTCGCTACTTGAGTGGTACTCGGCTACTTGGGTTGTTTTATCCCAAGGGGGGATCACTACCACCAGATTTGCATGCTTTTTCTAACTCAGATTGGGATGGTTGCTATGACACTCGTGTGTCCACTAGTGGTTTTTGCTTCATGCTTGGTAGCTCATGTATATCTTGGTTGAGCAAGAAGCAGCCTATTGTGGCCACTTCCAATTGTGAGGCTGAGTATAGGGCAGCTTTCACAGCTACTGTTGAGTGTATGTGGCTTAGACGCCTTATGGTTGATTTGGGTGTTGGCCAGTCTTCTACCACCACCATCTTCACTGATAGTCAGAGCGCATTGGCTGTTGCAAGGAACCCTGTGTTCCATGCTCGCACTAAGCACATTAAGGTGCATTATCACTATGTCAGGGAGAGGTTCTCTGCTGGGGAGATCAGCTTGGCATATGTGCCCACGCAGGAGAACATTGCAAACCTTTTCACGAAGGCTCTGCCTAGGGAGAAGTTTGAAGCTTTCCGCAAAGCTTTGGGCTTACTTCCTTTTGTGGAGTGATTTCCACATAGCTTGGCACTTCCTTATACATAAGTGCCAGCTGCTTGTTCACCACATCACTCCCATGGGGGATTTGTTGATATATTTAGGTAGTGATGTGTGTGAACACACTAGGACCGCCGGGGCACTCTTTTCCCTCTTTAGGAGGTTTTTTTCCCGCGGCTTGTATATACGCCTATTTCCCTAATGGGCTACTTATCTTTGTACATTATCTAGTAATACATTCAGTATTGTGTGTTTGTGCTCCAAGCTTCTTCTTCTTCCTTGTGTTGTTCGTGTGCTTCCGCAGACATCTAACTCCAACAGTACCAACTACCAAAACAGTAGCTACATATGCTATAGTTAAGATGGACCAAGAAGACATTGTTTTCCAACAGAGATGATGTCAAACCAAGCACGGTTGGAAGAATCTTTCAAAAGGGACCTGCTAGCATTACTAACTAAGTTCATTGATGTTTTTGCATGGGACTATAAAGATATGAAAGAATTAGATCCTAGGATCTATCAGCATCGAGTGTTCTTGAAACCAGATGCTTACCAAGCTAAACATCAGAGTTACTGAACCCACATTATGCTAAGCAAGTTGAAGAGGAAATAGATCTTTCGCTTCAGGTTGGGTTTATAGTTCCAGTTGAGCATGCGGACTAGATATCTCCAATTGTTATCGTTCCTAAAAAGAATAGACAATTGTGCATCTGTGTAGACTACCAAAAATTGAAAGTTGCTACTATACCTGATCCCTTCCCTTTTCCATTCTTAGACAGTATGCTTGATGAAGGCACCAGACGACAAATGTACTCTTTTTTAGATGGATATAGTGGTTACAATCCGGTCTAGGTGCCTAAAGCGAATATCCCTAAAACAGCCTTTATCACCAATTGGGGAGTGTACACATGTGCAATCATGTGGTTCGGGCTCTGAAATGCCCCACACACATTTCAAAATTGCATGCAAGAGATTTTTTCTCCTTACCTTACAAGTTTTATGCGAGTCTTCTTGGATTATTTCTTTGTCTCTCACACTACATATGCACATTTGTTGCATCTCCGACTTTGTTTCCTTAAATGTAGAAATTATCAACTATGCCTAAACCCCAATAATCTATCTTTGTTGTCTCTTGTGGTAAAATTTTGGGCCATATTATCTCACAACATGGAATTCACGTTGATTCTGATAACATACAAGTAATCTTATAGGCCCCACCCCCAAAATCACCCAAATTTGTTTTATGATTCCTCTGGCAAATCAGATGGCATGGCCGCCATTTATGGTGGTTGGCTCACTTAACCATTCCCCTTATGCATCTGACTACAGTAGCTCCTCTAATTTCTAGTGGACCACCAAATTTCAAGAAAGTTTTTTTTTACTTAAAAGTCTACTTACGCAGGCTCCGATGCTGCAAGCTCCAAATTGGGACCTCCTCTTCCATGTTTTTGTGGATGCATCCGACATTGCTATAGGGAGTGTCCTCATGCAACTTCAAGACAAGTGGTATCGTCCGATATATTATGCTAGCCGATAATTAGATCCTGTTGAACAAAATTACTATGTTACAAAGTGCAAATGTATGGGTCTCATTTATTGTATGAAAAAGTTCCGACACTATCTGTTGTTGGAGTTAGATGTCTGCGAAAGCATGTGCATAGCACAAGGAAGAAGAAGAAGCTTGGTGCACAACACACAATACTGAAAAATGTATTACCACTAGAATGTACAAAGATAAGCAGCCCGTAAGGGCAATAGGCGTATATACAAGCTGGGGGAAAAAAACCTCCTAAAGAGGGAAAAAAGTGCCCCGATGGTCCTAGTGAGTTGACACACATCACTACCTAAATATATCAACAAATCCCCCTTAGGAGTGATGCGGTGAACAAGGAGCTGGAACTCATGTATAAGGAAGTGCCAAGCTATGTGGAATCAATCCACAAAAGGAAGTAAGCCCAAAGCTTTGCAGAAAGATTCAAACTTCTCCATAGGCAGAGCCTTTGTGAAAAGGTCTGCAATGTTCTCCTATGTGGGCACATAGGCCAAGCTGATCTCTCCAGCAGAGAACCTCTCCCTGACATTATGATAATGCACCTCAATGTGCTTAGTGCGAGCATGGAACATAGGGTTCCTCGCAACTGCCAATGTGCTCTGACTATCAATGAAGATGGTGGTGGCAGAAGATTGACCAACAACCAAATTAGCCATAAGGCATCTGAGCCACACTCACTCAACAGTCACTGTGAAAGCTTCCCTATACTCAGCCTCACAATTGGAAGTGGCCACATTAGGCTACTTCTTGCTCATCCAAGATATGCATGAGCTACCAAGCATGAAGCAAAAACCACTAGTGGACACATGAGTGTCATAGCAACCAACCCAGTTAGAGTCAGAAAAATCATGCAATTCTGGTGGTAGTGATCCCCCCTTGGGATAAAACAATCCAAGTAGAGGGTACCACTCAAGTAGCGAAAGATGTGCTTAACCGCCTGCCAATGCTTGACACTTGGGCAATGCATAAATCTGATCATCTGTGAGATAGCAAACTGAATATCTGGCTGAGTAATGCATAAGTAAATCAAGCATCCAACAGCCTTCTGATAGAGAACAACATCAAATGCATCTCCAACATCATGAAGACTCAATCATAAAACTATCTCCATAGAAGTGACAATAGTTTTACAGTCTTCAAGGCCAAAATATTGCAATAATGTGTCAATCTATTTTGTTTGACAAAAAGCCATTCCACCATGAACGAGCATAAACTGAATGCCCAAATAATGATGCAAATGCCCCAAATGCGACATCAAATGATGCATGTAAATCATCCTTGAAATCAGCTATATGCTTCTCATGTGGACCAATGGGCAGCATGTCATCAACATACACCACAATGATCAGAAGCACATCATTAGCACGCTTAACATATAAGGTGCTTTCAATTGGATTGTTCTCAAAACCATGTGCAATCAGATAGGCATATATCTTTTCATACCAAGCACGTGGTGCTTGCTTTAAACCATATAAAGCCTTCTTTACCATGCACACCTGGTTTTCATGCCCATTCTACACAAAGCCACGGGGCTGAAAAACATGACTCTTGACCATACATCTCCCCATTTCCATGAGTGACCTATTCTTCCGTTTAGCAACTTCATTTTGTTGAGGTGTATATGGCACTGTACATGGATGTTTTATCCCACCTTTAGCCAGAAATGCATTAAAGTTAGAAGACATATATCCCCCCTCAATCAAAACAAAGGGTGCCCATTTTACATGCTAAAAAATTTTCAACCAAAACCAAAAATTGTTTGAAGCACATAAACACTTCAAACTTTGCTTTGAGTGGATATGCCCATGCATGCCTAGAAAAATCATCAATGAAAGTCACGAAGTAAAGACAGTTTCCAAAAGAAGGTGTCTGCATAGGACCACAAACATCACTATGTACAAGCCGCAATTTCTGAGTAGCCTGAACGGAGCCATCTTTTGGAAAGGAGGAACGCTGCATTTTGCCCAAAGTACAGCCTTCATAGACATGTTTTCTGGGTGCCTCAAGTTTGGGCAAAGAGGACACCATTTCAGATTTCTATAGGCATAGCAAACTAGCTAAATTGAGATGACCAAAGCGTGCATGCCAAAGCTTTGCATCTAACATAGCTTGAGAATCATGTATTGCACATGTCCAATCATTCATAGATCTTTCACGGTCTATCATCTTATACAGCTCACGACATAAAATGCCAGAAGCAATAATCACATCGCCATTTGACAGATCATGAGCTATACATTTGTCATCAACAAATTTCACAACCAAGCCAATCTTGGCTAATGCTGAAACTGATAACAGATTTTTCTTGATCCCTGGCACAAATAAAGCATCTAATAAGGTGAAAGAACTACCATCAACAATAGTTAGAATGATTTTACCAACTCCCATGATAGGATAAGAGGAGTTGTTAGCACATATGATAGTATTCCCTGTAGGGGAAGGCTCAAGTGAAGTGAAGAAACTACGTTGCAAGGTAATATGTTTGGTTGCCCCACTATCAAAATACCAAACATCTCAGTCTACTACAGACATACACTGCTCATGAGAAGATGGATCAAAATTGCAAAGACTAGTAAATGCACATTCTTCATTATGCACAAGATTAGCGGACTCTTTTTTCGGTGTAGAGGCCTCTACAACAACCATTCTGGCCTCTTTCTTCTTTGCCTCTTTAGTAGCCAGTTTTGGATAGCTCTTAATGACATGATCATTTGCTTTACAATATTTGCAAAACAATTTATGCTTTTCTGATTTCTTCTCGTCTTTGTCTTCCTTCTTCAAATGTGCAGCATTTGCATATTCCTGCTTACTAGTAGAAGAGCTCCATTCTCCTTTGCCCTTTTGATTAGCCAGGAAATCTTGATCTACAACATGCATAATAGACCTGTTCTGCCTAGATTGATCTTCCTACAATAGAACAGAAACTAACTCCTCAAATGACAAGGCATTTGGATTGTCTTTCATCATTAAATGAAGATTAAAAGCAAAACTCTAATATGAATCAGGAAGTTCATTTAGAACGGTCGGCACAAGTGAGCTATCTATAATAACTTCATCAGTAGAAATCAATTGTTCCTTCAGATCCTTGATCTTTGTGAGAAAACTATCCATAGAATCACCTTCATTCACATGCTCACTCTCTAACTATTTTCAGAGATAAACAATACAAGCCTCATTCCTAGCATGGTAGAATGTGGTAAGTGTATCCCAAGCATCCTTAGATGTTCTGCAAGAGTGAATGTGAGAAATAATGGCACGTTTGACAGACAAGGCTATCAATGCATGTGCTTGAGCATCTCTGCCATCCCAACGGATTCGCTCTGTAGTAGGTGTAGCAGAAACCGCAGTACAAACAGGAATTTGAAGAATATCAGCATCTTCAATGCCATCTGCATCAGCTTCAATACCTGTATTTGCAGGTGTTATAGGACGTTTTTCAACACCCTTCACAATGTTCCAAAGTCCTTTTGCAACCAATACATGTCGCATCATATAGGCCCAAAATGGGTAATTGGTACCATCGAACTTATCCTCAACAACCAACATACGGAATACATCACTGCTTTCAGCCATGGCCACTGATTGAAATACCATGATGTAGAAAAATGATTGTATCTGAAAAAGTTGAACAGAAGTACCCTAATGAGTTCTGCTAAACTTGTAGCAAACTTCAAGACGTTTGTATTGGCAAACCAAAACTAGTATATATCTTTGGTGCAAAAAGATGAAATAGCCTACACAAGCGCTACGATAGTGCGTTCAGAGGCCGAAATGAGTTCAGATCAGGATTTCGACACCACAGAACGAAGGCACGTTGAGTATACATACCAAATTTTGTGCGATTTTGAGATTGTGACCAGAGGGGTGTCAATGACACCTTAGATGAAGCGGTGACCTGCTCTGATACCAATTGTTGGAGTTAGATGTCTACGGAAGCACGTGCACAACATAAGGAAGAAGAAGAAGCTTGGTGCACAACACACAATACTGAAAAATGTATTACCACTAGAATGTACAAAGATAAGTAGCCCGTTAGGGAAATAGGCATATATGCAAGCCGAGGGAAAAAAAACCTCCTAAAGAGGGAAAAAAGTGCCCCGGCAATCCTAGTGTGTTCGCACACATCACTACCTAAATACATCAACATCTATTAGGCCGTCAATTTGCCTTCCATGTGGACCAGTCTGCCTTAACATATTTTGTTCCTTAGTAGAATTTGGGTGGCAAACTTGCCCAATGGGTTCTTCTTCTACAATAATTTGACTACGATGTGGTGCATCACCCGTGCTCTTCCCATGCAATTTCTGACTTTTTGTCCTAGTTAGATTTCAGGGAAGCTCTGATGGGTGTAGATGATTCTTCTCCATCTATTTACGTGAATGAACCTTGCTCCTCATTGGTTCAATGGAATCTTGCTGACTCCTATTACAATATCCTTATGACTTTTTTGACGACTGGTTGTCCACCGAAATCTATGTCTACCACAACATGACATAAACTAGCTTTGTACAGTATGCACTTCCGTATTATCATAGGCCAACTATACCATACTGACCCCTCGGGAGCTTGGCTCCGATGCATGAAGTACCATCCCTTTTGGCCCATGTTCAGTTTTCCCCTTTAGTAGATCATTTTTTGATGGAATTAACGCATAAAAAGATCCTACAAAGTGGGTTGTGGTGGCTAGCCAACAACGATGTGCTCGAGTATGACCAACAATGTGATCCCTGCCAACGAACTAGTCAACACTTATCACGACATCACTTCCCTTTATAGTATGTTCTCCCTCGTGAACCATTTCAAAAATGGGGCTTGGATTTCATTGGCCCAATTACTCCCCCGATTGCTCTCATTGCTCGCTATATTCTCACCTACACCGACTATGCTACATGTTGGGTTGAGGCCTTGGCAGTTCGTGCTACCAGTGCTACAGCAATTGTCGGGTGCTTGAATCGAGATCCTTTTCCATGCTTTGGTCTTTCCCTTGAAATAGTGTCGGACAGGGGCACCCATTTTGCCAATGAATTAATTGAAGCCTTGACAACCTCCTTTAATATTACACATAAATTCAGTACTCCATATTGTTGGAGATAGACGTCCTGTTGAAGCACGCGAACAGCACAAGGAAGAAGAAGAAGCTTGGAGCACAACACACAAGACTGAATGTATTACTAGAGAATGTACAAGAATAGCCCATTAGGGCAATAGGCATATATACAAGCCGGGGGAAAAAAACCTCCTAAAGAGGGAAAAAAGTGCCCCGGCGGTCCTAGAGTGTTCACACACATCACTACCTAAATATATCAACAAATCCCCCCTGGGAGTGATGCGGTGAACAAGGAGCTGGCACTCATGTATAAGGAAGTGCCAAGCTATGTGGAAATCACTCCACAAAAGGAAGTAAGCCCAAAGCTTTGCGGAAAGCTTCAAACTTCTCCCTAGGTAGAGCCTTCGTGAAAAGGTCTGCAATGTTCTCCTGCGTGGGCACATATGCCAAGATGATCTCCCCAGCAGAGAACCTCTCCCTGACATAGTGATAATGCACCTCAATGTGCTTAGTGCGAGCATGGAACACAGGGTTTCTCGCAATTGCCAATGCGCTCTGACTGTCAGTGAAGATGGTGGTGGCAGAAGACTGGCCAACACCCAAATCAGCCATAAGGCGTCTGAGCCACACACACTCAACAGTAGCTGTGAAAGCTGCCCTATACTCAGCCTCACAACTGGAAGTGGCCACAGTAGGATGTTTCTTGCTCAGCCAAGATATACATGAGCTACCAAGCATGAAGCAAAAACCACTGGTGGACACACGAGTGTCATAGCAACTAGCCCAATCTAAGTCAGAAAAAGCATGCAAATCTGGCGGTAGTGATCCCTTCTTGGGATAAAACAACCCAAGTAGCTGAGTACCACTCAAGTAGCGAAAGATGCGCTTAACCGCTTTCCAATGCGTGACTCCTGGGCAATGCATAAACCTGCTCATCTATGAGACAGCAAACTGAATATCTGGCCGAGTAATGCATAAGTAAATCAAGCATCCAACAGCCTGCTGATAAAGAACAGCATCAAATGCATCTCCAGCATCATGAAGACTCAATCGTGAACCTATCTCCATAGGAGTGGCAATAGGCTTACAGTCTTCAAGGCCAAAACGCTGCAATAATGTGTCTATATATTTTGTTTGACACAAAGCCATTCCACCATCAACATGCATAAACTGAATGCCCAAATAGTGATGCAAATGCCCCAAATCAGACATCTCAAATGAGGCATGCAAATCAGCCTTAAAATCGGCAATATGTGTTTCAATAGGACCAGTGAGCAGCATGTCATCAACATAGACAACAATGATCAGAAGCACATCATTAGCACGCTTAACATATAAGGTGCTTTCAGTTGGACTATTCTCAAAACCATGTGCAATCAGATAGGCATGTATCTTCTCATACCAAGCACGTGGTGCTTGCTTTAAACCATATAATGCCTTCTTTAACCTGCAAACCTGGTTTTCATGCCCTTTCTGCACAAAGCCACGGGGCTGAAAAACATACACTTCTTGCAAGTCACCATTCAGAAATGATGTTTTAATGTCCAACTGATGTACATTCCAACCATGATGGGCTGCAAAGTGCACAAATGCTGCGAACAGTAGTCATACGGCATGTAGGTGCAAAGGTCTCATCAAAATCAATGCCTCTTTCCTGTGCATAACCCTTTGCAACAAGCCTAGCCTTATACCTGTCAACTGTACCATCAGGTTTACGCTTCAGCTTGTATACCCACTTAGTGCCAATGGCCTTTTTGCCGGGAGGCAAGTCACATAAAGACCATGTACCATTCTTCATTATAGCATCATATTCAGATTGCATAGCAGCCATCCAATTTTTTGAATTTTGTGCTTCATCAAAAGAAACAGGCTCATTCTCATCACAGAGACTAGATGCACCCATAGCATAGCAATCTGATGCAAAGGAGGCACTATGAGAGCGTGAACGAGTACGATATGACAAAGGTGCATCTAATTTGCTGTCATGCAAAGTCTACACCAGCCATTTTGGCATAGTTTTTGCCTGCTCAATATCAGCTCTCTCATCAACAAGTGCATCATGTAAATCTGCATCAGAAATGGAATGATCTGCATCATCATATGAAACCTGCAAAGGTTGAGAAGTTGCCTCATTAGGACCAGCACTAGCCTGTCCACCTGTAAAAAGAGGCATCAAAGTATCATACATGTCTTTGGAGCTAACAGATGTCTCCTTAGTACATGAAAGCAATGGCTGAATAGCATCTTCCACAAAGACAACATCACGGCTAACCAGAATGCGTTTAGTCTGTGGATGATACAGACGATAGCCTTTACTTTCAGAACTGTATCCAACAAAAATACATTTTACTGCCTTATCATCCAATTTTCTGCGATGTTGTTCAGGCACTAATGCATATGCCAAACAACCAAAAACACGCAGATGAGCAACAGATGGCTTGCGGTCATGCCAAGCCTCATATGGAGTGATAGACTGCAACGCTTTAGTGGGACACCTGTTCAGTACATATGCTGCACACATGACAGCTTCAAGCCAGAAACTATGTGGTAAAGCCTGACTTTTGACCATGCACCTCCCCATCTCCATGAGTGACTTGTTCTTTCGTTCAGCAACTCCATTCTGTCGAGGTGTATACGGCACTATACACTGGTGTTTTATCCCACGTTCAGCCAGAAATGCATTAAAATCTGAAGACATATATTCTCCCCGTCGATCAGAACGGAGGGTGCCCATTTTACATGCTGACAGATTTTCAGCCAAAACCAAAAACTGTTTGAAGCACATGAACACTTCGGACTTTGCTTTGAGTGGATATACCCATGCATGCCTGGAAAAATCATCAATGAAAGTCACGAAGTAAAGGTAATTTCCAAAAGAGGGTGTCTGCATAGGACCACAGAAATCACTATGTACAAGCTGCAATTTCTGTGTAGCCCGAACTGAACCATCTTTTGGAAAGGAAGAACGCTGCATTTTGCCCAAAATAAAGCCTTCACAAACATGTTTTCTAGGTGCCTCAAGTTTGGGCAAAGAGGACACCATTTCAGATTTCTACAGGCGTAACAAACTAGCAAAATTCAGATGACCAAATCGTGCATGCCAAAGCTTTGCATCTGACATAGCCTGAGAATCATGAACTGCACATGCCGAATCATTCACAGATCTTTCATAGTCTATGAGCTTATACAGCCCACGACATAAAATGCCAGAAGCAATAATCACATCGCCATTTGAGAGATCATGGACTCTACAACTGTCATCAACGAATTTCACAACCAAGCCAATCTTGGCTAATGCAGAAACTGATAACAGGTTCTTTTTGATCCCTGGCACAAATAAAGCATCTGACAAAGTGAAAGAACTACCATCAGCAGTAGTCAGAATGATCTTACCAACTCCCATAACAGGATAAGAGGAGTTATTGGCGCATGTGATAGTATTCCCTGTAGGGGCGGGCTCGAGTGAAGAGAAGAAACTGCGCTGCGAGGTAATATGTTTGGTCGCCCCACTATCAAAGTACCAAACATCTGAGTCTACTGCAGACATGCACTGATCATGAGAAGATGGGTCAAAACTGCAGACAGTAGTAAACGCCCATTCTTCTTCCTGCACAAGATTTGCAGACTCTGTTTTTGGTGTAGAGGCCTCTGCAACAACCATTCAAGCCTCTTTCTTCTTTGCCTCTTTAGCAGCCAATTTTGGACAGTTCTTTATAATATGATCATTTCCTTTACAGTACTTGCAGAACAATTTCTGCTTTTCTGATTTCTTTTCATCTTTATCCTGGTTCTTCGATTGTGCAGCATTTGCAGATTTCTGCTTACTAGTAGAAGAGCTCCATTTTCCTTTGCCCTTCTGACTAGCCAGGAAAGCTTGATCTGCAACACGCATAATGGACCTGTTCTGCCTGGACTGATCTTCCTACAACAGAACAGAGACTAATTCCTCAAATGACAAGGCATTCGGATTGCCTTTCATCATCAACCGAAGAGTAGAGGTAAAACTCTGATATGAATCAGGAAGACCATTCAGAACGGTCTGCACAAGTGAGCTATCTGGTATAACCTCATCAACATAAATCAATTGTTCCTTTAGGTCTTTGATCTTTGTAAGAAAACTGTCCATAGAATCACCTTCATTCATGTGCTCACTCTCCAACTGTTTTGGGAGGTAAGCAACACGAGCCTCATTCTTAGCCTGGTACAAAGTGGTAAGTGTATCCCAAGCATCCTTTGTTGTTCTGCAAGAGCGAATGTGAGGAATAATGGCACGTTTGACAGACAAGAATATCAATGCATGTGCCCAACAAATCTGCTCTGCAGTAGGTGCAACAGAAACAGTAGCACGAACAGGAATCTGCGGAATATCATCTTCGACACCATCTTCATCAGCTCCAACACCTGTATTTGCAGTACCTGTCGTTACAGGTGTAACAAGACGTCTTTCAACACCCTGCACAATGTTCCATAATCCTTTTGCAACCAGTACATGTCGCATCATATAAGCCCATAATGGGTAGTTGGTACCATCCAACTTATCCTCAACAACCAACATACGGAATACATCACTGCTTTCAGCCATGGCCGGTGACTAAAATACCTTGATGCAAAAAAATGACTGTATCTCAAAAAGTTGAACAGAACTGCCCAGACGAGTTCTGCTAGACCTGTAGCAGACTTCGAGACGCTTAAACTGGCGAACAGAAATTGGTATATACCTTTGGCACAAAAGGACGAAATAGCCTGCACAAGCGCCACGATAGTGCGTTCGGAGGCCGAAACGAGCTCAGATCGCGATTTCGGCACCACAGAGCGAAGCCGTTTTGATCTCGGAAACACCCTGAGTATGCTCACCAAATTTTGTGCGAATCTGAGACTGCAAACGGAGGAGTGTCGATGGCGCCCTAGAAGAAGCGACGACCTGCTCTGATACCAATTGTTGGAGATAGACGTCCTGTTGAAGCACGCGAACAGCACAAGGAAGAAGAAGAAGCTTGGAGCACAACACACAAGACTAAATGTATTACTAGAGAATGTACAAAGATTAGTAGCACATTAGGGCAATAGGCGTATATACAAGCCGGGGGAAAAAAACCTCCTAAAGAGGGAAAAAGTGCCCCGGCGGTCCTAGAGTGTTCACACACATCACTACCTAAATATATCAACACATATGATCCCCGTACTAATGACCTTGTGAAAAGCACTAACAAAACACTATTGACTTTGCTAAAAAAACTAATTACAAGCTGTCCTGCTCGCTGGGATCAACTCCGGCCTACTGTTCTTTAGGCATACTGCACTACCTACAAGGTTACTACAAGATACACCCCCTTCAAAATGGTCTATGGAATTGAAGTTATTGCTCCTATGGAAGTAGTTGTCCCTAGTCTGTGAGTTGCCATCGAGCATAAACTATTACGCGCTGAGTTGCTTTATAGCCATATTGATGATCTGCGGGCACTAGACGAACAAAGTTTTGAAAGTTTTTTGCTCATGTAAGAAGTACAGTTGAGACAAGCCCAGATGCATGATCGTTTTTGTAGCATTGCCCTTATGGCATTTCTCGTCAATTTTATTCCGTCATCGCCACTACCACCCAATGACTGATCAATTGGTTGGTCATTCTCTTTAACAAGGAATTCCAACACGTAGTTAAACAGTTAGAAAATAGCAATCATCTAAAACCTGTGTCCCATATCTCCTATCAGTTTTATATCTCGGAGAGTTCCCCATCACTACCCATGTAGTCCTCATTCCCCATCATTTTGCACAAATCACCTCCCCCTTTGAAGAAGAGGAAGATGAAACTGTCAATCTCATCCTCCGTCGATCTTGCCATACCCAGGTGATTGTTCCTTCTCCTCCTCCAGCATTGAGCGTGATGATCAACAACACATGGATAACCCCCCTTCACCTCCACCCTCTCCTCAGACGGACCATAATGATTCTTCCTCCTCTTTGACCCCCTCTCCTCCTCCATCTCCCTCTCCACTGAAGGATACCACTATGAAGGATGGCACCACCTCTTCCCCATCACCCTTGCCGATTAAAGAACCTTTGCCATCTCCTCTCCCTTATCCAAAATAGGTGGACAAAGTTGCCACATCTTCCCTTGATTGTGCACCACCTAGCCCTTCTCCTCCTTCATCACCTTCTTATTAACTGCCCAGTACACCCCCCCAATGTTGAATGGTCTTCCCCTTCCCCACCTGCCTCTGCTTGGAATTCAACACCCATGACTATCAAAGATGACCTGGAAGTACCCCAAATTCCCCCTCTTTCGATAGCACATGAATAGTACTTGCAATTCTGAGTGAATGATCAATGTGATGTGCATAAGTTTGGTAGGCTCAGTAATTACCTTCTCCATATGCAAGGCCTTCTTGCCAGAGACATAGACCATTGTCAACAAATGGCCAAATACTTTTGAAAACATTGCAACTGGCTTCCAAATTGCAACCAGCAATTGTCATAGGACTTAGACCAGCAAGTGTTCACCAACAAACAATTGGGCAACACCTTATACCAAGAAGCCAAACAAGCCGATTATTTTAAAGGTTTTTTTGAAGATTCAAAATGTGAAGCAGAGAAATACTAGAAGCAGGTCACCAACCTACAGGATGCTAATGCCCGACACCTACTATGCATCCAAGAATTAGAGAAAGAGAATATGGTACAGGTGGCCGTGATCAATGAGATGTGGTTTCATCTTCAATAATAGACGAATGACTATGAGCTTCTAGAATCAAACTGCCACTGCCTTAAGGGAGACCAATGAGCAACTATGTGCTCAAACATCACATCAGAAACAGTGGCTATTGGAAGCTAACTAGCAGGTGTTCAATTTGCAATCGTCAATTGCTATTGAGAAGTCCTTCAAGGAGTAGGCTATCTAGATGGCTCAGGTGGAAGAAACCAAACCCCAAAAACATCTGGCAAAACAAGATTTTTATTTAGAGGAAGAGTTCCATCTACAGTCGTTGAAGAATAGAGCTAATCCATTTTGAACCAGGCTTCCACATTTGGCACTCCAGATGCTTCTCTCACTCTCCTACCGAAGGAAGTGCATAAACTTCTAAAGACCATACCTAAGAAAATACAACATGCTTTTGTAGAAGCCCCAGTATCATTAAAAAATGATGTATTTACACCTTCATGTTACATAAAAACAAGCTCTAAAGTAATCTTTTGGGCTTATGGATCTTATTAGCTAGTAAAAATAGTATATGGAAGCTTGTGGATCTTATAAGTTCTGAAAAATAACATGTGGAGGTGCTTACATATTTAAATTTAGAGTAAAAGTAGATAAAAGTAGGAAGGAAAGGAGAGGTCTCTATTTTTAGACAAGGAAGGCGCTTCTATTGAAAGCCTCTCAATAAAAAGAGTGGTTCTCTTAGTGTAGGTGGCCAAATTGAGTGATTCTTGTTGCCTTGCAAAGTTTAAAACTTATACTATATTGTTTTTCTACAAAATTCAATGAGAAAACTCCACACAAGTAGGCGTTGTTGCAACTATAGTTTCTTGTGAGTATCTTGTGACTTATCAAAGACATACCTCTCTTCAAACTTTCATATCTCAATCGTTATGAAGTATTTTCGAGTGTTTTCACTTGGAGGAGTTTTATTAGCTCTCATACCTTCACTTTATATCAAAATTTCTCATAAATTATTGATTTTTCTTGCTATTATACATCAATTTTCAATTCAGATAGCTAGTCATACCTTGTTGTACGAGGCTTTGGCATACCTTGACTTCAAACTATTTGTTTGGAAGATATAATACATCTTTTTTTAACTTTTTTTGTTTTTAAAGCATGCCACTCAAATTCTACTTTCAACATATATAATTGGTTTTTAACCAATTATACTCATAGATTTGTTGGTGATTATTTTGTTGCAGTAACCCATTTTTGTTTTCTTGAAAGTTTGCAAGAAAGTTTGATTTCTGAAGTTTGGAAATATTTGTTTGATTTTTTGAAGATCTTGGGAGCTCTCATCACTTATAGTTCTGTACTTTGATGTTTTCAAGTTTGTAAACATAACATTGTGGTCTCAGAGCTATCTCTTTATCAGATCCTTCATAAAAGTTATTGAATTATGTTCTTTGTTTACAACAATTCAACATGGCATATTTGAGTGCATCGATTGAGAAGTTATCATATGGGAGAAATTATCCAATGTGGCAATTTTGAATGGAGTCTTATCTCATGTCTAAAGGTCTTTGGGGATTAATAAAAAGTACGAAGGTGAAGCCACTATTACCAGAAGCTTATACACAAGCAGATTGAGAAAGAGAGCAATAATGGACCGAAAGAGATAGAAGAGTTTTGTTTATTATATCACAAACACTTTTGAATACTATGCTTGTACATATAAGGGGCTTGAATACTAGTAGAGAAGCTTGGGAGTCTCTAAAAAGGTTATTTGCAACTACCAACAGAGCAAGGCAAACACAACTTATTGGTGAGCTAAAAAGAGTAAAAAAGAAGCCACGACAATCAGTTAATGATTATATTCTTGAGGTAAAATCTCTAATTGAAGCATTGGCCTCTATTGATGCATCTCCTAGTGAGGATATAAAGTTTAATAGCATGTTAAATGGCTTGAGAGAAGATGAACGATGGAAATCTTTCATTACATCTATCATGACTCGAGAGAATCTACCATCCTTTGAAGATTTACAAATGCTCATGATGACTAAAGAAATCAATATAGAAGCTAGAAACTCTTATCATTTGCAAAGAGTTAGTCAAGGAAAAGCTCTTTGTACTTCATCAAATAGAGCAAGAGGTAACAACGTAGGAAATTGGATGATAAAGTAGTGAAATGTATTTTTGTTTGGTACAACTATGAAAGCAAAGGCTATGGTTTGTATCATCCACAGACTAAAGGCAATTTGGTTAGCCATGATGTTGTTTTTGTGGAAGATGCTATTCAGATATTACTTTCATGTACTAAGGAGACATCGATTAGCTCCAAAGATGTGTATGAGACCTTGTTGCCTCTTTTTACAGGTGGACAATCTAGTGTTGGTCCAAATGAGGCAATTTCTAAGCCTTTACAGGTTTCACATGTAATGCAGATCGTTCCATTTTTTATGTAGATTTACATGATGCACTTATTGATGAGAGAATTGATATAGAGGAGGCAGAAGCTATGGCTGGTGCAACCTTTGCAAGATAGCAAATTAGATGCACCTCTATAATATCATACTTGTTTAGGTTCACTTACTGCTATGCTATGGCTGCGTCTACTCTTTGTGATGAGTGAAAATTGGATGGCTGCTATGCAATCAGAATATGATGTTATTATGAAAAATGGTACCTGGTCTTTATGTGACTTGCCTCCTAGCAAGAAGGCCATTGGCACTAAGTGGGTATATAAGTTGAAGCGTCAGCCTAATGGAACAGTTGATAGGTATAAGGCTAGGCTTATTGCAAAAGGTTATGCTCAAGAACGAAGCATTGATTTTGATGAGACCTTTGCAACTACATGCCGAATGACTCTTGTTCATAGCATCTGTGCACTTGCAACTCATCATGGTTGGAACGTACATCAGTTGGACATTAAAATTGCATTTCTGAATGGTGACTTGCATGAAGAAGTGTGTGTTTTTTAGCCCCATGGTTTTGTGCAGAAAGGGCATGAAAACAAAGTGTGCAGGTTGAAAAAGGCATTATATGGTTTGAAACAGGCACCACCTGCTTGGTATGAAAAGATACATGCCTATTTGATTGAACAAGGTTTTGAGAACAATCCAACTGAGAGCACCTTATACGTTAAGCGTGCAAATGATGTGCTTTTGATCATTGTTGTCTATGTTGATGACATGTTGCTCAGTGGTCCTAATGAGAAGCATATTGGTGATTTTAAGGCCGATTTGCATGGTTCATAGCTTTTAAGGCATGAGAAGCATATTGGCCAATTTTAAGGCATAGCTTTTTGTCAAACAAAATATATCGATAGATTATTGCAACATTTTGGCCTTGAAGACTGCAAACCTATTGCCACTCCTATGGAGATAGGTTTATGATTGAGTCTTCATGATGCAAGAGATGCATTTGATTTTGTTGTCTATCAATAGGTTGTTGGATTCTTGATTTACTTATGCATTACTCGGCTAGATATTCAATTTATTATCTCACAGATGAGCAGGTTTATGCATTGCTCAGGTGGTTGCATTGGTAGGTGGTTAAGCGCATCTTTTTGCTATTTGAGTGGTACACGACTACTTGGATTGTTTTAGCCCAAGGGGGGATCAGTACTGGTAGATTTACATGTTTTTTCTGACTCTGACTAGGTTGGTCGCTATGACACTTGTGTGTCCACCAATGGTTTTTGCTTCATGCTATATGAGGCTGAGTATAGGGCAGCTTTCACAGTGTCTGTTGAGTGTGTGTGGCTTAGACACCTTATGGCTGATTTGGGTGTTGGTCAGTCTTCTACCACCACCATCTTCACTGAAAGTCAGAGCACATTGGCAGATGCAAGGAACCCTATGTTCCATGCTTGCACTAAGCACATTGAGGTGCACTATCATTATGTCAGGGAGAGGTTCTCTACTGGAGAGATTAGTTTGGCATATGTGCCCACACAAGAGAACATTGCAGACCTTTTCATAAAGGCTCTGCCTAGAGAGAAATTTGAGGCTTTCCACTAAGCTTTGGGCTTACTTCCTTTTGTGGATTGATTCCACATAGCTTGGCACTTCCTTATACATGAGTGCCACCTCCTTTTTCATCGCATCACTCCCAAGGGGAATTTGTTGATATATTTAGGTAGTGGTGTTTGTGAACACACTAGGATTGTTGGACACTTTTTCCCTCTTTAGGAGGTTTTTTTTCCTCACCTATAACCCTAATAGGTCACTTATCTTTGTAAATTTCTTGATAATAGATTCAGTATTGTGTCTTGTACTCCCAAGCTTCTTCTTCTTCCTTGTGCTTCCACTGACCTCAAACTCCAACATGTGTGTGAACACACTTAGGACTGCCAAGGCATTTTTTTTCACTCTTTAGGAGGTTGCTAGAAGTCCAAAAGGTTTGGCATTTTTTTTCACTCTTTAGGAGGTTGCTAGAAGTCCAAAAGGTTTAGACCTTTCTTAAAGAAATGCATTGATGGAAACTTGCATCTTTTCACGGCCAATATAAACTTTATAAGAAATCAGGTCTTGAAGAGCTTTCTCAATAAAGGTTTCTCTACATCACAAAGGAAGTAATCGAGGATTTTTCTAGGATTTGGGTCATGATATCGGATACAATGAAACTTCAATTGGACTTATAGATTCACACCTTCCAAACGCTCATTATTGACATGTTTTAGGAATAAACCCTGGTTTTTAAATGATGATATCTAAAGTGAGCTTGAATTCCTTAAAAGAAACTTTCTAATTAACAGTATGGAAAAAAATTCAAATGCACCGATTTTTATATGTACAAGAGTTACTCACCTCCATGCATTAAAAATATTAAACTCTAGTTAACTAGAACAAATAGTTATTGATGAGACAATTTTTTATCTTGTTTGCCAATCGACTATATAATATAAATACTAAGACACCTACATTCAAGAACTTTCCCTCATTGATTCCGCTTTGGAAGTCGCACAAAAAAGAGTTCAAATGGATTACTAACACGTAGATGTTTATCTTTTCAAAAATCAATAATGTAGTTTTTCTTTGTTTAACGTAGTTGAAAGAAGGATTTGAAGTGGAATTTTAAGAACTTAAAAGAAATTCCAATTTTTTAAAAGGATAAACAATTTAGATTTATATGGTTCATTTCACAGTTGTTATGATTCCTTGATTAATTCACACAATAGATTTCTCTTTCATTCCATTTTGCGACATAGTTTCCACCTATCCAGCTAATGAATGAATGAGTGCTCTCCTCCCAACCAAGCCTTGTATTCAGGACTCAATCCCTTTGATTCTAAGCCACACTTTGAAATATTAAGTTTATTTGAGAACCACTCTTACGAAAAGTGACGTTAGTTGAGAACCAATCTTATCATAATCAATCCACGCCATCCTTTTCTGGATTGATTCTTCACCACTTGTTATTTCGAAAGGTGCGAGTTAGAAAGAATGGTCCACAATGCTCTGGCTCATAGAGCTTTTGAGCAAGACCTTGCACCTTCAAGGACTTGAACCCAAGACCTCCTCCTTGCCCCCCTTAAGACTTAACCACTAAGCAAGGTTGATTCCTTGTCTTAGAGAGCATATGAAACCTTTGCTTAATTCTAGTGTTGAGATATTTGGGCAAACATTCAAGTCACCAAACGGCCTTTGGATTCGAATCTATATGAACTATCAGATAGCCAGATAATACAATTACTTTATAACACATTTTATTAAAAGTGTTGTGCAACTATTCCCCATAAGGTTTCTAATAGTTTGTTATGGGCCCTTACTAAAAGCTTGGCTCTTTTCTAGCATGCCAACTTTGTGGATTTCAGATTGAACAGAAAAAAAAAGGAAATTAGCTTCCAAAGATAGGAAAAAACTAGATGTTCTTTTTGAAGAATTCCTCGAATTAAACGAGTTTATTTTGGATTCTTTTTTTCCTATAGTTGTGTCATCTAGGTGCATAAGAAAGGCATCCCAATGGGATTTGGATGTTCACTACTCTGGTGTACACTATACCTTGCTTGGTATGAATATAGGTTTATGTTGAATTTCTTATCTCAAGGGAACACTAGTAGAGCATATTTTCATAAAGTAAGGCATGAGTGTTTGGTTGGTTCCAATAGTTTTGAAATTAGATATCTTTTGGTCAATATAAAGTTAGCCCAAGACTTGAATTAGTTGAACTTAAGCTTAAGTTTTTGTGCTCTTAAAACAAGTAAAGTGGTGTAGCCTAATGGTTAATTTGTTCGAGCCTCTAAAGGGAGGTCTTGGGTTCAATTCCCACAAGGAACAGGGAGACTAGGGTAATCTTACCCAAACCAAAGCCCAAACTTCTACAAGGCTATAAATCTAGTTAATTGGGACAATGGGACCACATGTAGTTGTATGATTGACACTTGGATGGATAGTCTCAACCTACCAAAGTAGGCATACCCTTGGAGAGAGCTATATATAGAGGCATAAGGTTGGGAGGATCATCTCTCTCATAGGTGGTGGTTCTAATTCTTCTAGTTCTTTATAGTGGTATTAGAGCTCTTGCAAGCATCCATGGAGACTTTGATGGGTTTATTTAGATATTCATCCTGAATTTTGCAATGTTTTCGTCTTGAAGATTGCAAAAGTATTACCATTCCCATGGTAAGAGGTTTATAATTGAGTCTTTCATTATGTTGGGGATGTATTTGATGTTCTTCTCTATCAATAGACTATTGGATGCTCAATTTACTTATGTGTAACCTAAGTGATACTAGTTTGGTGTCTCTCATATGAGAAGGTTTATGAATAGCCCAAGTGTTAGGCAGTGGTAGGTAGTGAAGTGCATTTTTCACTACTTGAGTGGTACTTGGCTACTTGGATTGTTTTATGCAAAGGGGGGATCATTACTGCCAGATTTACGTGTTTTTTTTGACTCAGATTAGGCTTCTTGCTATGACACTTATGTGTCCACTAGTGGTTTTTGCTTCATGCTTGGTAGCTCGTGCATATCTTGGTTGAGCAAGAAATAGCCTACTATGGCCACTTCTAGTTGTGAGGTTGGATATAGGGAAGCACGTAGAACTATTATCGAGTGTGTATGGATCAAAACACCTTTTGGTTGTTTTGGGTATCGAGCATTATTCTATCATTACCATCTTTATTGAGACTCAGAGCGCATTAGCAATTGTGAGGAACCCCGTGTCCCATGCTCGCACAACACATTGAGGTGCACTATCATTATTTCAAGGAGAGAGTTTTGAGTAGAGCAATTTTGTCTTATGTGCCCACATGCTCTCTAGCCCTTCACAAAGGCTCTACCTATGGAGAATTTTGAAGCTTTATGCAAACTTTTAATCTTACTTCCTTTTGTGGATTGATCTCATTCCACATAACTTGGCACTTCTTTATACATGAGTGCCAAATCCTTGTTCACCGCATCACTCCGAGGGGGATTTGTTGATATATTTTGGTAGTGATGTGTGTGACACACTTAGGACCAATAGAGTACCTTTTTTTCCTCTTTAAGAGGCTTTTTTGCTTGTTTTATATATATGCATTCAAATATAATGGATCAATTATCTTTTGTGCATTCACTTGATAATAGAATCAATGATGTGTTTCGCTCCAAGATCCTTTTTCTTCCTTGTGCTATTTGCATCCCTTCGAAGTCCTCGAACTCCAACAAGATCAAGTTCAATCCAACATACCATCTACCCGTTTTATATAAATGTACCTATTCAATTGATAAGCATGTAGCTGTCTTTAAAGAATCATTTGGACAAAAAGAATGGAAAGATTGAATTAGTATTTTGTAGAAATATTCTATACGTTTTCTCCAATTGGTGGATTTCTCTTTCCTATTATAAATCTTTATATGGTCCCTTAGGCACCAAATAACCCCCTATCTAGACCTAGTGCACTATAGATTGTCCTTGATCTATTATGATGATTAATCTGCCACTATTATATAAGTTATTTTTGTTTCTCTATCCATAATAATTGTGACACTACTCTATAGTTACCTAAATTGTTCATCATCAATATTGCTAAACAATAGTATGATTGATTTGACCCTCATTCATACTAGTAAACCATTATGGATCAAGGTTTACAAAGGCGTCTAATGCCCGATTTGGTTTCTCTTTTCCTGATTTGGCTTCTCTTTTCCATGATGAGCCTTCTTTAATATACTGTTAGTTCTAGATTTAGTCAATTATTATTTTAGTCGGGATGATTGATATGAAGATGTCACTTTGTGGTTGTACATAATAAAGTTTTAATATCTATTAAAAGTTCTTGAATGATTATTGGGTATTGTTTATCCCCTCATAGGATCTATAGGGCTTGGATGCTTAAATAGAAAGCCTATAGCAAGGGGGAAATTGTGAGTACCTAACATTGTACAAAAAAATCATCAATCAAGAATCAATTCTCAATATCAATTCATATGCGCTCTGTTTTATCTCTTTATTTGAGAATAGATCTTTATGTGGCTATTTTGTATAGTTTTTTACCTCTTTGGCCTCATGATTTATGGCATCATATAATGTGGTTATATTTTTTCGACAAAAGGTAGTACGTACTAACATACATACAAACATACATTCATGCATGCATACATACATACATACATGCATGTAAGCATACATATATGGATATGTACATACATAAATTATTGCATTCATACATATATACATACATACACACATACATGTAAACATACATACATACATGCAAACAAACATAGATACCATACATATGTGCATGTATGCATGCATACATACATACAAGAATCACAATTACAAAAATAAGTTGTAGTACCACAATTTTCAAAGTTCTTGTTTTCCATTGTAATAGACGATGCTGCATGAGAAAGAGCATGACAAATTTTTAGTTAGTTTTAAAGAATAATATTTCTAAAAGTTAGATAAAACTATTGCAAATTTTTAGTTAGATTTAAAGAATAATCTGTCAAAAAGTTAGATAAAGCCTTAAATGGAATTTATTAAATGCTGTTGAAAATTATAGAAAAAGACCCACAAATTTTATTATGGCCAATGGATTTCATTTTATTACATGAATTCAAATCTTCAAATGCAAACTATATCATTAGTATTGCGTGAAACATATCATTCTCCTACACTCATTTTCAGGCATAGAACTATATTCAAAGAAGCTTTCTTCATTTATCATATTGAGGATATATGATTTATCACGTCGAGGATTTATGTCACTAGATCATATGTGATATATATGATTTATCACATTGAGGATATATGCTATTAAGCTTGTACATACCTTGAGGTTTGCTTATGCATATCTAATAAAATAATTGATTTGAATCCTATTTTTACTGCTAAACTAATATGGATTAGGGTTTACGAAGGCATCTAATGCCTTATTATGGTTTCTTTTGTCCATGATGATCCTTTTTCAGTACATTATTAGTTCTAGTTTTAGTTACTTATTATTTTAGTTGGGATGGTTGGTATGCAGAGGGTGCTTTGTAGTTGTAGGTAATAAAATTTTACTGTTTATTTAAAATTTCTTGATTGATTGTTTGGTATTGTTTAACCCTCGTAAGATCTATATGGCTTAAATAGTTAGATAGAAAATCTATAGCATGGGGGCAAGTGTAAGTACCTACCATTGCACCAAAAATTGATCAATCAAGGATCCATTCTCAACATTATATGATTTATGGCACCATATAATGTGTATCGGATATTTTTGCCAAAAGTAGTGCATACTAACATACATGCATACATACATAAATACATGCATACATTTAAGCATGCATATATACATATTTACCTACATAAATTATTGCATTGATACATTACATACATAGTTGTAAACATAGATACATACATGCAAACAAATATACGTACATATATATATATATATATATATATATATATATATATATATATATATATATATATATGAAAAATCATAGACTGTCCTTGCATTTAGAGTTTACACTCCGGAGTCTCTCTTTTGTCCTTTTGTTATCATTCTTTTCTTTCATAGAATTTAGGAACGTTCTCATCGTGGGGGTATTCCATCCACACAAGAATAAAGAGTTGTACGTACACAACACGAACAACAACAACAACTTGTGGACAAGTCTAATCATAAGTGGAAGTGGCCAGCACATGCATGGATATTTCACAATCAATTTCAATATTATTGTATTCCATTTGAATGCTTACAAATAACTTGCATATAAAAAAAGTGCAAGTGACAACACACACAGCAGGAAGTAGAAACATAATGCAAAAAAGACAATGTGAAAAATTCAGGTTGAAAAAGGGACCACCTTAGGCCCTTGGGCCATAGGAAAGGGACACATGTATATACATCTATGATGAAGGAGGGCGTACATGTCGATTTTTATCCATGACTAAAGCCTTCTCCACGTGAAAGGCAAGCCCAAGTTGGAGGTGTATATGTCTCACATTACTCATAAGTCTTTGTTCCTCTCTCATAATTTAGAGGACCCTATATGGTTGTCTCGTATGTGTTTGCGCATTTACATGTCATGCAAAGATCCTCACACGTCTTTTTATCATTTTATCCACAATTCTCCAATCATCATTCTCCACTTGTTGAGAGCTAGTAATTTAGATATCTATTCCATCATATCCTTTTAGTACCATTCTTTCCAATTTGGGTCTACATAAGACGACATGTTATGTGTATCTTAATCCACACTCCCTACACCATTGGTGAACTAACTAGGGGATGGGGGACCTTGCTCCTCTAGAGCAAGGAACTAAAAAAAAAAAAAAAGGGATATGGTATAAAACAGGTTTCCAAATTTGAGATAAAAAAGGGCCCTCCAAAATTTGGAAACGGGCGTGTATGAAGTGAAGCTGCCTTCGGGCGTGGAAACTTTGCAAGTGCCTTCGGGCCGTCTACCCCGTGATGTAAGTCCTTCCCGGTCTGAGTCTAACCCCTGTTCTTGTGGGATAAGGGGGGTCCCATGGGTACTATGCCCTTCCCTGTACAGTTGTAATTTCAAAGTTAAAGTCAAGGGGGAGTAGGCCTCGTCCGAACCTCCATTAAAAAAAAAAAAGGGCCCTCCAAAATTCAGCCCTCGTCCCCTTAAAGCACATGTGATGATATTGTAAACCACAAATTGTACATGCTTGTAAAATGCAAACATCTATGTTTCATTGCACACGTGTGTTCATATTTTGTATGAGCGCATATGCAGGCGTGCATATCTCAAAAGCTCCGTTCATGTTTTCAATGTCTCTCTGTATCTGCATGCTTATGTGCTTATACATTTTTTTAAAAAGAGGTTCAGCAGACGTCTACTCCCCTCAGCTTTAACTTTGAATGTACAATTGTATAGATGAATGGGCATAATATCCATGAGACCTCCTATATCCCACAAAGCAAAGATTAGACTAGATTACAACTGATAGACTGGATTACGACCAATTTAAACTTGCAAAAACCATTACATGTCCAACTTGGGTGTTAAACTCTGGACCGAACCACCTACACGATATAAACAATGTATATACATCTTTATATACATGAACGTTCATGTGTCTATCGCCATGAACATTCATGTATCTAAAAATGTATAAACATTGTCCACGTCCCTAAGTGGTTTGGTAATGTGCGTGTGTTTATCACCGTGCAAACCGTGCTTCTTTGTGTGCTTTTCTATTCGTGTGCATATGTACATGCGTGTATATTTTTTTTAATGTTTTTTGTACATGCGTATATATCATTCCATGTATGCACATTTCTATCCACTTTTGCATGCATATGCATGTGGAGTTCCAACATGTGTCACCCTTTCATGTGGGCGATACATACCGTGTAAAGAAGAGATTCATCTTTTTTGAGAGCCATCTTTGTGTGACCTAAACCGTAGGTTTTTACATGAATTCATCTCTTTTTCGTGATCGATAATTAGCTAACAAGGAGGTTTGGTTGGGGAAGCTATGAAATGTTCACACATCTTTGGAATGCTGTAATAGGAAATACATATGACAAAATGGAGTTAGCTTTGACATAAACAAGTCTACGTTTTCCGAGCTCTATAAGCCTCTTTGAGCTTTGAGGCGAGTTCAGACGTAAAAATTTACCACCACATATTCTTAACGTGATTGTTGAGAGTGACTGAAGTATGTCAATTACTTTCTTCTTCTTTTCGCCTCGTGTCTTTCTGTAGAGCTTCCATGGAAGCTTCCTTTGAGAATGGGGTGGTTGGAACTTGGCACCATGGAACGCATTTTGAACCAGGTAAAAAGAATGTAGTGCGGTTAGACCTTGGTAGCATGTTTATGAAATGCGGGATCTACCAGTAAAGAAGGACGAAAGCGTGCAGTATCAGCGATGCAGTGCTCTATTTTCTTTATCTTCTTTATTCATTTTTTTAAAAGCTGGAGAGAATTCTCGCCCATTTCAAAAAATATACTCTAGAACTGGTTTCATTCTTCTCCCTCGAAGCTATGAGAGAGTACTTGTCACACGTCCTGATCGTCTGCTCACAGGATATGCTAAATGTTACATTGTCTGGGTCCGAGACAAGCTGCGCTGCCTTTCCTACATTCTTTCTGTATCTACAACCAGCTGGCCTAACTCTGCACTCATTTTCAACTGACCATTTTTCCCGCATCGGCTAATCGCCCTTACTCTCAGTGGTTTAGAGAGAGAGAGAGAGAGAGAGAGAGAGAGAGAGAGAGAGAGAGAGAGAGAGAGAGAGAGAGAGAGAGAGAGAGAGAGAGGAGTCCATGACTTCCAGAGGCGTTTTGCCAAACCTCGATAATGCCCGCACTATAGGATCTCCCTTCCACACGGAAGTTTCTGTGGATGTATGTTTAATTTCGGAAAGTGAGAATTCTGTTCTCCCTAGCAACCAGAGTAACCAGAGTCGTTGGTGTAGCTTGCCCATAGAAATTCTTCTTAACGTGCTGCAGCGAGTAGAAACACGCAGCTCTTCATGGCCTACTCGAAGGGATATTGTCGCATGTGCTGCTGTTTGCCGCACATGGAGAGCTGTTGTCAATGAGCTTGTTAGAACTGTACAAGAATCCAAGAAGCTTACGTTTCCATCTTCGTTGAAAC
The DNA here is from genome assembly GCA_020310875.1 of Ceratopteris richardii. Lineage (NCBI taxonomy): Eukaryota > Viridiplantae > Streptophyta > Polypodiopsida > Polypodiales > Pteridaceae > Ceratopteris > Ceratopteris richardii. Next base: position 95,812,538 of record CM035421.1, read on the forward strand.
AGGTACTTTCTTCACTTCATTTTCCAGGAAGTTACCTTTTAGTGTCAAAGACTGAAGGTGAGCTGTTTTATTGATATATTGAAGAATGCCGCCTTCGTTATCTGGAATACCTATGTGTGTGAGGGCGATACAAGTTGATGCACAACTTAAGTGGAAATCTGATTGCCGTATTTTGTATGTGTATGTATGTATATATATGTCCGCACGTATGAAAGTATGTATATGTAAAGATGGATTTCTATGTATGTAGGAATTCATGAAGTAAATGTGAATGAATGATTGCACACATTTATACACACGTGTAGCTACATATACACGCATATCCTATACATCCTGTGGAGAGAAGGTGCACACATGGGGGTGACCTACTGCCCCTGTCCCTACACTCTGCATATCCTTCGACAGTTGTTTAGGGCTTTCGTCAGATCTCGTCATCATCTTGAGCAATGCACCTAGTCCTCAGTGGTTTGGGGCCACAGACTGGTCTCAAACACTTATTTTCAGCAGTGCGCGTGGCGTGTTTTTATCTTCGTCCTACACCTTCCAACTTTTGTGGACATTGTACTGTTGTTCTCACCATTTTGGAATCAATTCATTGCCTTCTAAGTTCTACGGCAGGCGACATCATCTGTTTCTTTTTGCCTTGTGAATTCTTGATCTGAGGTTTAATAATTTTGCTTTAAATTCTTAACGAAAAAAAACCGTACTTCCGTTCTTAGATCTTCATCTTCTTCCGCCTGTTATCTTTCATTTGCAATTCCATAAAACTCATTATTTGCACACTTCCTAATTGTTCACAACATTTTTTTTCACATACTATTGTCACTCTAGACCTCGTTGTTCACCTTCACTTTAACATAAAACTTTGTTACTATCATGTTGTATAGAAAGAATGATTTCTCCCTTGATACACATTTCGTTCTTGTCAGTTATGGAACTCCCTATTGACCTTAGTAGGAGTTCCTTCATCCTTGAAAGACTAATATGAAGATCAATAATTTGGCAATTCCTTCTTTGAAGGCACAACTAAGCACTTGGTATTATCACTCCGGTTATGCAAGGTACCTTATCAGCCATGGCTTTTGTAAGTCTTCTAGAGATTTCTACACAATTGGAGTATAATACCACTGGGGGTGGACAATCTCATTGCAAGTTCCAATAATAAAAGACATTCTAGAAGGCTCAGCAAGAATCCATAAGTTATTGGGGAAGTTAAAGCTATTATTCAAATTTGAAAATAGTTAATAGAGTTTTTTGTGTTCCATTATCGTGATGTGATTATCCATATCCCACATAAACCTAGATTTTCTTTGAAGTAGCTAGACGATTGTATTCTTGCTTCCGAGATGAGGAGATTGAGCAAATATGTAACTTTGGCTAAGGCTTATACAAAGTCGTTTTTAGATCCCCTAAAGGTCATGACACCTTGTTGTCGCATTTTGAAATCCTCCCTTCCGTGGTTCCACATATGGTTTCTTGAAAACCGATCTAAAATATTCAATAAGAACTATTGCGTTCATGTCCAATGTGGGTTGATTTACTTGATTTACATTGTTACCTATGGGACAATGTGGAAGATGTAGGTGCAACTCTAGGAAAAGTTCTCTAAGTCCTACTTGCTTATCAATGTAATCGACATTGTATATGTGTTTTGTAGGTTGTAAGCATATCTTTTCTAGTGTCGATGATAGTTTCACTTGACAAAGGGCCCGATGCTCTTGTGCATATCAAGTGGGGTAATCACATTGATGCTTGTTTTCACTATGAAGAAATTTGGACATTTCTCATGCAATTATACTACTTTGTGCGATGATGGAGTCCCCATGGTTCCTACTCACCTTGGAAGTTCTATAGAAGAACCATGCAAACAATTATTTGGTAAACCATGTTCTTTCACATCTTCATCTTGTCCCAAATTGTGATGTGATAAAGCTACTACTAAACATGCATGATCAGTGGATAAGCTAAAGATAAAAGGAAGGTGGTGTGTCCCTTGAAGGGATTGCATCTACCCTCATACCCTTCCATGTGAAAACTCTTTTCCAGAGCGTTGTAGAGATGTTTTATAGTTTTTGAACCTCAAAGTGGGGAGTTTTAGGCATTTACATGTTTTTTATGACTTTTGGTCATTGGACATGTTTAAACATGCCCAATTTATTGAAAAGTCACTTATCAATAGAACTTGATCCCAAAAATCACATATCTTGAAGGGGACTTCTACAACTTTAACTTCTCTATCTTCTTCTTCAGATTTTTGTGCAACTCTCTCTCTCTCTATCCCCCCCCCCTTTCGCTCTCCTCGTGCAGAAGCTCGCTCCCTTTCTGTTTGGTGCAATCGAGTACATCTTTTTGTCTCTCTCTTCCCCCTCTTTCAGTTGGTATAAGAGCCTTTAACTACGTTGCGATGGAAGTGCTACATTTGAGGGGCTACTTCTGCCCATTGCAGAGTTGAAGCAAGATTTGAGCTTTTGGGAGAGTTTCATTGCATAGAACCTCTTTTATCGTGCTCCTTTTTGTTTTCTCACTTCATTGTCAGCAGCTTCACTATTGGATTTAGTGAATTTTACTCAAATGTGCTTAATTGCATAGTTGCTCTCATTTCAAGTGGAATCTTATGTATTTAGTTTATGGAAAATCACATTTTTTGGAATTTCAATTACAACATGTGTTTTGGATCTATAAGCAAATTTCAAGTCCATTTGAATTTAAAAATTGGGGCTTTCACTGAAAATACCTTCTATTGGCAGTTTGCTTGTCATATGTATGCTTTATGTTTCTTGTGGTAAAAGAGTAAAAAATTGTCATGTTTTTTTGATCCAAATTAATCTATGAAATTTTATGAGAAAAAATCCGAAATTTAATATATCTTGTGCTTTTAGCTCATTTTTGTTCAAACTTCTCAAAAAAGACTCTTAAGTCATTGTGCAACCATCTTCTAAAGAAATTTTGGATCTCGGTACTATTTTGCTCAAAATTTTTGAAATCAATTAAAGAATGTTTTGTGTTCTTTATTTGACATCCCTAAAGTGCAAGGATATTTTCCTTCTAAGACATGAAAAATATCTTTGAGATTAAGAGGTTTGAGGGTACAAGTTTTGTTTTATGAAAGGAGCATTGAAAGAGCATATGCATGACATTTTTTTGAGCTTCTTTTGTGCAGGTGAAGACACAAGGCATGGAAGATGATGCATGGACCGCTTTTAATATGAAAGACATTACATATGTTAAAGATGTTGTTTCTGATGAAAGGAGCATGGAAAGAGCATATGCATGGCATATTTTTAAGCTTCTTTTGTGCAAGTGAAGATACATGGCATGGAAGATGATGCATGGACCGCTTATGATACGAAAGACATTACATATGTCAAAGA
>CM035421.1:95820908-96183408 GCA_020310875.1 Ceratopteris richardii
AATATATAGTATATACATATATATTATGCATATTAAAAGTTAAAACTTAAAAATAACAAATCACAAGCATAATCCATTAATGAAGTTTGAACCATTCATGATTCAACCATGTGACATAAATCATAAATGATAAAACACAATATAGTCAAAGTCCAATGGAGAAAATTCAAAATTATGAACTCTGAGTCTTTGTCATCTGATAAATCATAAATGATAAATATGAAGTCAAAAACCTTGTATACTGTCTATAATCCAGTGTCAAAAAGTATGAATCCAAAAACTAACATGATACATGATACATCGTAACTCATGAGTCTATATCTACTATCTACTCTAGATCATCCGTGCCAAAGGACTCATCTGATGATGAAAGAGAGATATCGTCTCTAGGAATGACATTCCCTTCATCATCATACTGTGGATCTACAATAGGAACCATCTCTGCAAACCCATGATCCTCTGGTGCATCCTCGACAATGTCCTCGAACTGAGCCTCGGACACCATGGACGGGCCTCGACGTCGAGGACGCATCTTGCGTCTCCTAGTATAAACCGGTGCCACGCTCGTAGATGGACCATGCTCCTGAGGTGGATCACTCGGACGCCTACCAGTAGCACGGGATCGCACTCTCGTAACCCTCCTATGAGTGTTCTCAAGCTCTGCATGAAGCATCCTATAAATGTGATCATGCTCATCATCAATGGATGCTTCTATGCTTTCCTATGATGCGAAAGCACTCTCAAAATCAACAGGTGAAGTCTGAAAAAAAAAAACAATAAATTTTAAGAATATTATAATTTATCACATAAGAATAAGTTAGCAAATATTTACACAAATTTTAATTATCAAAATTAGTACTTGTCTTGGACCTTCTAGAGATCGTAATGTACGCAAAAGTTGTAAATTGGCCTTACAAAAGATCACACGATTCAACTGCTCCACACTCAAACAATTGCGGAGCTTGGTATGCACTAAAGAGAATGCACTCCAATTCCACTTGCACGGGCTAGAAGAGGAATCCTACAATTATCATTGATCATTAAAGTTTATTATTCATGAATATTGGATTATAATTATCATTTATGTAGCAAATCACGATTCACAAATGATAAATTAAATTTCAATATACGGTATACCTGTGACCATAGTTATTTTTAGACTCGTATGGAAAAAATACCGTACTTCCATACCCGTATGCGTATGGTTGGAGTATGAAATTTTTTGTACCTCAAATTTTTCTCTTCTTTCATTGGTCCAGTCGAGGATAAATCCATAGCAATTTCATATTGTTTTTATGCAAATTCACTCTCATATACTCTCCTCCATTATACCCATACATATATACTACACCCTAAGCTATAGTAGCCAACAAAATTCTGCTATTTAATATTATATTATTGTATATATAATACTTCAAATTTTCAATATTTTTTGTGCTAGACGTACTATATCACGTATGATATTTTTGAAAAGATTCCATACTTTTTTCATACTTCTGTACTCGTATGCGTTTGCCGTATGATTCCCATATGGAAAAACTATGTCTGTGACAAGACCCTCAGAGCGTATGGTGCAATTGTAAGGTGACCATAATCGTAATGATTCCACCGCTCAAGAGGTCGAGATGTGACATTTGGCCTCAATGAGGTGGATCTAGCATAGGTAATACCAACATTGCTCATATAGGTGGAAAATTGCTATCAAATGCCACCTACTATATAGTAGCCAACAAAATATATACTACACCCTAAGCTATACTAGCCAACAAAATTCTGCTATTTAATATTATATTATTGTATATATAATACTTCAAATTTTCGCGTTTGCCGTATGATTCCCGTATGGAAAAACTATGTCTGTGACAAGACCCTCAGAGCGTATGGTGCAATTGTAAGGTGACCATAATCGTAATGATTCCACCGCTCAAGAGGTCGAGATGTGACATTTGGCCTCAATGAGGTGGATCTAGCATAGGTAATACCAACATTGCTCATATAGGTGGAAAATTGCTATCAAATGCCACCTGCTGGTCAGGACTCATGATGCGCTCCATGTATAAGTCCTTCATATATCGCATATGTGGTTGTGACCATAAACGTGGACCCTTAAAGTAAGGGTGTAAAAGTGAAGCAAAACTATGAATCGGTCGTGATAAAAACTGCCATCGAGACTCCACTAACTCCATCACATCATGATGTCTACATTAAAAAATCATAAAAGCAAAAAGCCACCAATGATCATACAATCATCATTGAGATCCTTCTCTTCTCATTTGGAGACAAGTCCTCCAACATGGATAGAGACACAAGATCAATAATATTATTCCTACTGAACTTGAATCTATGACATTTGCTTCCTTTTTTTAAAAGGAAGTTTGATCATAAGATCTACTCTTTTTGATCTTGTAATTTGACATGGCATTATTTGCATTCCAACTATGCATTTTTTGTATTTTTTAAACACCATAACAATGGTAAGATTTTTAATAATCATCCCATAGATTGAACGAATGATATCTATGACATTTGCTTCCTTTTTTTAAAAGGAAGTATGATCATAAGATCTACTCTTTTTGATCTTGTAATTTGACATGGCATTATTTGCATTCCAACTATGCATTTTTTGTAATTTTTAAACACCATAACAATGGTAAGATTTTTAATAATCATCCCATAGATTGAACGAATGATATCAGAGAAGATGTAGTTTAAATATTATCTTCAATTGAGATATTAATTGAATTTATTTGAGGTAAGTTGAAAGCATATGATGTTGGAGATCAATGTCAATTGAGCTCTAACATGTTCACGATGATTTTAGACATTTTGAGGGTTCATATAATTTTTTGAAAGATACGAAAGTATGATTCCCATTATTATTATTATTATTTTTTGTAAAAGCTATGGAGGTGTCAAAACAAAATAAAGTGTGAGCTCATAGAAAAGCTCTTTTGAATAATGATATGTTGGAAGTGAGGTAGTCCAACACATAGGTTCATGAGATTTTCCACACTAGAAACCTTGCCCATACACACAACATGAACCAAATAAGATAGGTGAGAGAAGATAGAACATAGAGAAAAAGACAAGAGATATAAATGAGCAGCAACTGCTACTCTACATTAACTTAAGATTGATGATGGAATGATTATACAATGAATGTGTGTACAAATTTAATATAAAGTTTGAAAATTGATCGGTTCTAGGTACAAAAATTGAGAGAATCGTGCCTAAGAGTTAAGAAATATGATGTGTGTCTAAGAAATATGATGTATAATATATTGTATAAGGAAAATACAGCCTATGTGCTACGTGTGAGTGTGTAAAAAGCATGTATATGTTGTAAATATGATGTATAATAGATGGTATAAGGTTTGTTCCGCCACAATGCTTACATTTCTTGAATTTTCTGACTTTTGCTGCAAAAGAGCTTCCAGTGAGATTCTCTTCAGCTTTTAATCTCTTCTCCTCCTTTTCGATTGCTAGCATTACTTTGTCAAGATATGGATTAGTCTTGTTCTGTAGAATAGTGACAATCATACTGCAAGTAGGAGGTAGACTTTTCAGAAGAACTGCGAACTGCAACTGCTGCAGTTGTTTTGAAATTGGACTATTCGTCCCAACCAACTGTGCTAGGTAACTTTTGAACTTGTTCGAATGCGTTGCCATTGATGTTGAACCCTTCATTTCTAATTGGAATAAGGATATAAGAAGTGATTTAAGCGTCTGTTGTGTCCTTGCTCCAAATAGTCCTTCCGAACTTTATCCATGATGCCTGCAAGCATAGTGGATTTAAATCGCGATCTTTTGCTCCATAATGAAAACCTTTTAAACCTCTCGTGATATAAATCTCTCCCTACAATTGTGCCTTTGTGACTTGCTTCTCGTGACTTTTCTATAACATTGAGCTTCCATAGCTGCATGGGGCTTAATTCTTTGGGTTGAGACTTGAGAGCCTATCACCTTAGGGTCTAGGGAGGTTGAAGCCTATAGGGAGTCATCGTTGTGGCTTGCTTGTTGTACACAATACCAAGAGGGAGAGTGGAAGTATTTTGATTTGATATAATTCCCTTTAATTTAATATGATTCATGCAAATATGTATATATATAATATTTTTTGTGAGAAAAAAAAATCTCTTTGACTAGATAAGAACCTCGATTTTTATTTTGGGTCTCATGAAATCTTGATTTAAACCTTAAGATTTAAATCTCTCGATTGCACTATGCCTGGAAGATGATGGATAAATTCATTACTTAGGCTCATACCTATAGTTGACAAAGCTTTTCGTTTCTTGATAAAGCCTCTGCACTTGGTCCTTGATCTGCAGCTAAAGTGGTAACCCCTCATGCTTGTGTAGCCCCTCTTGCTTGGGTACTTCCTCTTGCACCATATGATGGTGATGATTGAGCCTGTTGAGCTTGGTTCATATAGTAGCCCTATGCAATTGCTGTATATAGTCCAGTACCTCCATGTTCAAGTTTTTTAACTTTAGCTTCAACTTCATTCCATTGGTTAGTGATCATGAGATAATATTGCATCCTTGTTTGCCAAGTGTGAAAATGGTCACCCTTGAACTATCTACCGTGGCCATTGAGTTCATTGACATATCTCTCACTTAAGTAAGTTAATATGCTCGAGAAACGTCTCTTCAAATATTTTTCAAAATTCTCAAAATACACCTTCTTTGATAGCAATTGTTAGTTTTAAGGCCCTCAATCAATATATAGGGAGAGAGAACAGAGAGAGACAATAGAGACAATGTACACAAGAGATTGGCAAAGGAGTGAAATAGCTCCAAAAATAATACACTAGAAAGCAAAAATACTTGCAAAGTTCTTCAAAACTCTAGAGTTGAATTAGGGAGAGATGGTATGGTACATGGATGATGATTCATGACTAATAGCATGGTGTTTATATAGTTTTTATGTGCCATTCGAAAAGCATGTAACAAAATCACCAAAAGAGTCCAAATATTGTAGTCTGCTATTTGGGGCAGAAATTACAGAAAGTTGTCTTTTTATGATTTTTTAGATTTTATAATATTGCTTTTGCTTTGGAAAGATCAAGACCATTGATTTTTGTGCTTTTTGTAGCTTTAATCTCAGCCTTTGATCTAAAACTGATGAAAAACAACTTTTGTCTTGAAATTAGGGTTTGGATTTTGAACCCTCAAATTGCCTTAGAATGTAACATGTGATATATCATTTGATAGCTCTTGACTAGCTCTTTCCAAATACATGATAAAAAGATTCTGCATATTTTGACAAAGTTGACCTGCTGTTGACCAGCTTTGACCTTGAAAATTTGTGCAGACTTTATGATCCTCCTTGTGGAAGGTTCATTTCCAGCACATTCACTTTGTAATACACTCAGTGTTATGCTCCAAGCTTCTTCTTCTTCCTCGTGCTTTGTGCGTGCTTTCGTAGTCCTCGAACTCCAACGAAAATGAGAGTATTCAGCTGAAATAATGATCTGCAACTTGTACCTTTTGCAAATATGTCGTTTAAAAACACTTAGTTCTATCGCAAAGAAACATGAAAGACTCTGATATCAGTTGAAACAGGTGTCAGGAGACGAGAGCTATGCGAAGATGTGCACACTTTCACCAAATACCAAAGAGGTGAGCAGTTGTGTGAGGAGAAAGAAAGCAAAGAGGTGCTATAGAAATTTGAAGAAAAGATGGAGGAGCAAGTTTTAGAAGTCCCAAACTAGTTATGTGACTTTGGGACCGAATTTTATTGATAAGTGACTTTTAGGTCGTCTGGGCATGTTCGCATATCCAAAACCCATAAAAAATCATGTAAAGGTCTATATGCTATAACTCTCCAATATGGGGTCCATATAATATAATAAAACTATGTGTGGATAGCGCTTGAAGAGAACTATTGTATTGAAATGTAAAAATGTACATGAAGAGTCTCTTCGAGGCTTTTCTTCCCAATACTTGATATGCCCACATTCTGTTTGCCTTCCTTTGTTCACTGGAATATATTTCCAGATTGATTTAAATTTCATGCAGTTTGCATGGTTGTCTGAATACGAATTTAAGTTTCTGGTTTGTTGGTGAAGCTTTGCACTACAGATGTGAATCATGGGTTGTTTGAGTTTCATAATAAGCTTGTGTAGCAGGCTTTGATTGTATGAATGTGAGGGTGTTCAGTGCTTGGAAGATAAAAGAGTTACTCGATAACAGGCATAATGATTGCTAGTCTTCAGGTTTAGCGTATTCCATGAAGTGCTCTGTGAGAGCTTATATTTTGTCTATGATTGCAGGATTTGTTTGCAGGTTTTATTGCGAATGTCCTCTTGCATCATGAAAATGAGCAATTTACTGTTTGCTTGCTCTGGGTCTTGTACAGTGATGCAGAGTTCACGAGCACTAAATTAAAAGATTTGAACTCTTAGCAGATTATGAAATAAAGATGATTTGTGAGAGCACAATTTGGTGGCATGCTGTTACATTTTCATCATCCATAGTTTTTTGTATGAATGATTCAGTTTCCTGCAACTTGATGCCTCTCCCACTTTTCTTTAATTACTTTTATTTAAATATTATAGTCATAGTACCAATGTGAGATTTAAATCGGGATTTAAATGGATTAAATCCCATAGAGATTTTAAAAAATATAAATGAAAATTGAGGCTTTTATTCATCATGAGTGATTTTTATTTTATTTTGTACCTTTGTCATTCATTCAGTCTCTTCAAATCTCATTAGCAATAGCAATACCCTAATTTAAGGGATTCCCAATAAAAGAGCTTACATTCTTCCATATTCCATAAACACATCTACTCTAGGACCTAGGTGTTTTATCATTATATAAATCCCACAAAGCATTAGGAAGCTCTTGATCATCAAAAGTTTTTGTCAAGACCATTAGGATGAGATCTGAACATAAGAGGAAATGAAACCCATATCTTGAATGTACTACAAAGAGAAGTGGCTAAAAGTAGCTGTCACTTTTTCAAAGTATGAAAGTACCCTTCACTTTCCCAAAGCACAATGACACATACAAAGCGAAATAGTGGTATGAGAAATCATTCATCACCTGAAAGCAAAGCAATACTTTGATCGCACAATTGAAGAAGTACTTTGATGAACAACAAATGTCCGTATGTATGTATTTCGTAGAATTGTAAAATCATGTGCAAATTCATTATGCATGCTAAACTATCCTCTTGAAAAAGGTCCTATTGGGTGATATTTACAATCAAAATATCCCCTCAAAAGATATCTCAACATATAAGCTAGAAGTGATGCTCGAATGATGCATAATACAACGTAAACTCAACAAAAAAAGGAGAGGGACATTTTTTTCGCATAAAAAGCATTATTGGAGATCTAAATTGCAATTGAGATTTTAAGGATTAAAAGAAAAATAAAAATCATACAAATTCAACTATGATTAAAGTGATGGGCTTGTGAATTATTGTTTTACACTTCTCTTTGCAGGGGCTCACTGTTGTCCTTGTTTATTTTCTTTCTGACAATCCACAGCCAGGGCCTCATGAAAGAGCAATCCAATGTTTTATCAAGCGTAATAAAGACACCAATACATATTTTTTGTACCTTGGTTTGTCATCTACATGTAAGTAATCAAGAGAGACATCATCTTCTAGGCATGCTGATCGGCATTGCTTTTTCTTTTCGATGAAGGACATTGAATATTGTATGTGCATTGTCTCTATTTTTAGTAATAGACCTATACAATATCATGAATGTAAGTATTGCACTGTGGATCTAAGCAAGTGGTATCTGTTTGAATGCTTTTCCACGGCTGCAATCATTGCACTAGGTATGCTTCCCGTGAGATCAGCAGTCTTTCTTGTGAGTCTTTCATGAGTAAGATGTTTCCAATACTTTTGCTTAAATTTGTGCACTGAGATGATCCATTCTGATAGTGTTACTGTATTGAAGTTTATCTAGCTATTAAGAGATGAGATGTGAGAATAGGAGAGCAGATTCAGAAGTAGAGATATGAGTGCAATTTACATTTGACCTCTGGTTCAGGGTTGAGAATAGGGATTCTGAAGAATTTGAGGTACCTTAGTAATTGCAGAATACAAGAAGATGCTCTTGTGCACTTTTTCAGCTCAACTGCATGTTTTTTCTTGGCATGGGTTCTAGTATGGAAGTACAGGGTTTGAAGTCATGACAGAACCTTGAAGGTGTCAAACAATCTTTGTTGCATACGACAGGTTGGATGGATTTGGGCATTGGATGTGTAGAAGGTATGCTCTAGTAGGTTGGCATACGTGGATGGACAAACCTGACCATCAGTTCAAAACAAATCACTGTTGGAGATTTAAGATTGAATAACTTCAGTATTAGCAGTGGAGAAAAGATGATAAAGTGGGACTGCATACATTGCTGTTGTGAGGATTAACAACCATTAATCTGCATTCTTTTCTATCTTGAATGTTGTATTCAGAAGCGCTGATGCTTATTATTTACTTATTTATGTATTTTGGTTTTACATGGGTGCAAATAAGAAAAAGATTCTGTCTAGATCAGGGCATAAGATACTTTGTGAGCTTTGTGTTTAATTTTGGAGAATTATATGTATGTTTTCTTTTATCTACTTGTCGTTTCTGGACTTATCTAGTTGCACACAGCACTTCACGTACATGTCTTTATATATGTACATGTGTCATGTGTGTGTTCCCCCTCCCCCCTCCCCTTGGTAGGGAGTGAGCGGTTATTGTGGGCCTGCCATAGTTTATATTAAAAATGTATATGAAGGACATTGTTTAGTAATCATCTGTTTATGGGTGTTATACTTGGATGTATGTGTCTCTACACACACATACATATATAGATATTTACATACATGCATACATGTTTGTAGATTTATGTGTTGTTGGAAAAGCAGCCTTCCACAAGAGGTTTGCACATATTTCAAGGAAAAATTCAGAAAATGATTAGTTTTTGGCAATGTTAACCTTGGTCAACCATGGTAGACCTTGTCAAAATGGTCAAATTTTGCAGATTTTTTTAATTTGAGATTTGGATAGTACTCATCAAGAGTTTTCAGATGATATATCACACTTCATATTTGGACTACATTTTGGCAGTAAAAATTCAAACCTTAATTTGCAAGTTAAAGTCAAACAGGTTCAAAAGCAGTTTTTTTAAAGCCAAAAGCAGAATATTTTTTATATTTTATCAATCATATATCAAAATAATTCAAAAAATATAAAAAATATACTAAAAAAAGCAATCCCGTAAAACATGGCAGGAGTTCTGCCGCGTATATTGATTGTGGGCCTTAAGAACCAAGAATTGGTATCAGAGGAGGTGGAAATAAGGCACATAGAGCATGTTGAAAATAGTGCTGATTATAGAAAGGTAAGAGCAATATGGAAGACACAAGTGAAGCTCAGTTCATTATTTAGTAGGTGGTAGCAAGTCCCTAAAAGAGACAGTTGTTAGAAGCTTGCTTGCTGAACACATGAATGAAAAGAAGTTAGTTTCAAGAGGGGTCACAACTGCAAAATATATGTGATTGCACAAGCAATCATATATATTTTGCAGATGTTCTTATTTTATAACGATTATGTGAACAACGAGGGAAAACAAATCTACATTCATAACATTATGGTGGATAGGATTGAACTTCTTGTATTTTATATTTTGTAGATAGGTGTAGAAGGCATATGACTGATACTTGATAGGCTTGGCCAACCTTGAGCGTTAAGAGTGCTATTATTGATGTTGCTCTCCAAAATGAGGTACAAAGTTATCACAAATAATGCGTCCAATTGCAAGAGAATGGGAGAATTAGTGCAACAAGAGTTCCCTAGTATAGTATGGACCCCATGTGGAGCCCATTGCATTGATTTGTTGATGGAAGACATACACAAGCTTCCATGGATTTAGCCTATCTTGAATGACACTAAACGTATTGTGACCTTCATACGGAAAAATCATGAAGCTCTATCCATTTTCTGACCAAACAACACCATAGAGATGATCCATCCTACAGAGACACGTTTTGGCTACATGTATTGCCTCCTTGTACTCGGCATGATTTGGGTGTGTCTTTGAATAGGTTGTCTTATGTGGTCATCCTTCTACTTGTAGAGTTAGTAAGAGAAGAAAAAATGTACTTGCAACTTGTCATGTGCTTAATAGCTCCAGAATAAAAACTCCAAGGATTTTCAGAGACTACATTTAATGCTGCTTGATCAAAAGCTATTTCTTCAATATGGAGACATTCATAATATTCTTCATTTGGAGACTTAGGTTTTGAACCATGTTCATTATTATGTGATGCCCTTTTCTTCTCATAAAGAATCCTCTTTTGGCATTCTGCTACAATATTGATATATACCTTACCTTGAAGTGGAGGTAATTGAAGTAGACTTCTCTTTCGGTGGAAGTACTTGAAATAGATATGGAAGAAGATGTAGAGGAAGAGAAGAGTTTGAAGTAGAGACTGATCTTCTCTTTTGATTTGTTAGTTCTTCTTCTCCTTCTTTGTAGTCTCCTTCTTCTTCCTTCCTTTAGACGATGATACCATGGCTTCATCATTCTCTTCCATACTTCTATGCCGATCTTCATCTTGAGTAACAAGAAGATATTTCTCTAACTCTTGTATATATATATGTATATATGTATATATATATATATATATATATATATATATATATATATACATACATACATACATACATACATACATACATACATACATACATACATACATACATACATACATACATACATACATACATACATACATACATACATACATACATACATACATACATACATACATACATACATACATACATACATACATACATACATACATACATACATACATACATACATACATACATACATACATACATACATACATACATACATACATACATACATACATACATACATACATACATACATACATACATACATACATACATAGAGAGAGAGAGAGAGAGAGAGAGAGAGAGAGAGAGAGAGAGAGAGAGAGAGAGAGAGAGAGAGAGAGAGAGAGAGAGAGAGAGAGAGAGAGAGAGAGAGAGAGAGAGAGAGAGAGAGAGTCTCATATTAACGTCTTCTGGAGGCAAAACTTGGCCTATGAGACAAAAACCATGTACAAGTGTAGTAACCCTGTGTAGAAGATGAGAAATAAAAAGTATATCGCTACACAAAGCAATATAGGGCTGGAAAAGGTTGGCGAGACGTGGCTCTGACTCTGCAGATAGTGGCCACCTAATACATGGGGGATCCATAATGTGAGTAAAACACCCTAGCTACTGGTGATGGGTGGAGGTGGGTGTAGTATCTGGTACATAGGTGGTGGTCTGAGTGCCTCTTGAAGGAAGACAACCCAGGGGGTGGAGGGAGGGAGGGAGGGAGAGAGAGAGAGAGAGAGAGAGAGAGAGAGAGAGAGAGAGAGAGAGAGAGAGAGAGAGAGAGAGAGAGAGAGAGAGAGAGAGAGAGAGAGAGAGAGAGAGAGAGAGAGAGAGAGAGAGAGAGAGAGAGAGAGAGAGAGAGAGAGAGAGAGAGAGAGAGAGAGAGAGAGAGAGAGAGAGAGAGAGAAAGTCATATTAACGTCTTCTGGAGGCCAAACTTGGCCTATGAGACAAAAACCATGTACAAGTCTAGTAACCCTGTGTAGAAGATGAAATGAAATAAAAGGTATATCGCTACACAAAGCAATATAGGGCTGGAAAAGGATGGGGAGGCGTGGCTCTGACTCTGCAGATAGTGGCCACTTAATACATGGGGGGGGTAAAATACCCTAGCTACTGGTGATGGGTGGAGGTGGGTGTAGTATGTGGTACATCAGTGGTGGTCTGAGTGCCCCCTGAAGGAAGACAACCCAGGGGGTGGTGGTACGCCTATGCTCCATCATGTGGTCGTAGGTTGTCCGGATGCGTGAGATATCCTCATGATATGGTCGTGGTCGACGATATCCGCCCATGCGTGGTCGTCGCCGTGCTCTCTGTGGTGCTGCCTGGTGGAGCGTGATCCCTATAGATGGCCCTCTCTGATGTAGCTCAGCTCGCTGAAAGAACTGGGTAATGGTCTGCTGCGTACTCACCCGTGCCTGATGTGTGGGCTGTAGTGACCGCTCTCGCCTCTCGTATGCTTCTCTGAGGAAGCGTCCCAAGCGTCGCTGGTCTCCCATAGTCATGCACAACTGGAGTGACTCCTCTATCTGGAACTGTGCTCGTAGGTCGAAGTATGATGGGCATTTGATAACAAAATGCTCCTCACTCTCTACCTCTGTCTCGCATACTGGGCACCACCTCTCCTCATGGGGGACTCCATTGGACCGACCCCTCTCAATCTCGAGCTGATGTGATGAAACCTTGAGCTGCCCAATGACGACTCGGAGGTGATGGGGTAGGTATGTCTGCATGTATCGCGGAATCTCGATGAAGCCCTCGTCCTATATATGTAGAAAATGCTCCCGGTAATAGAGCATTTTCGGTGGCAATGTATCCCTAGGGCTCACCCATGTCCTCTGTATGTATGTATGCCATATCTCCTGACGAATGACCCTATTCCTCTCTTGATGAGAGAGCGAGTAGGTGGGTGCATGTGAGTCGTACTGTAGTGGTGGTAGCCTATCTATGTCAAAGCCATGGTGGGCCAGCCAGTCTCGTGTCTGTGCATCCCATGAGGCGGTGTCCCCTTCTAGTGCCATATCACGCGATGCCTGGAAGGCACGATAAGCAATGCGCTCTGTATCCATGCTCCGAAGTCTGTGTAATAGGCATACTGTCTGGAATAGTGCCTCAACTAGCATCGGTGGTGCAGCGAGCTCTCCTCTAATGATATCATGTGGTATGGAAGGCTTGCTTCGGATAAGTCTGGCAATCATGAGGATCTGTGGCCTCTCTAATGCTGTCCATACTGATGTAGCTAATCCTGGTCCCCATATGGCTGCCCCATACATGAGCACTGGCGTAACCAAAGTGTCGAAGAGCCACCCCTTTGTGCGGGGCTCCTGAAAATATGCCTTGTGGCAGTGTCTCTCCATCAAAGCTAGTGCTGCATACCCACGTGTGATGCAGTCACGGGCTGCCTGAGACATAGAGAAGACCCCTGATGCTGCTGTAAATGTCACTCCCAAGTAAACGTATGATCCGATCACCTCAATCGGTCCACCTGCTGCTGGGAACAAACTATGTCTGTGTACCTGTGCTCATGTATGAAAGATCATGACCTTGGTTTTACCAAGGTTCACAGATAACCCTCTGTGTTTGCAAAAATCATCTAGGCCATGTAGATGATGTTGTAGACCTTCTGTAGACTCTGAAACTAGTACAATATCATCAGCGTACAAAAGAATCTGGACAGTGGACCCGCGTACCTCAATGCCATCACCTCCCTGCTGCTGTATGTAGTCCACTATCTCGTCAATGTAGAGACCAAAGAGGGTGGGTGAAAGAGGGCATCCTTGCTTCACCCCGATAGTGCTACCAAGTGGATGAGATAAGCCCCCCGGACATCTGACTCTACCAGATACTCTCTCGTATATGGCGTAGATTCCCCATATCATCTCCTCCGGAGCTCCGATATCAAGGAGCCGTCTGAAGAGTCGTTCCCTGGGAACAGTGTCAAATGCTTTGCGGAAGTCCACAAAGCAACAATACAATCTCCTCTTCCTCACATAGAGAGAGAGAGAGAGAGAGAGAGAGAGAGAGAGAGAGAGAGAGAGAGAGAGAGAGAGAGAGAGAGAGAGAGAGAGAGAGAGAGAGAAAGAAAGAAAGAAAGTCATATTAACGTCTTCTGGAGGCCAAACTTGGCCTATGAGACAAAAACCATGTACAAGTGTAGTAACCCTATGTAGAAGATAAAATGAAATAAAAAGTATATCGCTACACAAAGCTATATAGGGCTGGAAAAGGCTGGGGAGACGTGGCTTTGACTCTGCAGATAGTGGCCACCTAATACATGGGGGGATCCAAAATGTGAGTAAAACGCCCTAGCTACTGGTGATGGGTGGAGGTGGGTGTAGTATGTGGTACATCGGTGGTGGTCTGAGTGCCTCTTGAAGGAAGACAACCCAGAGGGTGGTGGTACGCCTATGCTCCATCATGTGGTCGTAGGCAATCCTGATGCGTGAGATATCCTCCTGATATAGTCGTGGTCGACGATATCCGCCCATGCGTGGTCGGCGCCGTGCTCTCTGTGCTGCTGCTTGGTGTAGCGTGAGCCCTATAGATGGACCTCTCTGACGTAGCTCAACTCGCTGAAAGAACTTCGTAATGGTCTGCTGGGTACTCACCCGTGGCTGATGTATGGGCTGTCGTGACGGCTCTCGCCTCTCATATGCTGATGTGAGAAAGCGTCCCAAGCGTCTCTGGTCTCCCATAGTCATGCACAGCTGGAATGACTCCTCGATCTGGAACTGTGCTGGTAGGTCTAAGTATGCTGGACATCTGATAACAAAATGCTCCTCACTCTCTACCTCTGTCTTGTAAGTTGTCTTGCATACTGGGCACCACCTCTCCTCACGGGGGACTCCCCTAGACCGACCCCTCTCAATCTCGAGCTGATGTGATGAAACTCGGAGCTGCCCAATGACGACTCGTAGGTGGTGGGGAAGGTAGGTCTGCATGTATCTCGGAATCTCGATGAAGCCCGTGCCCGATATATGTAGAAAATGCTCGCGGGAGTAGAGCATTTTCGGTGGCAATGTACCCCTAGGACTCACCCATGTCCTCTGTATGTATGTATGCCATATCTCCTGACGAATGATCCTATTCCTCTCTTGATGAGAGAGAGAGAGAGAGAGAGAGAGAGAGAGAGAGAGAGAGAGAGAGAGAGAGAGAGAGAGAGAGAGAGAGAGAGAGAGAGAGAGAGAGAGAGAGAGAGAGAGAGAGAGAGAGAGAGAGAGAGAGAGAGAGAGAGAGAGAGAGAAGTAACAAAAGAATGATATGTAGATGTAAGTGAATTTATGAGAGTATTCACCATCTCTTCATCAGATATGTTGGCTCCAACATTAAGAAGTTGATCACGTAAATCTTGAAGTTTCAAGATATGAGATTGAAGTGATTCACCAACTTTTATCCTTGTGTTGGCTAATTGTCTTCTCAAATAAGCTTTCCTTGTAGGATTTCTGCACTAGTAGAGATCGTTTAGCTCCAACCAAGCCTAATGAGAGGTTCTGCATAATCTAATTTGTGGAATGATATGCCTCTTGACTCCCATAGCAATAAGTAAGAGTGCTTTTGCATCTCTAGAATCCCATCTGGAGTCCTCTTTTGTAGGAAATAACTCGATAGGTTCTTTGACTTTGAATGACAAGATGAACTCTTTTTCTCCTTCTTTTTCGACCTCATATTGGACAGAAATTGGGGCAGAAGGTTGCTTGGATGATGAAGCAATATCCTCTGTAGCTTGTCTTGGCCTAGGGTACTTGCCATTGACAATATTCCATGAGTCTTTCGAAACTAACAAGTTCATCATCATAAAACTCCACATTGGATAATTAGACATTCCATCAAGCTAGTCTTGTTGTTTCAATCTATCTTTACAGTCACTCATCTTGAGTACAAGAGTGTACGTCAACTATGCTATGATACCAAATGTTGGAAGTGTAGTAGGCCCAAATAATAATCATAGGTTAATCAAGATCTTTCCAACACTTAGAACCTTAGCTCATAATGCACCTTGGCCAAATTAAATGAGGTGAATGACAACACAATAGACAAGAGACGATTAAAAAAGTGTAGCAGCTGAATGCTAAGTAAGCACCGGTTAAAAATCTAAATGTCAATATACAATGTGTGTAATGATACATGATTGAATGTAGGATGAATGAAAAGGGTTTTATTAGCTACAAAATGTAGAGGAAGTGTACTCTACAGGTATTATGTTGTAGAATTGTGCAATATGAAGTGAAAGAACTGTAAAAAGCCATTATTACAGCAAACCGTAATATGAAATTAAGTCTTCTTTGATGTTGAGCAGCAGCTATGGAACCTCAATCTTCTTGGATTGAAGTGGTAGGCAAAGACATGGTACAACAGCAACACTTGAAGAACCCTAAAATAAGAAGCTTATACTCATAAAATCAGCAAATACACATGTATGTGTGAAGAAGAAGGAAGGTATGCTGCCAAAAACTCTTCAAAATCTACATATACTCCAAGAGTCCTCCTAGCTCAAACTCTAGAGCATGTGAGAGTAGATCTCCAAAACTTGATGATCAATGAGGATCACCATGCCCTCATTATATAGGTTTAGTAGATCCACAAAAATATATTTGACAAGCATGCAAAAATCTTAATAAAAAACTCAAAAAACTGTTTTTTTTGAAATAAATGTGCCAAGTTTTTGAACGCTATGCATGAGTTTTTTTTTTTTCTTGCTTTTAAATTGATGCTTTATGGTCAATTGAATTATGGCTATTGATGTACTTGCTTTTGAAAGTTTAAATCTCATCCTTTGATCTTAAATTGATGGAAAAAAAACTTGAAAAGAAGTAGGGTTTGACTTTTTGGTGCCTGATGGTATAATGTTATATAGGCACCACCAAATCTTGGCCGTGGAAGGGCGGGCAAGCCAGTGAGATTGAAGGATATGACGGTGTGAATGTGCCGAATACTGAAAGAAGGGGATAGTGGGGCCCTGAGGGGAGGAGTAGAGTTCACGCCATTGCCACTCGCTAGGGTCTCACTATAGTTGGGACAAGGCTGAGCCTCCCAAACCTAAAGGCGCCAATCACGGTCAATCTGAATCACGTCAAGATCAGGGGCAATGTGCCAAGCTTTACCTCTAGTACAAACCACTCTCATCTGCTGAAAGGTGCTGTCGGCAATGATTTCAGATTTTTGAGAAATGTTAATCAGTTGACTCAAATCAGTCTCAAAGAAAAGAGTCACATCGTTGGTACAACCCCGGGCACCAATCAAAGGCTCAGTCTGAGTAAAGGCCCGAGCCATACAATCGAGGTGGAAGGGTCGGTCCGGATGATCCCCGAGTGCCTCGGAACAGCGGACTCAATATCACTAATCATCGGAGACACCCTACACATCCCAATACATCTGTTCCTTTGCTGTCCCTCAGTGAGCCCCTTGAAATGAAGCCAATCACCAACATTGCCCCAAGGGCATAGTTTTTCCATACGGGAACCATACAGCAAACGCATACGAGTACGGAAGTATGAAAAAAGTATGGAATCTTTTCAAAAATATCATACGTGATATCATACATCTAGCACAAAAAATATTGAAAATTTGAAGTATTATATATACAATAATATAATATTAAATAGCAGAATTTTATTGGCTACTATAGCTTAGGTTGTAGTATATATGTATGGGTATAATGGAGGAGAGTATATGAGAGTGAATTTGCATAAAAACAATATGAAATTGCTATGGATTTGTCCTCGACTGGGAGCAATGAGAGAAGAGAAAAATTTGAGGTATGAAAAATTTCATACTCCAACCATACGCATACGGGTATGGAAGTACGGTATTTTTTTTCCATACGAGTCCGAAAATAACTATGCCCAAGGGCCTCTGACAACCCCCTCCTCCCCCCCCCCCCCCCGAAAAAAAAAAAATCCCCCCCTTTCCCCTACCCCCTGAGGACATGCAGTCTGGAACCCATCATAAATCCTCTCTCAATACGAAGAAGAGGGTTTGAGACTGGGAGGTTGAGGGAGCTTCTCTCCAATGCATGAAGGTGGAAGCTGAATAAGAGCAAGACACAGCTCCTCCCAAGTCCTCAAGAACTACTAGCAAAGTGATCCTCAGACCTCCTCGAGAACCTAGCATGCTACGCCTCAACTAAAATCCACCTGATCTCAAGTTGCCACTATTAGGGGAGCACTGGATTGTGCTCTTTGACTACACTAGACAAGATTTTGGAAATATACTTCTGATTACAAGATCATCCACGTGGGGGAAATAATACAAGCATATGTGGCTGATACAAGAAGTACCACAACTTGAGACTGATAGGTATGTATAACTCGGCTAGAGATGATACACGAGATCCCACAAACCGGGATCGTAAGTATGAAAGAAGATATCAGGATTACAAGAACTCCCTTTAGGGAGATGAGCTAGATACAAGAATTAACTCGATAAGATCTCATACTACGAGATTACAATAGGACACAATAGGATGTCCAAGCTACTATACTAGA
This sequence comes from Ceratopteris richardii, assembly GCA_020310875.1. Lineage (NCBI taxonomy): Eukaryota > Viridiplantae > Streptophyta > Polypodiopsida > Polypodiales > Pteridaceae > Ceratopteris > Ceratopteris richardii. Next base: position 95,839,038 of record CM035421.1, read on the forward strand.
TAAGGCTAGAACAAGGCATAAGACTAGAACTCCAACATGAACTTGGAAAGTACTTACTTGGAGATTGCGACTTCTTGAGCTCCCAAGATTGGCATTGGCAAGACTAAGAATGAATGTGGCCAACCCCATCTTATATAGGTTTTCAAGGGAGGTTCATTAATGGTGGTTATGAAATGATGATGTCATCAATTCGAAACATGACCTCTGGTATCGGAATCAAGTAAGAAGATAGTCGATCTTAGGGTTTTGGCACGTTTCGATGGAATGGAAACATTGGTTTCTCCAAATTCTAAACCAATCATGAGATATAGAAGTCACATGGAAATTTGAGGTTCAAGATGGTTTTGTTTGTCCATGACATCACCTCCCCCTCAACGGACGAGTTCCACGAGGAGTGGCTATGTGACTGTGATATCTTCTAGGACTTGAATCTTCATAGCTCTTGGTCTTTATAGAGCTCTTGATATGTGGTACTTGAACACAATGAGGATGGATATCCATGATGAAACTAGAAAGGGATTGTAGTATATCTAGGTACATAATCAATAACATGATTCTCATGATGGGATGTATTCATCTTATGACGCTAATGATAATTCCTTTGATATGGGATGGTGATTGTGGAAGTCCTAATTCCAACTTGTTTCTCCTTCTTAGGACATTTGAATAACATATGGTCATGATCTCCACAATAAAAGCATAATCCAGTCTTTCCAATGTTTTTTTTTTCCTTTGGTGTAAGTGGTCTGACCTTGATGTTATCCAACTACATGGGTTTTGGTTGAGATTCTTTCAATATATGTTGTTGAAGAACGGAGGTAAAATTGTATTCTTGATCTCTCATAGAAGTTTTTTTTCTCTTGCTTTCTCTCAAACAACCGATTATCACACTCAATTGCTTGATTCATGATTTCATTACGTTCGACATGGTTAGCATGAGGTTCTTGACATCATTATGTAAGCCCCATCGAAATTGGTTGATAAAATAATCCTCATGCAATGTGAGATCACAAATGATTTGTTCGAATTTTGATGCATAGATAGAAGGAGGTCTATTTCCTTGATGTAGCTTCCTTAACTTTGTCTCAGCAACACGTGAACAATTGCTATCTCCAAAAGAAGACATGAACTCTCAAACAAAGGCCTCGAAATCATACAAAATATCCATGTCCTTCTCCAAGATAGGTGCAAACCATGAAAGAGCAGGACCACGTAATAGAGCTCCTATGAGTCCTACTCGAGAAGAATCATATGGGTACCTGTCAAGGGAGCACTAGATTGTGCTCTTTGAGTACACTAGACAAGATTTTGGAAATATACTTCTGATTACAAGATCACCCACATAGGGGAAATAATACAAGAATATGTGGCTTATACAAGAAGTCCCACAACCCGGGACTGATAGGTATGTATAACTCGATTAGAGATGATGCACAAGATTCCACAACCCGGGATCGTAAGTATAAAACAAGATATTAGGATTACAAGAACTCCCTTCAAGGAGATGAGCTAGATACGAGAATTAACTCGACAAGATCTCATACTACGAGATTACAATAGGACACAATAGGATGTCCAAGATACTAGACTAGACAATGCTAGAACAAGGCACAAGACTAGAACTCGAACAGGAACTTGGAAAGTACTTACTTGGAGATCGTGACTCCTTGAGCTCCCAAGATTGGCATTGGCAAGACTAAGTATGAATGTGGCCAACCCCTCCTTATATAGGTTTTCAAGGGCGGTTCATTAATAGTGGTTATGAAATGATGCTCATCAATGATGTCATCAATTCGAAACATGAACTCTGGTATCAGAATCAAGCAAGAAGATAGTCGATCTTAGGGTTTTGGCACCTTGTGGATGGAATGGAAGCATTGCTTTCCCCAAATTCTAAACCAATCATGAGATATAGAAGTCACATGGAATTTGAGGTTCAGGATGGTTTCGCTTGTCCATGACAGCCACGACCCACCAGTAATAGGTGCAAACATGCCAAGTCTCTGGAGAAGAAACTCCTTCCAAGGCTCGGGGTCAAGAATGAAACCACGGATGAGAAACTTTCCCATAAGGACTTGGCTCTGAGAAGTGGAAAAACAATCCGTAAGACACGATACTAATTCGGAAGAGCGATGACAGGCAAAGCAACCTTGGCCTGAGTGAGGTTACCATCCCTCCATGCCACAAAAAATTCTCAATGGCAGCCGAGATAAGGAACAACAGTGTGAGGAGGAATCGAGCATTGGGAAGCCTCATAGGATATGGGTCCCTACCAACCCAAAAACCACAAGATTTGTGTCAATTGATTTTGTCGCTCGAAGCATCACATAATCTCTACACATCAAACTGAATTTTGGAGATATTGGCCTCATGGCCATGCAAGTAAAGTGCAATATCATTTGCAAACTTAGCATCTCTCTAACAAGAAGCCGAAGTCCCTGCAAGCCAGTGTCTTGGGTAGTCAAGTAGGATCTCATGGCCTCAACGAAGAAGAGAAATTAGGTTGTAGCTGAGAGGCAGCTCTTTCCCATAGACCTAAGGATGTTGAAATGCTCCCCCCAGCCACCGATGACTTATACCTAGCATTGAGCATATCTATAAATAGAGACAACCCCCTTGATCCATCCAATGGGAAAGCCCATACAAAGCATAGTGTCCTCGAGAAAAGCCCGGTCAACACGATCGTAGGTTTTCTCAAAATCCAGCAACAGAATAGCAAGAGGCTTGCCACACATCCTAACCAAGGAAATTGCCTCCTAGAATGTGAAGATATTGTCAAGGATACTGCGACCCTTAACAACACCCGTCTATGTCAGGTTGATCAAGGACTCGAGCATCGGTTGTAATCTCAAACTCAAAGCTTTCACAAGAATTTTGTAGGCCGAGTTGAGAATCCTGATTGGCCGCCAATGTTTGATCTCATCAAGGTTCTACCCCTTCTTGGGAATGAGGAAAATCAGCCCCTTAAAAAGCATCTCCGATAGGGTGCCCCCTCCATGATCTCCTAGAAGGGAAGCCTAAGTCCTTCCTCAAAGATCCCTTAATAGAGAATAAAGGAAGCAGGAAGGATGCCATCCTCGTCATGGAAACAGTTTCTCGCCAACCCACGCGAAGCATCAAGATAGCTTTGAGCGGGACAAAGAGCCTATCCTACATGTCATCGATCACATCGCTGCATAGATGTCTTAGGACACACTTTCTGCATTCTTACCAAGTCGTAGAGATAGTCTCCTCGGATAGTAAGGTGCAGCAAAACTTGGTGGCAATCTCTTGCATCTCAACAGCCTCAGAAGTCATCTGACCATCGGTCTGTCTGAGCTGGTGGACCCCGCTCTCAAGGTGTCGTGGATAAGTAGTCGAGAAGAACTGACCAATGACTCTATCTCCAACGTAAAACCACAGAGAAGCTTGTTTGTTATGGAAAAAGGTAGAACGACGGTCCTCAATATCACGAAGCTCTAGTTGGGCATGCACCAACTAGCCCCCCGCCCATCACTATGAGGATGCCGCTCAAGGATATGTTGGATGGAGGCCAGCCCTCGATGAAGGCACCGCTCAGTCCCTCGAAGCTCGGCAAGCCATTGGCTCTTTGTCTCATGCAAGAAGGCACTAATCTGCTCGAGCCCCATGGGCCATAGAGAACGATTGGGCCTGGGTATCAACATCCCTTGAGAGTTGTCCCCAAATCCCTACAATATGATGAGCCAAGCGCATCAAGTTGAATGTGCTCAGGAATACACTTGATTGGAGATCTCTGATCAGCACCCTTCCTACAAGAATAACCACATGGCCGTGATGTGACATACAAGAGCTTGCAACAATAAAAGTCTCTCTCTCTCTCTCTCTCTTTCAAACCCACAGCCACTCGAGGACCCATCTCGATGCAGGGTGTCACATTACACATAGCAGAGGAGCTTAGACGATAGCGTCGACGACTGAGACCCCCACTCCGGAGAGCCATTCACATCAGAGATAGATTCAGGCGATTCACACATGCCATGACATGGAGATACGGAGATGTCAGCAGCGCAACCGTGTCGATTTGGACGTTCAGAGCATTTTGAGGATCTCCATGATGCCTTACCCACCGATGCATCATATCCTACACCCACTCCAGACATTTAGAGGGTTGTGATACCATCGAGCCTCCCCTCCTTATGCATATCATATTTGTATCTCACCCATTGAGCATATAGAGTGCATACCCATAGCACCCCACACCCTTGATGCCAGTTATTATCCACTCCTTTTATACCCGTTTTTTGTACTCACACTTTATTTTCCTTTTGGGATCACAGTGGATTGGATCACACTGATGTATATGTTTTGTCTCATAGGCCGATTTTGGCCTCTAATAGACATTAAAAAGTCTTTCTTTCTTTCTTTCTTTCTTTCTTTCTCTCTCTCTCTCTCTCTGACAAAGCCCTTAAGGTGCCATACATCATGAAGTCTCAGTGTCAAACATAACCTCTCCCAAGCGGTAAGCTTAGTCCCATGAACCGTGACCTAGCTACTGCCCTACTTGTACATTGGTGCCTCAATCATGTGGAAGTCACCAGCAACGCACCAAGTATCCAAGTATCCGCACTAGGCACTGCACCTACAATATGAGACCAAAACGAAGCACGTGCACTCTCATGGTTCGGAACATAGAGATTCAAAAATCCAAGCCTAAGACCCTTCATTGCATAATCATCCGAACTTCCCTTCCAAACACAATCTCTCCCTTGTCAACAATTGAGGTCTCTAAGGAGTCCCCAATCAAGATACAAACAGCACCTTTGGACCCATGGCATCCATAGCACGTCGACCAAAAAGACTTCCCTGTGTCTCCGCAAAAGTTGTCCACAATGTCGAGTATCGCCCAAAGAAAGATGGTGCTCTTGTAGCATCAACATATCAATAGGCCCATCAATTAGGCATTGGCGGAGCTCCTTCCTGAGAGGAGCTCTATAGCGTATGATATTAGGGCCTCCCAGCCCTTGAACATTCCATGAGAGGATTGTCATGGAGATTGAGCAAACAAGAGAATGCAACAACAATGAACCTTGCCATCTTTGAGGTTGGCTTGGACGGGGAATAATCGGACTCTAAGCGTCTCGACAAGATGCCAACTGCTCTGTAAGGGCCTTGCGAAGGCTAAACCAAGTAGACTCGCCCAACTCAAGAGCCCTCTCTTGAGCGTGCACCCTCATGAATGTACATGTAGCAAGTGGCAATTCGTGTATCCGTAATAACATGAATTGTACTCTATCCCATGAACATGAATTGCACTCTATCCCATGATAGGATAAATAGATTTGTATAGTGGAGTTCACCAAGGTGATGCTAGAACTCAATCACTTGGGCACATACAAAGCGCAACGCCTCCCCCAAGCTCCAATCAGGCTTAAAAGCTCCACACAAAGGAAAGGAAAGGGCAATTGCCGAGTCCAAAGGTCCATGAGAAGCAAGGGCCACTGCATGGACCCGAATGGTAGAGGGTGATAAGCCCTCCTTCACACCAAAAGAAATAGGAGAACTGGTAGTTGAATCGTTCCCCGTGCAAATGATAATTAAAACTTATGAGGTCGGGGAGAATATCGGTCATTGGAGAAGTAGCAACTCTCATTGGAGGCCTAGGGGATGACTGCCCCGCATGAGCTGCACTACTCACCACGAAATCACTGTCAAGTGAGCACCGAGTACTAGGGGTCGCAGAGTTTGTGTTGGAAATTAGGTAGGCCCATTTAACTAATTCCACAGGTCTCATAAATCCAGGATCTACAACACAGATTCCAGCATCTTCCAAAATTGACAAACATGAACATACAACACTTAATCATACAATGATGAGACAAAGATAGAGAGAGATTAGACAACATGTTCAAAGTGTTACGTAAGCGACTGCTTACTCACACCATCATATATACAAATGTCAATTTACAATGTGGGAGTCAAAATCTCAATCACTCTATGTGAACCGAAATAGATGGAAGAGTGTATGTACCGAATTTACAAGAATATTCAGATGTAGGGATAGAAATCTGAATATGTATGAGATGTATGACCCGATAGGTTGTAGAAGAGTGAATATGAGTGACAGAAAGAGGAAAGACCAGTTTGAAACTGATATTCAGCAAACCCTAATCTGAATTTAGGCTATGGAAGACCTTAAACTAGATGTGTGTGTGATAGATCACATACTTACGGAATTAGCATAGAATGCTAACATGTTGCTGACAGAAATCCTCGTACTCATATGGAAACACCTCTAACATCTCATCTGAATGCATGTACTGATTCTCCTTTATGTATGCCGAATAGGACTCCTCCAGATATGGATGCCACCGCCTCCATAAGCTCCAAGTCTTACATAAGAGAATATTTACCTGAATAGTTAACATAAGATGCAATCTTATGTTAAGCTCCATCCAATGTCTTTGAAGTACTGCATAATCTTCATGTAGAAGAAAATCTTCAAATACATCATGTAGATGGCTGATCCATACCACCAAGCTGCTTCTAGGTAAATCTTTCTCCATAAGCAAGAGTGTGAGCACAGTCTTCTCCAAGAAGAACCCCATTGTTGCTCCTCAACATAGCTCCATAGCTGCTCCTAAAGTGCACCATGGCTGCCCCATGAGTGCTACAACACCACCACCTCAAAGAGGCTTCAAAGCTAGCGTTAGCTTGTGTTGGATGTTTTTAAAAAGTGACCTCAATGCTCTCTTATATAGGTGTTAAAGCTCCATGCAAAAAACTCACTAAAAAGCGCTTTATTTTAATCTCATCGCTTTTTAAATTGCTTTTGCTTTATTTTAATTTAATCGTTAAAAAGTGCTTGTGGCTTGCTTTTTCACACTTCTTACCACCTGATGAATGATCTGAAAACATTTTTGAGGTAAAAACCCTAAATCAGCAGAAAATTAGGGTTAGGGTTTTCTCCCAAATCTGATCTCTGATGACTGAATGTCATATACCATTAGAAAGCTCTCTTGAAGCTCTACAAGATAGGCTCATAAAAATTTTATCCAACTTTTGTGCCAAAAATGACTAAGTACCAAAATTAGGGTTTCTGCCCTAAAAGGATTTTGGACTGATGTGACATTGTTTTCCAACAATCCCCCTGCAATGTCATATTGGTACAAACTGAACTAGATAAGCTTCAATCTTGTCGTTCAAACTTTATCTTCAAAAGTCTTCTTCAAAACTGAATTTGAACTTCTTCAAACTTCAAAACTCTGAATTTGCTGAATATGAACCATAATACCTGGGAAAATATGCAAACTATATATCCAATAGTGTTTAGAAGACATCAAGCAATCACTGCTTGACAACATATGTAGCATGACTTGTCTCTGAATTTGCTATCTCTTGAAATCTCAAACTTGTACTAGGATCCACATATTTGCATTTACCTTTCAAAAGGTTTCTCAACGTACTTCTGCTGCGTCATGTAGATACACTAAACAAAATCAGAAACTGAATCCTGGGACTTGTGACTGACAACTCACAACTTAGTGTATTATGAACACTAGCTTGTTCATCTCTGACTGTACTCAACTCAACTCATGAGAATCTCACCAAAATTTCATAATTATGATGTCATCTTGTCTTCATCCTTATTCTATTCTATCTGTAAGTCCTTCATACCTGTTTCCTTCAGAGTCTGGTATAATCATATATCTGCGCACCTCATAAGTAACATACCTCTCTGAAATATCAAGCTTCTCTTCAATAGAACTCTGGAACTTTCTCTCGAACAAGAATACCTAATAGGAACTTTCTCCAGACATTTTGCTTCTTCCTTCTTCTTTCAAAGCTGGAACATAAAGAGAAACTGACAAAGGAAATATAGGAATACCTGTAGGTATGATTCTGCATCCTTTCACATATGGCTGAGAATAAGTCTTCATGTTTCATAACCCTCCTTGATGATTTAACACTAGTATCCAAATTCCTTTAAAGTAAATCAGACTTTATGAAATCATTTGAAAACAATATATCTGAACCCTTTTATTAGCACTGTACACATGCCAATAGCTTTCCCTTCCATTCCTCAGCTTTTCAAAATCTAGAATAAGGTTAGCTGATCCTATCATAACAAAAACCTTTCTGAAAGCATTCTAGGATTCATAATCTTCTGCAACATAACAAGTATCTTCTTCTATTTCTCTGCAACACTAATATGATAGAATCTGAATCTTTGACTTACTTCTTCCAATGTTAAGAATTTTACAAACAAAGGATAGACATCTGACTCAAAAATACTCAAGATATTCACGATCATACAAGATCTCTCCAACAAAATACCTGTGTAGAATCTGCTCTCATCAAACCTTCATGACTGAATGTTTAATTTGCAACTTGAATGTCTCTAATTATCCATGCTTTTTACATAAAGTTGTTAAACTTTTCTTCAACTAGATCCTTTCCAAGAATCTGCAACTCCTACTTGAAACATAAGTGGACAAACTCTCACCTTGAGAACTCCAAAAGTTGCAAGTTGATACTTCATATCTTCATATTCTTCCCGGGTGAAATGTGAAAGTACCTGCTTGACTTTCTTTTTGCTAACCCCACTTCTTAATCAAGTGATAGGATCTGATGGAACACCTTTTTGAATACAAGCATGTATCCAAAAGTCAAGACAAATATAGAAAGTAGATTCTCCACCTGATTGGTACATCAAAAAATCTGAATTTTTCTGAATTTTTTTAAAATACTGAATTTTCTGAATTTTCCTGAAAATATTAAAATTCTGAATTTTTTGAAAATACTGAAATTCTGAAAATACTGATTTTTTTGAATTTTCATCCTGAAAAACTCTGAATTTTCTGAGTATACTGAATATGAGGTAACTTTTCCAAACTCAAAAAACCTCACTCCAAGTCTCCAACATCTACTATAAATACTCTTTTACCTCAAGAGTTAGATAAAGAAGAAATATACTTCTCTGTAACTTGTCATATACCAAGTAGCTCTGAATTGACACTCCAAGAATTCTTTGAGGGAACAAATAAGCTGCCTGCTCAAAATCTTCAACTTATATATAACTCATACACATATGAGTCAAAACTCTATCTATCTATCTATCTATCTATCTATCTCTATCTATCTATCTATCTATCTATCTATCTATCTATCTATCTATCTATCTGCTTCTTTGCTTTCTCTCAATGTAATTCTTTGTCAAAACCTTCTAAAACATGACCAAGTATAATGCAAAACAAGAACCTGCTTCTTCTTTAAACTATCTTCTTCACAAGATGTTCTCGTAGACTTGTCTTTGGATGTAGAGGATAAAAGTAGGAAAAGTATTTGGAAAATATAAAAGAAAAGGAAGTCTTACTTTCCCTTTGAAATTGTTTGACTTTCTTCTTCTGCATTTTTCTTCGACCTGATGATGATGTCAACATCTTCAAACTTCTCTTCCATACCTTTTGTTCTCTTCATCTTGAAGTAGCAAACACTCTTAACTTCTTCAAATGTTTTTTTCTCTTCCTCTAGTGCTAAGAGTAAGAGACAAAACAAACATGATATACAAATGGAAGTGATCATAGAAGATAAAACATGCTTCTACCATCTCCTCATTCTGCTTCAAATGTGAATGATGTGTCTGAATTCACCAATCTTTACCTCTCTAGGTACAAACTCTGATCAAGAAACTTCCAACCTTGTGTTGGTTAAAAACAAAACTGATCTAATCTCCGAATTTGTCTTCTTAGATAAGCTTTCTTGCCATGAAAGAGATCTATCAAAACTGTCAAGAACAACCTCTAGATACCTGTTTCGATGTAGCTAATGCTTTTACTTTCAAATTAATGAAAGTGTATAAAAGCACTTCTTCAATCCTTCAAATCTCTTCATAATTGCTCTTCTAAGACATGACTTGCAAATGACAATTCGATAGTAGAAACTAATACCTGAGATTTGATGTTGATTTGATTCCTTCATCTTCTCTAAACCATTGTTTTTCCTTGAATTTGAAGTAGCTTTCTCTTCATCAAGTCTTGGTCTTCAAGCAATAGTTCTATAAAGTATCTTTACTCTTCCAAAAGTATTTGATTGCTAACAAATCATCAATTTCATACTCCACACTGATAAATAAACATGTGACTGAATTGTCTAATTCTCAAATCTCTACTCATCTAGATTAAGTATGGATGTCATATGTCAAATGTTAGAAGATGCTCTGAAACCATATGTTGGTAGTTTGGGAGCTCTGATACCAAATGTTGGAAATTAGGTAGGCCCATTTAACTAATTCCACATGTCTCATAAATCCAGGATCTACAACACAGATTGCAGCATCTTCCAAAATTGACAAACATGAACATACAACACTTAAATCATACAATGATGAGACAAAGATAGAGAGAGATTAGACAACATGTTCAAAGTGTTACGTAAGCCACTGCTTACTCACACCATCATATATACAAATGTCAATTTACAATGTGGGAGTCAAAATCTCAACCACTCTATGTGAACCGAAATAGATGGAAGAGGGTATGTACCGAATTTACAAGAATATTCAGATGTAGGGACAGAAATCTGAATATGTATGAGATGTATGACCTGATAGGTTGTAGAAGAGTGAATATGAGTGACAGAAAGAGGAAAGACCAGTTTGAAACTGATATTCAGTAAACCCTAATCTGAATTTAGGCTATGGAAGACCCTAAATGAAATGTGTGTGTGATAGATCACATACTTACGGAATTAGCATAGAATGCTAACATGTTGCTGATAGAAATCCTCATACTCAAATGGAAACACCTTCTCTAACATCTCATCTGAATGCATGTACTGATTCTCCTTTATGTATGCCGAATAGGACTCCTCCAGATATGGATGCCACCGCTTCCATAAGTTCCAAGTAATACATATGTGCATAAAGAGAATATGTACCTGAATAGATTTATAAGATTCAATTTTATGTTAAGCTCCATCCAATGTCTTTGAAGTACTCCATAATCTTCATGTAGAAGAAAATCTTCAAATACATCATGTAGATGGCTGATCCATACCACCAAGCTGCTTATAGGTAAATCTTTCTCCATAAGCAAGAGTGTGAGCACACTCTTCTCCAAGAAGAACCCCAAGGCTGCGCCTCAACATAGCTCCATAGCTGCTCCTAAAGTGCACCATGGATGCCCCATGAGTGCTACAGCACCACCACCTCAAAGAGGCTTCAAAGCTAGTGTTAGCTTGTGTTGGATGTTTTTAAAAAGTGACCTCAATGCTCTCTTATATAGGTTTTAAAGCTCCATGCGAAAAACTCACTAAAAAGCGCTTTATTTTAATCTCATCGCTTTTTAAATTGCTTTTGCTTTATTTTAATTTAATCGTTAAAAAGTGCTTCTAGGTTGCTTTTTCACACTTCTTACAACTTGATGAATGATCTGAAAACATTTTTATGACCTCTTAGCTGAGAGCTATCAAATGAGGTAAAAACCCTAAATCAGCAGAAAATTAGGGTTAGGTTTTTCTCGCAAATCTGATCTCTGATGACTGAAAGTCATATACCATTAGAAAGCTCTCTTGAAGCTCCACAAGATAGGCTAATAAAAATTTTACCCAAATTTTGTGCAAAAAATGACTAAGTACCAAAATTAGGGTTTCTGCCCTAAAAGGGTTTTGGACTGATGTGATATTGTTTTCCAACAGTTTGGAGGATGCGAAGGCTTCCGTGTGAAAACTGATATAGGAGGGATCGGAGACGGTGTGGCCATCAAGAGTGAAGGCTCCGCAATTGTCTCAGAACGGGGGGGGGGGAGGGGGGCAAATGTCCACGGCTCCTAAAGCACTCTAAAGCGGTTCCCTGTGGGATCATAGACTTGTTTGACAATTGATCTTTGCTGTCGGCCCAACAGTTGCCATGGCCCTGGATGTTGCCAACCAGAGGACAGTGAAGGATTGATCGAAAAGGCGGGGTCAGGGGTGGCCCATTGTTCAACACCCTCTCCCAGTTACGTAGAATGGCTAGACAACGTCTGAGGGGGAGGGCTGCCCCGCATGAGCTACACCGCTTGTGAAGTCCCTGTCAAGTGAGTGTCGAGTACTAGAAGTTGAAGAGTTTGGAGGACATGAAGGCTTTGGTGTGGAAATTGATAGTGGAGGGATCGGAGACGGTGTGGCCATCGAGGTTGGAGGCTCCACAACCATCTCATAACAGTGTGGCCATCGAGGTTGGAGGCTCTCACAACCATCTCTTGAAGCACACTAAAGTGGTTCTACGTGGAAACATAGACTTGTCTGACAACGGATCTCTGCTGTCGGCCCAACGGTTGTCTTCGCCCTAGATGTTGAAAGCCAGAGGAGGACGACGAAGGATCAGTAAAAAATGACATGTCAGAGACGATCCTCTATCCAACACCCTCTTTCGGCTGCGTAGGATGGCCTGATGAGGTCTGGGTGACAGGGGTGCAGAAATGAATGGGGAAAAGGGGGGGCTGCTGAGTCTGTTTTTGAGACCGGCATCTTGCTTGGCGCGGAGATGGTGTGGGGCAAGCTTTCGCAAGGTGGCCAACGTTACGAGAAGCAAAGCACTGAGTCTGGAGGCCGGAGTACTCGGTCCTTTGAATCAACCAATGATAACAATGGAAGCTCAATCTAAGAAGGCAGCTGTGCTTGGTCAGCACTGAGGATCTGAATAGAAGGTAGGCCCGCTGCCTTGGCCACTATAGAAGCAGTCATCTGCGGGTACTCTAGAAAGGTACCTAGAGACCCACCAATTTATGGCAAAAGGGGCAGGAACTCTCGACGTAAGCAGAGAAAAGCTGTCAAAGGGAAGCCACGTGCTTCCCTTGGAATGAAAGCCGAAGAAGAAGCTCAATCTAAGAAGGCAGCTGTGCTTGGTCAGCACTGAGGATCTGAATAGAAGGTAGGCCCGCTGCCTTGGCCACTATAGAAGCAGTCATCTGCGGGTACTCTAGAAAGGTACCTAGAGACCCACCAATTTATGGCAAAAGGGGCAGGAACTCTCGACGTAAGCAGAGAAAAGCTGTCAAAGGGAAGCCACGTGGTTCCCTTGGAATGAAAGCCGAAGAAGTCTTTGCTGAAGGATCGAAGCTGGGGACCCATGGCTGTACGTAAGCTTGGGCAGCCTGCACCGCAAACAGCAAAAGCTCAATCATCCGTGCGGCTGCCTCTAGAGTCTCTAACTTCACCTGGTAAAAACTGCGACCTAGGGTTTGAATAACAACCAACTTGCCAACCTCGGCAACCAGGCTGTTCTGAAGGTCTTTGAGTTCTGCGCGTCTAAGATGCAAGCCGATGATCTTGCAAATAACCAAAGAAGTTTGGAGGCATTCAACCTCTGAAACCAAGCTCGCTCTGTCCTCATCGGTAGGGGAGAGTCGAATGGGCGACGGAGTGGTTGCGGGCGAGGGGGTTTCAAAAGAGTCCTTCTAGGGGGCAGGCTCCGGTTCCATGCGTGTCTGCCGCGAACAAGGAGAAAAGATGGAGAGGGGGGGAAGAGAACCCAAGAAGGCCTTACACACCCACCTCCTCCCAATAAACGAAAGAGAAGAAAGCAGGGAAAATAAGAAGGGGGGGAGGGAGGATGCAAGGAGGGAGAGGGGGGGAAGAAAAATGCAGGAGGGGGGGGGGGTGTGCTGGGTGAAGGTTGCGGGCAGTGGACTGGGGGGGAGGGGAGGAGGAGGCAGGTGCTGAAAAAGGGGGGGGGGGGGGGGGGGGGAGAGAGGGAGGCGGGGTGGAGGGTGGGCAGAGGCGAGGGGAGGCAGGAGGGGCATGCAGGGTGCTGGGGAAGATGAAGAGCAAGCAGAAGTTCAGGGCATGACAGCGCACGAAAGCTCGCAACAGTATCGTATGTTTTTAATTTTCTGTTTTTTGATTCAATATATTTGTTGTTTTTTTTGTGATCTTTATGAATTCAGCATTTTATCTGTAGTTTTTCTTAACTGTGAACTCTCAGGAGTTATACTTAAAGTGTGGATAATGAAGAAGTATTGTTGATATGCTGCATACGATTAGTGTCTCTGTTCTGATGAATGTTTTTGATTGGTTTCTACTTTGATTTGAACTTTATTGATGGGCTTCTCTGTGTGCCAGCCCTTCTGGTTGAACACAGCAAGTTTTTGTTGGTGGCTCGCAAATGTCGTCGGTTATCAAGCATCGATTACATAATTTCACTGGATGCGGATGATATTTCAATTGAGAGCAGTGCGTATGTTGGAAAAGTGAGGTAATCAGATTTTGCTTCATTTGAGAATAAATCATGTGCTGCTATGTTTTTTCTTATGAATCTTTTTTATTCAAGCATTGACCATTGATGTAAACATAAGAGCTGAACAATGTTGTTCAGTAGCCCAATATAGGCATTCTTGATTGAATATTGGTACAATGACGATGGGGATATAGCTAGAATGAGTCCCAGATTCCTAGCAGATATAGTACGCTCAATGAAGGCTCAATAATAAGTAACTCGGGGATGATTTCAGCCATCTTCCTTGTGGTTCTTTCAATCTTATTGTTTCGTTGCTGTTGCAGGTCTAATTTCATGGGTACCAAGTTTAAAGTTTATGATGTCCATGCTCCATATGCTGGCCACATGATTCCAAGCAGTAGAGCATTCAAACGTTTAATATCAAACAGGCAAGTATGCCCAAAAGCACCCTTAGTAGTTCATGAGGTGGTCTATGTTGTGTACCAACTGAATGTTTTCGGCTCGAGGGGTCCGAGACGTATGTTATGCACACTGCACTCAATTCCAGCATCTATGATGGAAGTTGGGTGTGAAAATCAGCTGTCTGTGGAGACCTCAACTGAAGATGATTCTGCTTTTCAGTGTAGAATGCCAAAGGCATGCAAGCCTAACATAGAGAGCCTAAAGCTTGGTGCAGTAAACAGTGTGTCATTACCACTGATACTGAAAAATAAGGCACCCAGATGGCATGAACAACTGCAATGCTGGTGTTTGAATTTCCGTGGACGTGTAACGGTTGCATCTGTGAAAAATTTTCAGTTAGTTGCATCATTTGATACCAGTAATCCATCAATGCTGCATCATGAACAAGAAAAGGTTATATTACAGTTTGGGAAGATAGGTAAAGATGTTTACACTATGGATTATCGTTATCCGCTATCTGCATTTGAGGCGTTTGCGATGTGCTTAACTAGTTTTGGTACAAAGCTTGGGTGTGAATAAGAAAACTGTTTTCCAGGCTGTGTCTTAATCTATGGATGTACACCAAGTTATAGATGGTGGTAGTGGTCACTTGTCTTTGAGATAAGCTATCTTCTCAAAGAAGGTTTGCAATATTGTATGTAGTATCCTTGTAGCTGTAATACAGTCTCCTCTCCCCTTTTTTCTTGTGGTTCTGCTTCTTCACCCTCTACTTCCCTCTGTGGGCTGTATTTTTCTCCCGGCCTTTGTGTTACTCTTTTTTTTAATGACCTGGCCCCATTTTTCATGCCATCAATCAGGCAAATAACGAACTTCAAAATTGAAATATTTGAAATCTTATCAAATTAAAAGAAGTAATAATTAAGGTGAATGTTTTCATGGTTATAAGTGCATGTGGAGTCTGTCCCTTTATTAAATGATAAACATGGTAAAATCATAACTAATCGGAAGGGATTGGACGAATTTATGTCTGTTTCTTGTACTATGAACTGTGGGGCATAATCAACCAGAAAGTTTTGATGTGCTGTAACCAATGCACTCTATGCTGTGGTTGTTTGATTTGAACTCTGGCATTTGGGTGTGACAGTGTTTGGAGTGGACTGACATGAACATTTGTATCCATTTTCCACATTGTTCAACCTGATAAGACAAAAATCATGATGTTAAAACGCTTTTCTTTGTGTCATTATTCATAATTTGATGCAAGTGATGTTAATATTTCATTCTGTATCGTGGCTGGCATACAATGAATCACATTGTTTGACCTTGTAATTCATGGAGTTCCAACTAAAATCTGGAGAAAGAAAAGTAATGTTAAGTGAGGTAGTTGCACCATGATTGTTCTTTCTTTTTATTTCAAAATTTTATGCATGGATCACTGCAATGTATCCAACTTTTTTTGTGAAAGTGTTCCAAAATGATGTATGAAATAGACATTTTAAATCAGATAGGTAGGTTACATTAGATAGATCAATGAGTGGATATAGTCACACACAAAGGGAATAGGTACTTAGGTGACTGAGTTTTCTTAGTAGGCAGATGGATGGTGGATGTATTCATAATAGATCCGTAGAAAGGTATTTAGGCATCCAAATATTCAGGTAGGTAAGTACATTCCTAGATAAATAAGATGGAACCACTTTCTTTCGAAGCGAAATCATGATATGCAAAGGAAAGCCTATCTCCATTGTGGATGTCCATATGGACACTACAAAGGAAAGCCTATCTCCATCGAGGATGTCCATATTGACATCGGGCATGGAATGGGTGAAGGGCTTTGGTGTGCAGAACAAGAGGACGAAGGAGGAGATGGAGGGAGAGAGAAGAGAGGAGAGACGCGCGGACATGCGTGGGAGCCTCGAAACCCACATAATGATCTCTCTTGAGGCAATGCTCTATATATGATGTATATATATGAATATGGGGGTAAGGTCACATGACCCTTACATCCCCAACAATCTCCCACTTAAGGGTCAATGTGACCATAAGTGGTAAAATATACAAAGAATGATGTAGGACTATATATGTACAGGAAGAGTCCGGATCTCAACCCATACCAGATCAGCCTACACCAACCACCTCAAACAAGGTGTATCCATGCACCTCAAACTGCTCTAGACTCGTATCGACAAGAGTCGAGCTCACATATGACTGATGCAAGAACTCATGTTCCTGCAAAGCTCCCACTCGCTCCATGCCTGTGTCAATCATCAAACGACTCACAACTCCAAGTGCAAATGCTCCAATAGCAACTTCAATGTCTGGTCTCGAGCATAACAACTCGTACATCAGACTCCCGAATGCCGACGAAACCTGTGCTATCCTGGCTAGCCTAAGTATGCGCACCATGCCTCTATCCAAGGCATCTAAAGAACCATCATCAAGACCAACATGTCCTGATATATCTATGACAACATCTGACATGAGCGAATCCAAGAATGACTGCATGATCGTTGACTCATCAACATCTAAATCAGTCATCCTATCAACCAAGGATGTATCTAGCTTTGCATCTTGAGAGCTAGTATGCTTTGGTATACACTGTGTATCATAAGAGCTATCATGCTCTACCACACCAAGTATATCATCATGCTCCACATGAGCTAACTACACAACATCAATACCAAGGTCAAACTGATGATGTAACTCTAATTGAGTATCATCACAATGCTCTACATGAGCATCCACATCATGCTCTAAAGCATCCAACTGATCATCCAAAGTATGCTCTAAATGAGCATCCACATGATCAACAAAACCATGCTCCATAGAAGCATCATGAGCATCCAAAACATGCTCTACATGTGCATCCATCTGAGCATCTAAATCTTGCCATACATGTGCATCATGAATGTCAATAGACCTATGTGTAGGTAGACAAAATGAGACATGACGAGTCTCACACCGCACATAAGGCTTAACTCCCACTGAGACGAGACTGTCTCTCACATGAAGTACCTGCAGTGGATACATGTGCCCAATCCTAGCACCTCTGACAAGCGTAAGCTGTCCCAATTGCAATTGAAAATGATGCTCACCAAGGAATGCATAACATCTGCTCTCCTGTAACTGGCTAACTGAAATCAAGCTCATAGGGAATGAAGGCACATAACGTACATGTCTGAGCATAAGAGATGCTCCGCCAGGTAGCATAAGGCATACATCTCCTGCACCCTCAATGTCATATGTCGTACCATCAGGCATGCGCACACATCCACGACTCTCACCTGAGGATCGACAAAACCACTCACGATGTGGAGTAACATGAAAACTGGCTAATGCATCAAGCAACCAAGCCATATGTGTGCCATCCAATGAACAAGAGGAATCCTGAGATGAACCATAGGAGAAAGTGATATCACCATCACTGGCATAATCAATTGCCATAGACTCTCCTGAAACCACTACCTGACCTGCATCATATGCATGTCTTTGACATCGTCGTCACATCCGTCTAAAGCAACGTCGTCTGATATGTCCCTCATGACCACAATGCCAACATCGAAGTCGTCGATGTGATCTATGTCTCACATGAGTCGATGGACTCACATACATATCATGTAGTCTCTGCCATAATGCACTACTCGTCCCCTCATACATGACAGACTCATATGTAGAATCCACGAGCTGTAATCGGATAGTGGAGCTTGCCAATGCATCCATATCCATCCATACATGGTCGAGCATGTCACGAGGCCTCTGTGCATCTCTATGCACATACATATGTAGCCCTGCACGAACCAATGTATGCCACATCTGAGCTTTCCATCTCAGAAAGCCAATGCCATCAAATCGAGAAGACACCATGCTGGCAATAAAAGACTAGCAATGTAACAAGAGACTCGAACAATACTCTATCCTCAATAGGATCACACATGCATATCCATATGCATAACTCACATCACACATCTCTGTGGAGAAGAAAACCATGTGAACCACCTATCACATAACCATGCATGTAGCATGCACATAAAACCATGAGCATAAGCCTGCTCATCAAATCTCCAAAGTAACCAAGTAGATGTGAAAGAATCCTTGGAAAAATTCGATAGAGTATCCCCTGTAAACTCAGCAATCAAACAAGATAACCAATAGCAAAAGAACAATGAGTAATCTGTCACCAGATCATACATGTACAATGCTTTGAAGCTCTGAAAATAAGAGCTTGCACACCATAAATTCTCTCTCGAAGAAGTTCCAAAGCCTCCAAGTGCAATTAGTGAAGATGTGTTGCTCTATGTTTTGTTGTTTCAGAGGTGATAACCTCTGAATCTGAACTTTTGCTCTTCAGCAAACTTCAAGATTTGAGTCTTGGCTACGTAACGAGCTAAAGAACACCTCAATCAGAGGTGCGTAGCTCAAGATATGCTTAAGACAAGCACCTGCTATCAATTTCACTATCACCTACAACACTGTTGCTCTGTATTTTGCAATTTCGGTGACCTTGCACTGAGAATCTGAATCTGCGTTCTTCTACAAAGTTGTAGCTATCTTTCCAAGCTACGCACAACAAGTTGAATCATCGCATTCCGAGCTGTAAAACTCAATTTATGACAAAAAAACCAACCTGCTGTCTTAGTGAATGTAGATTCGCTTTCTACAGTAGTCTGCGTTTTTCGAATTTTCGGCACTCTAAAAGTCCGAACTAGATTCTGCGCTCTTTTGTGAAGTTGTAGCTCTCTATGTTAGCTACGCACAGAACTTTAAAACGCATCAATCCGAGTTTCCTAGCTCAAGTTATAGCCGAAATACTGAACTGCTGTCAAGAGATGCCGACCTGCACTTCTACCTCTTCTCACCTAAGCTTCCATTGAAGCTTGTTGCACACCAGCCTTCAGCATGTTCCATTGAAGCTTTTTGCACACCAGCCTTCAGCATGCTCTGATACCAATGAAGGGCTTTGGTGTGCAGAACAAGAGGACGAAGGAGGAGATGGAGGGAGAGAGAAGAGAGGAGAGACGCGCTGACATGCGTGGGAGCTTCGAAACCCACATAATGATCTCTCTTGAGGCAATGCTCTATATATGATGTATATATATGAATATGGGGGTAAGGTCACATGACCCTTACATCCCCAACAATGGGACCCATCATCATTATAGGTGTGGTTATATATCAAGGTGTTGAGAGTGGTTATAAAATGATGCTTTGGGAATTCGGCTCATATTGTGAAGTGGTGTTGAATCCAAGAATATGGGACCATCCAAGTGCTCTTCGGACCATCCAAGTGCTCTTTGGATCTCATTTTTCTAGAGAGTATGCTTTTGGGGAGGATTGATAACTATCACCTTTGAATCATGGGAAATTTGTGGAAGAGGAAGTCGTCTCATGCCAATCTTTAATAAGTGTGGCTTGCATAGTATGCTTTCATTTATTATGGAGTGAAAGAATATGTCTATCCGATCTCTTGAAATTTAAGTGGGTGTTTGCTGTAAGGGGATATGTCAAGCAAGTCTTTTCGGTCGCTTTAGTCCTCACAAAGTCTTCCCATTTGCAGGTGATTCATGCATACGAACTTGATCTAACTGCGGCACACAACCTCTAGTCTAAGTATTTTTGTAGCTGGCCCTTTTTTATCTTGGGCTGAAGGGAAGTGATAGAGCTCATAATATCTATATAAAAGCTGTCGTTTGTGCCTTGTTACTTGCTTAATGTGCTTAGCAAAACATAGTAGTATAGAGAATACATATTTTGAATTGTCGAGCATACAGAAAGTAGATTTGACAATGGGTGGTGTAACTACTTTCTATGGTTGATTAGGCTCTATGTCAATATGGTCAATGTGAACCAAGAGAGAAATTGGAGTGATAAAACATATCTGAGTGTGAGTTCTGATGTATATCTCCTAGTTGAAGGGCATGTTGCATAGTGTATAATTGTCACTCAATTAAGAATCAAGTGTAATCCTATTAGATGACAGCAATGTCTTAACCTATATTGGACTAGAGCCTTTCTTAAGACACCAATTGTAATAATAAGTAAGAGTGCGTATAATGGATTCATTATGTCTACTCAATCAAGTAATGGATTCATTATGTCTAAACACTTAGTAGCACTCAAATATCTTAGTATCAATGATGATTTCTTGAGTTTCACGAATAGAGTCTAATTCAATACCCATGAAGCACTCTCACTTGATATAATGAATTTCCTACATAGTTCTTTGTAGCAAGAAGTTTGATCAAAGTCTATAAGTGTAACAAAATTCAAACTGTATGAAAATGTATTAGGTGGATGAATATTACATGCATATTTATGTTGATTGCAAACACTAGCAAAGTATTGTTTTGGAATATTCTCTTGGAGTGTAGCATTCTTTCACATGAAAACAAGAAAGCTAATGTTATTATATATCACTTTGCTTACTTGACCCTCATTTATTGTTATTGTTTGTTGATATATTTCGATAGTGATGTGTACAAACACACTTGGGACTATGGGGGTAACAAACTTCAAACTATATGAAAATGTATTAGGTGGATGAATAATACATGCATATTTTTGTTGATTGCAAATACTCGCAAATTATTGTTTTGGAATATTCTCTTGGAGTATAGCATTCTTTCACATGAAACAAGAAAGCTAATATTATGATATATCACTTTGCTTACTTGACCCTCATTTATTGTTATTGTTTGTTGATATATTTCGGTAGTGATATGTATGAACACACTTGGGACTATGGGGGTACGTTTTTCCTCTTTAGGAGGGTTTTTCCCCCCTATTTAGGAGGCTTTCTACCCTTGCTTATAAATATGCCTATAACCCTAGTGGGCTACTTATCTTTGTACATTCACTTAATAAGGTAGTCCGTATTGTGTTGTAGGGCTCTTCTTTTTCCTTATGCTATTTGTATGCTTTCCTAGTCTTAAAACTTCAACAATTGATATTAGAGTAGGTCATTGTTTTATAAAAGGCATCATTGACATCATTTTGGTCAGCCTCATAGCCATACCAAGTTTTGTTGAGCATACTTGAGGTCACAAGCAATTCAAAACTACATTTTGTGGAGTCAAGAAACTATATAGAGCTAGTTTGGGCCTGTGAACACATTGTCACAATGACTTTGCACGCTTTTTTTGTATATAGTTTTTTATTCATGAGTACAAGCACTTCCAAGTTTTCCACAAGTCAAATGGATCTTGATTGGATATTTTTTTTTTTTCAAGTTTTCTTTAGAAATGGTCATTTTTTTGCATCAAGGTCCTGAATTGGTTGCTAAAGAGGCAAAGAGGAAAGAGGTTGGAATGGCAAAGACCGTTACACCTAAAATTGAGTCTGTTAACCTTGTTTAAACTGAAGAATGGATAATTATTATTCATTCCAGCTATTACCCATCTTCTCATGAACAATGTATGTTTGTAGTGGGCTTAGATGTTTAGTATTTTCATAGTGATGCAACCAAACATATTACCTTAGAACATATTTTCTTCACTTCACCCGAGTCTTTCCCTACAATTTATATTGTCACTTGCAAACAAATCCTCTTATCCTATCATGGGAGTTGGAAATATCATTCTTACCAGTGTCGATGGTAGTACTCTCATCTTGCTAGATTTCTTGTACATGCCACAGATCAAGAAGATTTTGTTATGAATTTCAACACTAGTTAAAATTGGCATGGTTGTTAAATTTGTTGATGATAGCTGTCAAGGGAGTATTAGATTGTGCTCTTTGATTAGATTGGAGAAGATTTTCAAGATCACCCATGCAGGGGAAATAATACATGAATGTATCACTATTACAAGAAGTTCCATAATTTGGTATTGATAGGTATGGATAGTTGATTGTGCAATGAAGGTATTGCTCTAGAACTTGATTTCCTCTTTGTTTTTGACAATTGATACATGGATTATTGGCTATACATAATTCAAATTGGACACCAAGGAGCTTGCATAAACTCTTCCAAAAGCTTGATGCGAATTGTTGGTCTCGATCACTAAAAATATCATCCAAAAACCCATGTATTCTAAAAATGTATCTTAGAAAAAGTCTAGTAGTGTTTGCATTTATGATTGGCTTGATGGTTGGAATAAAGTGGGCCATCTTTTTGTGAATCTATCCACTACAACAAAAATGGTATCATGCTTATTTGATTTTGGTAGGTTTATGATGAGGTTAATAGACAATGAGGACTATGGATGGTTGGGATAGGTAGAGGTTGCAAGAGACCATGAGGTTTATGGTGAGGTATCTTAGATCTATTGCAAGTACAAGTCCAATTTGTTCTTTCAATTCTTTCACATTTGAGACCACCAAAAGTCCCTTCATATAAGTTTTCATATCTTACTTAATCTAAAAGGACCTACTGCAAGGCTATCAAGGCATTGCTAAGAGTACTTGGATTTTGGGTTTTCTTGGAGGGATATATAATAAGATCTTGTAACATAATAATCCATCATTTTCTTGGAACTCATTAACTTCATGAACTTTCCCTTCTTCGTTTTTTGCTTGACATTACAAAATAGTTCATCATGCAACAATGATTAACTTACTAGATGGATCAACACCAAATGTTCTTGATAGCTTGACGAGATAACTACTAACTGGAGATGTTTTGTCTTGTTTAGTATGCTTTCTTGTTGGTCAAAATCTTTCTCACCTTTCTTCGATGTAAGGTAAACTCTTCTTGACAAGGCATTTGATTAACATTCTTGGCACCTTGGGAAATATGCAATGACAAAGTCAAACATGGATAAAAAATTATTTTATTGAAATTATCTTCTATTGAGGATATGATTCATCATAAAATACTTGAGATTTTTGTGATCTGTGTATATTAATAACTAAGGACTTCTCCTCTAGATGATGACATGAAGTATCAAATGCATCTACTATGGAAAGACGTTCTTTGACATTGATTTCATAGTTTATCTTTGGCGAGAAGAATTTCCTTGAATGGTATGTAAGTAGATGTAGGTGACCATCATCCCCATGTTTAGGTAGAATGGATCCTAAAGAAAATTCCAACAGATCCTTCTCCAAGAAGAAAGTCTTGGTAGGATCAGGATGAACTAGAACTGGTGTAGTGGTAAACATTGCTTTAAGGTTTTCAAAGGATATTTTTGCTTCTTAAGTCCACAAGAACTTTTTATTACTTGTAAGCTTGGTGAGAGGTGTCACTATGTTGGAGTAATCTTTTGATAAATATCATGTAAGAGTTGGAAAAGCCTAAGAAGCATTATACATCATGAACACATGAATGTGTTTGCCAATCAAGGATTGTGTTGATCTTCTTAGGGGTCCATGGAGATTCCTTTTTCAGAGATAATATATGCTAAAAATTCCACTTTTGTATTTAGATAATATCAAATTATTTAAATATTCTCAAAAGATATCATTCATCATATGGTGAAGGACCATTGGAGCATTTTTGAGTCTAAGGAAATAACTACATATTCAAAACACCAATAGCTTGTACAAAATGCAATCTTCCATTCATCTGCTTGTTTGATCCTAACAAGGTTGTAAGCTCTTTGAAGGTCGATCTTTGTGGATAACTTTTCTTTTTCAAGACGTTTCAAGAGCTCTAATATAAGTTGAAGAGGATATCTTTTTTTCATAGTGATCTTATTAAGGGCACGATATGTTGGATATCAAGAATAAGTCTATAGATTGTTCCACAAGGTGGTTGTGCTCCCTCGTAAAGTTCTATGGCACAACCATAAGGTCTATGCTCTAGTAGAATATCTGCATTCTTCTTTTTAGAAGCATCTTGAAAATTTTGGTATGGGCTATGTAGCTTTAGAAGATCAAATCTTTTGGGCTCTTGAGTTGGTTCGGATAGAATCATATCCGTTGACTCCTTTATTGTATGCATAAAGATTATGGATCCTGTATATGGTGATTTCTTATATTATTCTTCTCCTAATCGATCACTAGATTATGTTTCTTGAGCAAGGATATTCCAATGAAACTAGGATTTTTCAAGCTTTATATTACATTGAAACATATGTGGGAATCCTCACAACCATTACTCTTAATAGTTTGGGTTTCTTGGTAATATCCATAGATGCTAGAGGACTTCCATCTACTTTTTCTACTTGGTTTGCTCTTCTAAAGTACTTGGATCTTATGTTTCTTTACCAATCCTACATCAATGGAACATGAGGAGGCTCCAAATTCTACTAAGGTTTTAAGGAAAAGGATCTTCTTATGTAGGATCAACTTGATAGGGTAAGCCATGTTTCTATGGGTATTGGAATTATGACACCCTTTCTTATATCATGATCTATTTTAACAATATCTTTTATATTTAGACTTCCTTGTCTCCCTATGAATCTATACTTTGTTCTTTTTATTGAAAAAATTACTATAATTTTCATAGGGTTTCCATAATAGGAGCATAACTTGTTGTCACTCCTCTATTTCTCGTGTGGAGTTAGAGGTTGGAACCTTGTTATGCCTATTTGCATGGGTTCGAATGTAGGTTATTCCTTGGGGATAGAATTTAAGGATTTCCATTGGTGGGATCTTCCCTCTACTTATTTTTCTTGGTTTCTTCCAAACGGTCAATTATGTTATTGAATGGCTTGGGTGATGTATACATTCAATGTCTTAACCTTGAACATTGTGAGTAGAAGTTCCTTCACATCACCCCTGAGATCCCAACCAAATTGTCTTATGAAATAATTTTTAGGCCATGTAAGATCATATATTAATTGTCCAAATTTTGATGCATAGATAGATGCATGATGATTAGCTTGACATAGACTTCGAAGTTTGTGCCACTCGACGAGTATTTACATCTCTAATTTTGGCAATACACTCTTAGACAAAACCCTCATAATCATGAAGAACTACCATGGTTTTTTCCTAGATTGGACCAACCCATTATAGTGCTTGAGCATGGAAATGTTGGAGTTAGACGTCTGCGGAAACACAAGGAAGAAGAAGAAGCTTGGAGCACAACACACAAGACTTAATGTATTACTAGAGAATGTACAAAGATAAGTAGCCCATTAGGGCAATAGGCGTATATACAAGCCGGGGGAAAAAAACCTCCTAAAGAGGGAAAAAAGTGCCCCGGCGATCCTAGAGTGTTCACACACATCACTACCTAAATATATCAACAAATCCCCCCTGGGAGTGATGCGGTGAACAAGGAGCTGGCACTCATGTATAAGGAAGTGCCAAGCTATGTGGAAATCACTCCACAAAAGGAAGTAAGCCCAAAGCTTTGCGGAAAGCTTCAAACTTCTCCCTAGGCAGAGCCTTCGTGAAAAGGTCTGCAATGTTCTCCTGCGTGGGCACATATGCCAAGCTGATCTCCCCAGCAGAGAACCTCTCCCTGACATCGTGATAATGCACCTCAATGTGCTTAGTGCGAGCATGGAACACAGGGTTCCTCGCAATTGCCAATGCGCTCTGACTGTCAGTGAAGATGGTGGTGGCAGAAGACTGGCCAACACCCAAATGAGCCATAAGGCGTCTGAGCCACACACACTCAACAGTCGCTCTGAAAGCTGCCCTATACTCAGCCTCACAACTGGAAGTGGCCACACTAGGCTGCTTCTTGCTCAACCAAGATATACATGAGCTACCAAGCATGAAGCAAAAACCACTGGTGGACATACGAGTGTCATAGCAACCAGCCCAATCTGAGTCAGAAAAAGCATGCAAATCTGGCGGTAGTGATCCCCCCTTGGGATAAAACAACCCAAGTAGCCGAGTACCACTCAAGTAGCGAAAGATGCGCTTAACTGCCTTCCAATGCGTGACTCCTGGGCAATGCATAAACCTGCTCATCTGTGAGACAGCAAACTGAATATCTGGCCGAGTAATGCATAAGTAAATCAAGCATCCAACAACCTGCTGATAGAGAACAGCATCAAATGCATCTCCAACATCATGAAGACTCAATCGTAGACCTGTCTCCATAGGAGTGGCAATAGGCTTACAGTCTTCAAGGCCAAAACGCTGCAATAATGTGTCAATATATTTCGTTTGACACAAAGCCATTCCACCATCAACTTGCATAAACTGAATGCCCAAATAGTGATGCAAATGCCCCAAATCAGACATCTCAAATGAGGCATACAAATCAGCCTTAAAATCAGCAATATGCTTCTCAATAGGACCAGTGAGCAGCATGTCGTCTACATAGACAACAATGATCAGAAGCACATCATTAGCACGCTTAACATATAAGGTGCTTTCAGTTGGACTGTTCTCAAAACCATGTGCAATCAGATAGGCATGTATCTTCTCATACCAAGCACGTGGTGCTTGCTTTAAACCATATAATGCCTTCTTTAACCTGCACACCTGGTTTTCATGCCCTTTCTGCACAAAGCCACGGGGCTGAAAAACATACACTTCTTCATGCAAGTCACCATTCAGAAATGCTGTTTCAATGTCCAACTGATGTACATTCCAACCATGATGGGCTGCAAGTGCACAAATGCTCCGAACAGTAGTCATACGGCATGTAGGTGCAAAGGTCTCATCAAAATCAATGCCTCTTTCCTGCGTATAACCCTTTGCAACAAGCCTAGCCTTATACCTGTCAACTGTACCATCAGGTTTATGCTTCAACTTGTATACCCACTTAGTGCCAATGGCCTTCTTGCCAGGAGGCAAGTCAGATAAAGACCATGTACCATTCTTCATTATAGCATCATATTCAGATTGCATAGCAGCCATCCAATTTTCAAAATTCTGTGCTTCATCAAAAGAAACAGGCTCATTCTCATCACAGAGACTAGATGCAGCCATAGCATAGCAATCTGATGCAAAGGAGGCACTATGAGAGCCTGAACGAGTACGATATGACAAAGGTGCATCTAATTTGCTGTCACGCAAAGTCTGCACTAGCCATTTTGGCATAGTTTTTGCCTGCTCAATATCAGCTCTCTTATCAGCAAATGCATCATGTAAATCTGCATCAGAAATGGAATGATCTGCATCATCATATGAAACCTGCAAAGGCTGAGAAGTTGCCTCATTAGGACCAGCACTAGACTGTCCACCTGTAAAAAGAGGCATCAAAGTATCATACATGTCTTTGGAGCTAACAGATGTCTCCTTAGTACATGAAAGCAATGGCTGAATAGCATCTTCCACAAATACAACATCACGGCTAAACAGAATGCGTTTAGTCTGTGGATGATACAGGCGATAGCCTTTACTTTCAGAACTGTATCCAACAAAAATACATTTAACTACTTTATCATCCAATTTTCTGCGATGTTGTTCAGGCACTAATGCATATGCCAAACAACCAAAAACACACAGATGAGCAACACATGGCTTGCGGTCATGCCAAGCCTCATATGGAGTGATAGACTGCAGTGCTTTAGTGGGACACCTGTTCAGTACATATGCTGCACACATGACAGCCTCAAGCCAGAAACTATGAGGTAAAGCCTGACTCTTGACCATACACCTCGCCATCTCCATGAGAGACCTGTTCTTTCGTTCAGCAACTCCATTCTGTTGAGGTGTATACGGCATTGTACACTGGTGTTTTATCCCACGTTCGGCCAGAAATGCATTAAAATCTGAAGACATATATTCCCCCCCTTGATCAGAACCGAGTGTACCCATTTTACATACTGACAGATTTTCAACCAAAACCAAAAACTGTTTGAAGCACATGAACACTTCGGACTTTGCTTTGAGTGGATATACCCATGCATGCCTGGAAAAATCATCAATGAAAGTCACGAAGTAAAGGTAATTTCCAAAAGAGGGTGTCTGCATAGGACCACAGACATCACTATGTACAAGCTGCAATTTCTGCGTAGCCCGAACTGAACCATCTTTTGGAAAGGAAGAACGCTGCATTTTGCCCAAAAGACAGCCTTCACAAACATGTTTTCCAGGTGCCTCAAGTTTGGGCAAAGAGGACACCATTTCAGATTTCTGCAGGCGTAGCAAACTAGCAAAATTCAGATGACCAAAGCTTGCATGCCAAAGCTTTGCATCTGACATAGCCTGAGAATCTTGAACTGCACATGCCGAATCATTTGCAGATCTTTCATAGTCTATGAGCTTATACAGCCCACAACATAAAATTCCAGAAGCAATAATCACGTCGCCATTTGAGAGATCATGAACTGTACACCTGTCATCAACAAATTTCACAACCAAGCCAATCTTGGCTAATGCAGAAACTGATAACAGATTCTTTTTGATCCCTGGCACAAATAAAGCATCTGACAAAGTGAAAGAACTACCATCAGCAGTAGTCAAAATGATCTTACCAACTCCCATAACAGGATAAGAGGAGTTATTGGTGCATGTAACAGTATTCCCTGTAGGGGCAGGCTCGAGCGAAGAGAAGAAACTATGCTGCGAGGTAATATGTTTGGTCGCCCCACTGTCAAAGTACCAAACATCTGAGTCTACTGCAGACATGCACTAATCATGAGAAGATGGGTTAAAACTGCAGACAGTAGTAAACACCCATTCTTCTTCCTGCACAAGATTTGCAGACTCTGTTTTTGGTGTAGAGGCCTCTGCAACAACCATTCCAGCCTCTTTCTTCTTTGCCTCTTTAGCAGCCAGTTTTGGACAGTTCTTTATGATATGATCATTGCCTTTACAGTACTTACAAAACAATTTCTGCTTTTCTTATTTTTTTCTTATCTTTGTCTTGGTTCTTTGAATGTGCAGCATTTGCAGATTTTTGCTTACTAGTAGAAGAGCTCCATTTTCCTTTGCCCTTCTGACTAGCCAGGAAAGCTTGATCTGCAACTCGCATAATGGACCTGTTCTGCCTGGACTGATCTTCCTGCAACAGAACAGAGACTAACTCCTCAAGTGATAAGGCATTCGGATTGCCTTTCATCATCAACCGAAGAGTAGAAGCAAAACTCTGATATGAGTCAGGAAGACCATTCAGAACGGTCTACATAAGTGAGCTATCTGGTATAACCTCATCAGCAGAAATCAACTGTTCCTTCAAATCTTTGATCTTCGTTAGGAAACTGTCCATAGAATCACCTTCATTCATGTGCTCACTCTCCAACTGTTTTCGAAGATAAGCAACACGAGCCTCATTCCTAGCTTTGTACAATGTGGTAAGTGTATCCCAAGCATCCCTAGCTGTTCTGCAAGAGTGTATGTGAGGAATAATGGCACGTTTGATAGACAAAGCTATCAATGCATGTGCCTGGGCATCTCTGCCATCCCAACGAATCTTCTCTGCAGTAGGTGCAACAGAAACAGTAGCACGAACTGGAATTTGCACAATATCATCTTTGACACCATCTTCATCAGCTCTTGCACCTCCAGCACCTGTATTTGTAGTACCTGTAGTCGTAGGTGTAACATGACATCTTTCAACACCCTGCACAATGTTCCAGAGTCCTTTTGCAAACAATACATGTCGCATCATATAAGCCCATAATGGGTAGTTGGTACCATCCAACTTATCCTCAACAGCCAACATACGGAATACATCACTGCTTTCAGCCAATGCCGGTGACTAAAATACCTTGATGCAGAAAATTGACTGTATCTCAAAAAGTTGAACGGAACTGCCCAGATGAGTTCTACTAGACCTGTGGCAAACTTCGAGACGCTTAAACTGGCAAACAGAAACTGGTATATACCTTTGGCACAAAAGGACGAAATAGCC
The DNA here is from genome assembly GCA_020310875.1 of Ceratopteris richardii. NCBI lineage: Eukaryota > Viridiplantae > Streptophyta > Polypodiopsida > Polypodiales > Pteridaceae > Ceratopteris > Ceratopteris richardii. Next base: position 95,869,259 of record CM035421.1, read on the forward strand.
TGCACAAGTGCTGCAATAGTGCATTCGGAGGCTGAAACGAGCTCAGATCGCGATTTCGGCACCACAGAGCAAAGCAATTTTTATCTCGGAAACACCCTGAGTATGCTCACCAAATTTCGTGTGAATCAGAGACTGCAAACGGAGGAGTGTCGACGGTGCCCTAGATGAAGCGACGACCTTCTCTGATACCAATTGTTGGAGTTAGACGTCTGCGGAAGCACGCGAACAGCACAAGGAAGAAGAAGAAGCTTGGAGCACAACACACAAGACTGAATGTATTACTAGAGAATGTACAAAGATAAGTAGCCCATTAGGGCAATAGGCGTATATACAAGCCGGGGGAAAAAACCTCCTAAAGAGGGAAAAAAGTGCCTTGGCGGTCCTAGAGTGTTCACACACATCACTACCTAAATATATCAACAGGAAAAGGGTTCCAATAAAACTAACCTTAAATTTATTGACTTTCAAAGTAACTGTGATGAGTTCCCTTTTGTTTTTGGCAAGTATTTATCACTTTGCATGCACATATGCAATTTTGCTTGTTGCATGAATCCTCAAAACTTGGTGCAAACACCATCAAACTTCTCTCGCATGAAAATCTTAGGTTCCTCTATGAAAGATGGAGAGGGATGTTCATGCCCTTATTGCTTCCTTGATTTGCTTGAAGGTTTCCAAATCATTGTTTCAACTCATGGATAGCCGCATCTAGATGTGGAGGATGTCTAATCTCAACTTATGATTATCATTGAGTTAGATCATTGACTTGTTGTGAAAGGTTCTCAAATGATGACATAATTTATTTACTTGCATTGTCCATGGTTCTTGGTCTTGAACAGAAGTTTGCCTTGCCAAAATGTGAAGAGAGTACTAATATTTTCTCTTCCACGAGACTAGAAAAGTTTTTCAAGATCACTCACATAGGGGAACTAATACACAAATATATAACTATTACAAGAAGTCCCACAATTCGAGACTGATAGTTATGGATAATAACTAGACAAGATGCAAGAGATATCATAACTCAAGACTATAGATATGAAATAAAATAACATAATTACAAGAAATCCCTTGAGGAAGATAAACTAGATCAATAAATAACTTGACATGATTTCATACTCTAAGATTACAAAAGGATAAGATTAGTTGTCCATAAAATAAGCTAGACAAGAATAGAACAAGGAGCTAGAAAAGAACATGAATCCGAACTTAGAAGGTACTTAGTTGGAGAATATGACTGCTTGAACTCCCAAGATTGGCATTGGAAAGAATGAGGATCTATGTGGCCAAGTACTCCTTATATAGGTGTACAAGAACAATGACATTAAAGCTGTTATGAGTCACGATATCATCAAAACAAAAATAGGATCTCTATGTTGAAACAAGGCAAGTAGACCATTGTCCTTTGGAATGCTCTGGATTTGGTCATGTTAGATTTCCCAAATTCATCATAATAATGAGATATGGAAAGTCACATGAAATCTAGGATGGAAGATGGTTTCCTTTGTATCCATGATAGTAGGTGTACAATTCTTTCTCTCTCAAATGGTGATAATATATTTTCTTTTGATATTTAATATCGTGGTCTCTATAAGATCATGGATTATGCAAAATCTAAGAGTGATTCAACTTGTAAAGTTCATGATTCTCATGCTATTTGAGATGAAAAACCTTAGCGTTCAATCATCTGGATTTTGCTAGTTTTCTTCACTTGCAAAAATTTGAAAGGGTATACTCTTTGCCAAAAATTGAGGAACCTTTAAAGCATGTTTGTGGGATGCATTTTTGGTAAATGTTGCATTATTCCTTTTCAAGAAGTACACATAAATTACAGCTTGTTCAAAATGATATCCATGGGTCCATGCAAACACCTTCATTTGGGAATTCGCTATACTTCATGAATTTGATCGATGAATTTTCTAGGCATGCATGGGTTTACCCATTGAAAGTACAATACAAAGTGTTTATGTGCTTTAAATAGCTCTTAGTTATGGATCAAAATATGTTTGCATATAAAATGGATATCCTTCATTTTGATCGAGGGAAGGACTATATCTTTTCTGAATTTAATGCATTTTTGGTTCAGTATGGGATAAAAGATTGATGTAAAATGCCATGTAGACCTAAGAAAAATGGAGTTGCTGAGAGGAAAAACATATCTCTCATGTAAATGACAAACTCAGGCTTTACCACATAACTTATGGCATGAGGTTGTTATGTATGCAACATATGTATTTAGCAAGTATCCCACCAAGGGATTGCAATCTATCAATCCATATGAGGCGTGACATGGTCGCAAGCCATCTACTTCTCATATTCATGTTTTCAATTGTCTTACAATTGCATTAATGCTTGAACAATAAGATAGAAATTGGAGAAATTTATGAAATGTATTTTCATTGGATACAGTTCGAAAAGAAAAGGCTATCATTTGTAGCAGCCACAAAATAAACATATTCTTTTTGTTTGTGATGTTTTTTCATGGAAGATGTAATTCAATCCTTACTTTCATGTACCAAGGAGATATCCATGAATTGAAAGGATCTGTATGATACTTTGTTGCATGTTTTGTTGGTGGATAGTCAAATGATGATCCTAGCGAGGCGATTTGTTAACCTTTACACGTTTCAAATATTGATGGAGATCAATTTATTTTTGATGTAGAGTTGCATGATGCACTTATTCATGATAGAGTTGAAGAGGAAAAAACTATGCCTAAGTGGCTACTGCAGACTCCAAGAGAGAATAAGTTTGATGTAGATTTATCATATTATACTTTCTCAGGTTGTCATAGTGATCTCTTTGCATTAGATTGTTACGCAATCATATCTCTAGTCTTTGCGATGAGAATGAATATGTTTATTTTGATGAAGTGCATAAATAAAAGAATTGGATGGCTTCTATGCCATCAAAATTTTATGAAGAATGGTACGCGTTCTTTATGTGACTCATCTCCTCGAAGAAAGGCCATTGACACTAAGTGGGTATACAAGTTAAAATGTAAGGCTCATGGGACAATTGATAGGTATAAGGCTAAGCTTGTTTCCAATGGTTATGTCCAAGATGAGGGCATTGATTTTGATGACAACTTTGCTTTGACATGCCAAATAACAATTATTCATAGAATTTGTGCTTTTGAGTCTCATCATGGTTGGAAGTTACAGCAATTAGGCATTAAAATTGCATCTCTGAATGGTGATTTACATGAAGAGAAATGTATGTATTTGAGTCTCACGGTTTGTGTAGAATGGGCATGAAAAAAAAATGTGAAATTTGAAAAAGGTATTATATGGATTGAAGCAAGCACCACGTGCTTGGTACGAAAAAATTCATTCCTAGCTGCTAACACATGGATTTGAGAATAGTCCAACAAAGCACATGTCCGTATTGTTAAGCATGTAGATCATGTACTTTGATGATATGATGCTCACTATTCTTAACAAGAAGTAAAATATTGAATTTATGGCTGAGTTGCATATCTCTTTTGAGATATCTGATTTGGAGCTTTTGAATCTTTATTTGGGCATTCACTTTATGCAAGTTGACAAGGAAATAACATTGTGTCAAATAAAATACATTGAGACATTACTGTAAATTTTTGGTCTTGAAAGTGGAAACCTACTCACTCCCATGGAGAAAGGTTTACTATTGGTTTTTCATGCTGATGGGGATGCATTTGATGTTGTTCTCTACTAGTAGGCTATTGGATGCTTGATTTACTTATGCATAGGTTGATATGATATTAAATTTTATGTCTCTTAGATGAGCAGGTTTATGCATAGCCGAGGTACAAGCATTGGAAGTTGGTTCATTGCATCTTTTGCTACTTGAGTTGTACTCAATGAATTATCCCACGAAGGGATTGTTACTACCAGATATACATGTTTTTTGTGAATCGAATTAGGTTGGTTGCTATGGGACTCGTGTGTCCACATATTGTTTTTGCTTCATGCTTGATGGCTCATGCATATCTTGGTTGAGCAAGAACCAGCACACTATGGCCGCTTCTAGTCATGACAACAAGTGTAGGGTATCTTTCATAGCTATGTTGACTGCATGTGGCTTATATGCCTTTTAACTCATTTGGGTGTTGGTAAACATTTTACTACTGCCATCTTCATTGATAGTTAGAGTGCATTGGCAATTATAAGGAACCATGTGCTCCATGATTCCATAAAGAACATTGAGTTATGCTATCATTATTTCAAGGAGAGACTCTTGTGAGAGAGATTAGTTTGGCATATGTGTCCACATAGGATAATGTTGTAGAACTTTTGACAAAGGCACTGCCTATAGAGAAGTTAAAAGCTTTTGTGAAAGATTTGGAATTACTTATTTTTGTCGATTGATTTCATTTCACATAGCTTGAAACTTCCTTATACATGAGTGCCGACTCCTTATTGACCCCATTTCTCCCAAGGGGGTTTCTTGATATGTTTTAGTAGTGATGTGTGTGAACACACTTAGGACTGCTCAACACTTTATTTCCTCTTGAGGAGGGCTTTTCTCCCTTGCTTGTATAGATGCCTATATCTTTAATGGTCTATATATCTTTGTACATTCAATTATTATTACACTGAAATGTTGTGCTCCAAGCTTCTTCTTCTTCCTATGCTATTTGTATTCTTCTAGAGTCCTTGAACTCCAACATTGTTCATGCTTGTGAAAGGCCAAATGATCACATACATATATGTCTGAATAAAATATGTAATGACTTTATCAAAAACAAATTCTATGTGAAATCTTCCATTATGAAACCATTTATGCAACACTTATGAGAAGGCTACTACATGCAAATTGTTCTAGTTGATCATAGAAAGTTTTTATCTTTGATATGCATGCCACCACTTGTGAGAGTATGAAGTATGTCGTGTTGAAAAAAATACTCAAATTTTCAATCTTATGAGATGGCTTTGTTAGATGCATGGCAAAAAGTGCTTGAATGATCAATTGTGTAAGTCTATTCAACAATGTGATACGCTCTCAAGCTTTCCAACACACATTCTCTAACATCAACCTTTCTTCTCCTCTTTTAATTGTTCAAGGAAGTAGGAATGTCCACAACAAAGACAATTTATGGGATTGAATATGTCCAAGATCTCTCTTGAATTAGAAAATGTTTTTAGTTAATATGCTACATTGTCAATTATACTAACATAAATTTTACAGAGTTCTTTCTCACTGAGGTGGACATTTTATGCGAGGGTTTTTGGATTTTTCTCAAATTGGTGTTTGGTTAAAAGCTTAAAGCTCTCTTCATAATATGTATTAAAGTATTTCACAATATATAACATCATCTATAATACAATGAAGTAATGTTGGAGAAAAAGTTTGATTCACTCCATTCTAAAATTCCTTTGTTTTTGCCCTATTGTTAACCTCCCCTTCTTTTTCTCCTCGTGTTGTTGAAGCTTGAGGTCTATGGAAGCACACAAACATCACAAGGAAGAAGAAGAAACTTGGAACACAACACAATACTAAATCTATTACCAAGTGAATGTACAAAAATAAGCGAACCATTAGGGTTATACATGTATATAAAGGCCAAGAAAAAAAACCTCCTAAAGAGGTAAAAAGGTGCATTGATGGTCTTAAGTATGTTCACACACATTGCTTATGAAATATATCAAGAAGTCCCCATTAGGAGTGATGCGATGAAAAAGGAGTTGGCACTCATGTATAAGAAGTTCCAAGCTAAAGGAGGGAGATAAATTCACAAGAGGAAGCCCAAAGCTTTGTGAATTAAAAATTCTCCCTAGGCAGAGCCTTTGTGAAAAGGTCTACAACATTATCATGAGTGGGCACATAAGCCAAACTGATGTCTCCAATAGAGAATCTCTTCTTGATATAATGATAATGCAACTCAATGTGCTTTGTGTGATCATGGAACATAGGGATCCTCCCAACTTTCAATGCACTTTGACTATGAGTGAAGACGGTGGTGGTAGAAGACTAACCAATACCCAAATTAGCCAAAAGGCATCTGAGCTACACACACTCAACATTCTTTGTGAAAGCTTCCCTAAGCGTCACAACTAGATGTGGCCATAATAGGCTTCTTCTTGCTCAACCAATAGATGCATGAGCTACCAAGCATGAAGCAAAACGAGATAGTGTACACATGAGTGGCATAAAAACCAACCTAGTTTGAGTCACAAAAAGCATGTAATTATGGCGATAATGATCCCCCTTAGGATAAAACAAAAGAAGTGGTTGTGCAACACTCAAGTAGCAAAAGATGCGCTTAACAAACTCCCAATGCTTGACACCTAGGTGATGCATAAACTTGCTCATTTAAGGACAACAAACTAAATATTAGGTAGAGATATGCATAAGTAAATCAAGCATCCAACAACTTGCTAGTAGAGAACAACATCAAATGCATCTTGAGCATCATGAAGACTCAATCATAAACCAATTTTCATGGGAGTGGCAATAGGTTTGCAATCTTCAAGGCCAAAATGTTGGAATAATGTGTCAATATATTTTGTTTGGCACAAAGCTATTCCTTGATCAACTTGCACAAATTGAATGCCCAAATAATAATGCAAATGCCCAAAAATTGACATCTCAAAAGAGGCACGCAAATCAACCTTAACTTGTGCAATATGATTCTGATTAGGACCATTGAGCATCATATCATCAAGGAATACAAGAATGATTACAAGTACATCATGTGCTCGCTTACATATAAGGTGCTCTTAGTTGGACTGCTCTCAAAACCATGTGCTAGCAAGTAGGCATGTATCTTCTCATACCAAGTATGTGGTTCTTGCTTCAAACCATATAATGTCTTTTCAACCTATGAAATTTATCTTCATGCCCTTTCTACACAAAAATATGAGGTTGAAATACATGCACTTCTTCATGTAAGTCATCATCTAGAAATGTAGTTTTAATGTCCAACTGATGTACATTCCAATGATGTTGAGTTGTAAGTGCATAAATGCTATGATTAGTGGTCATTTGGCATGAAGGAATGAAGGTCTCATCAAAATCAATGCCTCTCTTGAGCATAACCTTTTGCAACAAGCCTAGGCTTATATATGTTAATTGTTCCATTAGAATTACATTTCAACTTGTATACCCATATAGTGCCAATGGGATTTTTTTTGAGGAGGCAAACCACATAAAGAAAAAGTACCCGTCTTCATAGTAGCATCATATTATGATTGCATCGCAGCCATCCAACTTTTTGAATTTTGTGTTTCATCAAAAGAAACATGCTCATTCTCATAATAAAGGATAGAGACAACCATTGCATAACAATCTAATGCAAAGCAAGCACTATGAGAGCCTGGATGAGTAGATATGACAAAGCGCATCTAACTTGCTATCTCACAAAGTCTATACCAGCCATTTAGGCATAAACTTTGCCTCTTCTATGTCAGTCCTCTCATCAACAAGTTCATGATGTAAAGCTGCATCATAAATAAAATGATCTACATTATCATTTTGAACCTATAAAGGATAAGAAATGACCTCATTTGGACTAGCACTTGACTAGCCATGTGAAAAGAGGCAAAAAAGTGTCATACACATCTTTAAAGCAAATTGTTGTCACCTTGGTACATGAAAGTAAGGTTTGAATTGCATCTTCCACAAAACCAACATCACGACTAACTAGAATGTGTCTAGTCTGTGGATGATATGGATGATAGCATTCCCTTTCACAATTGTACCAAAGCAAAAACATTTCACTACTCTCATCAAGCTTTCTACATTGTTGTTAAGGCACTAATGAATATGCCCATGAACCAAATACACATTGATGAGGAATACATGCCTTGCAACCATGCCAAGCCTCATATAGAGTGATTGACCACCGTATTTTGCTTAGAGACTTGTTATGTACATATGTTGCACATATAACAATCTGAAGCTAGAAGCTATGTGGTAAAGCTCGATTTTTGACCATACACCTTGCCATTTCCATGAGAGACATGTTCGTTGTTTCAACAAATCCATTTTTTTGACGTATATATGACATTGTACATAGATTTTTCATGTGACACTCAACCATAAATGCATTAAATTGAGAAGGAATGTAATTCCCCCCCTTGATTAGAACTGAGGGTGTCCAATTTTGATATGTTTTCTGCACACGTAATTGGTATGCTTTGTTGTACTTGTCTGTACTTCTTTGTCCTAAAAGGATCCACACAAAGTGAGTATTTTGTATTATTCCTGTAAAAAAGCTATTTTAATCTTCCATTTTTATCAAGGCACAAAGAAATTTGGTACAACATGGCTTTCTCCTTCTTCTCTACTCTTCTCATACAAATACTCAAGCCCCTTTCAAGTAAATGATTCCCCAAAGAAATTTGGCATGCACGATGGGAGAAGGCATCTTGAGCATAACAGAATCACAATTCTTAAGTGAAGAAGAGGGAAGTGCAGAAGGTGTCAACAATGCCAATTGAAGGGGTTATTTTTCTTTCTCCTTTGAATTCATCTTAAGCCCACAAAAGAGAGTGCGTAGTGGATGACCACAAGCTGATCACAAAAATTAGGTTTTTCTTTCCAAACCACAAGAAGGAAAGATTCTCATAGATCATTTAGTACTCCATCCACATCATCAGTAAGGAACATGGCAACCCAAGTAGACTTAGAAACTTTATTGTCCCAATTGAACATAAAATTTACTTTCTTTAGAGGATTAGCACATGAAGATCCTGAAGAGCACGTCAAGAGGTTCTTATCCCCATGTAAAATAAGGAGGCTAATGAGGAGGTAAGATGCTTTTTTGATCCTCTTCACAACAACATTGGAAGGCCTAGCAACTAAATAGTCTAGTCAAATTGCGGACAACCATTTCTCTAATTGGGACTTAATGAAGGATGCCTTTAAAGCACAATTCCAACAAGGAAATACGGCAAAAAACATCATTGAAGAATTAGAGAGCTTATGAGTGAGTGTTGAGGTGACATGTCCTAAATTTTTCACTAGAGCCAAAGCACTTATGGAAAAACTACCAGATCCTCCCCATGATTGTTTTGTCAAAAAGTGGCTTGATAAGGCACTACCAGTGTGCCACCGAGTGCAAGATCAAGGAATCGTTAAAAGAACAAACCATCAACATAACGACTCCATATACAAATGATTTCTATGGATAAGGAAGAAATTACATGTGAAACTAATATGCCATCAACAACTATTAGGGGAGTACATCCAGAGGAAATTGAATCTATGGTCATACAAACAAGAAGCAAGGGGAAGCTCCCTTAGGAAGAACCTAGCCAAGAATTCACAACATAGGGAGTGACAAAGGAGAAAGATGTAGTAAGGGGTATGATGGAGATGATTAATCTCCAAAAGACAAGCTATCCTTGATTTTAGAACACCTCCATATCAAGAATAACTCAAAACTTCAACTAATTTTGGAAGATAAGTGTCAAACTATCAAGACCTTAGTTAAATGTGAGGAAAATCACTACATACAAAAGTCTGTTGCACATAACTCACTCATTGATCGATCAAATGTGTAAAGTTTCTGATGAAACTTTGTACAAGGTGTCGAATAAAGATTGGGCACCTTTTCCAAGTTAAAACATCACAAAAGATTCAGTAGATCTTGAAAAATGATCCAAACAATCTACCTATGTCTGAAACTTCTCTAGTATAGTCGATTTTGACACATGCAACTTCTAATGCATAGTTCTCCCAAATTAGAACCCGTTTAATCGAATGATTTTAGCCATAGATGGCTTACCTTCCAACTTAGATTTTGACTCCTCATTTATACAAAACTTTAAACTGTGCACTGAGAACTGATCAATTCTTTGACCATCAAGATTGTGCTTGTTTCAGAAGACACTCATAACCTCTTCACATATGAATGTTTTAGTGTTCGGTGGCCATTTGGCCTTTCACAAGGACACTAATGGTAACATGCCCACAATGGGTAATTAGTTCCATCCAATGTATCCTCACCAACGAACATACAAAATCCACCATTGCTTTCATCCATGGCCAATGTCTAAATATCCTCATGCAAAAAATTGACTATATCTCAAAAAGTTGAACAAAAACACTCTATCAAGCTCTGCAAAACCTTTAATGGACTTCAATGTTTTTGTAATGGAGAACAGAAACCTATATATGTGTTTGACACAAACGGACAAAATTGCATGCACAATTGCTATGATAGTGAGTTTGGAGGCTCACCAATTTTTGTACGATTTCGAGATTGTGACAAGAAGGGTGTTGACATTGATACCAGTTGCTGGACTTTGAAGTTTGCAAAAGCACACAAAAACACAAGAAAGAAGAAGAATCTTGAAGAACAACACAACATGGAATGTATTACCAAGTGAATGTACAAAGATAAGTGACTCATTAGGGTTATATGCGTATATACAAGCCGAGAAAAAAAAACTTGTAAAGAGGAAAAAAATGCCATGGCAGTCTTAAGTGTGTTCGTACACATCACTACCAAAATCTACCAACAATTATAACTCATTCTTATTAAGTTAATAAACCATTATATATTTCATTTTGGATGTTTTTTTGGAACAATGAATAACTTTCATAATGTTTATAAAATATATTGATGTTAATAAACCATTATATATTTCATTTTGGATGTTTTTTTGGAACAATGAATAACTTTCATAATGTTTATAAAATATATTGATATTATCCCGGAGCCAAATAGAAAAACATTGAAGAAAAACTTAAAAGTAAGCTATATACAAGTGAGAAAGAAATGTGACAATTAAACTTAAATTCATAAACAAATCAATATTTTGAATTATACGGAAGGCCTCTCTAGCCATGAATAGAAACATTGTCGTATTATTCATAGACTTTGACATAAAAGAATTTAAAGCCTGATGTCCAAGTGTGAAGAAAAAATGTAATGAAAAGGGGATTCTTTATCGGGTAAGGTAGGTGGTACTCTCTAGGGTGAGGGGTATGGGAGTCGACACTCCCAGGTACATTTTTTATCATGATGTGGCATGAAAGAAGTAATGGGGTGGTTTCATAGTAGAAGCAAAATGTGGTGCCACTTTATGTGAAGAGAACATAAGGGTGGAAATATATTAAAAGCTATGAATTTTTAATAAGTAATAATAAAAATAAATACGAATATGATTAAACAATAAAAAGGTTTATGGTCTCTAGGATCCACCACTTCTAATTAGAGGATGGAAACGTTTGGTTCCTAGGACGGTTGCTAGACACTTTGCTCTGAAGTGTTCAATGAGGTGGCACAAAAACATCCATGCTACCATTGCTCAATGTGAATAAGAGATACCAAATGGAAATACCTTATTGCTTGTTCCATCTCACAAAAATTCTATACACAAAAATCATGGCACATCAAAAGTTTAAGGTTAATCAGACAGTTTTCCACTTGGAAGGATTTGTGATGAATACTATCTCTTTTAGTGTTTCCGTAGTTAGTAGAATTCAAGAGCTTGATGGTTGAAGTTGAAATACACCTAAATATGAAGAAAAGCTCCCTTTTATCTTTATCAATGGTCCCTTTAAATAGAAAGTCATTCCTCTATTGTTAGAATAACCAAATAAACTTTATTTTTTACAATTTGCACAGAGGATGATCCAACCTTCTACATTGACCCACCAAAACTGCTTTGTACTCAAAACCTTTGAGGATGCTATTATGAAGGGTATCAAATATAGGCTCTCACCTCTTTCAATCCAGAAAGATATGGGAATATCTTCATGCCTATTACAAGTCTCATAAATATCATAATCTATATGAAAGATGTAAGATTTTTGAGTAGTCTAGATTCCTTGGTGCATAGTAAGCCACTTAAAAATATTATGCTTCATATTGGGAAGTTCCATGAGCACCTAAACCTACAAATCCATTGACTTCTATTCCAACACACTTTCCATGTGAAATTAAGCTTTGATTTAAGAGCATGACATGAATTCTTCTATTGGTTTTGTTGCTAGTATGATATTGATCATTTAGATTTTGGAGAACAAAACCCTTTGTGCACCATTCTAGAGGTTTTGATTGCTCATTTGCATGTAAGACAACCATTTAACAATGATATGAACACTGTTACAATGCTTCATACTTGATTTGCACACCTTATGGGCTACAATCCCAACCTTATTTTTGTTGTTGCATGAGTGGGGAGCCACCCAAATGAACTATTTGGTAGTATAAAGACTCTTAGGAGGAAAAAAAAATCGTGTTTTAGGCTTTGAGATAGGCCATAACCCAGGCTTTGATAGGCCATAACCAAGATGTGTGTTTACTTCCAACAAAATTAAAATTCTTAGGAGACACTATAATGCTCCGAAGTGGGCGGCCAGTCCAACTTCTTTACTCTTTCAAAAGAAATTTGCTAGTAATCCTTTTGATAAGATGTTCCCAATAATCAACACTATTAAAACTTCTCATAAATTGTTTGTATCAACACTATTAAAGCTTCTCATAATTTTTTTGTGGCATACTTTTTAGCTAATCTCAATTAATAGAAAGAACAACTCTACAGGTGAACAGGTCTAGCACCCATGGGACCCCCCGAATCCCACAAAGCAGGGGTTTCTTAAAACTTGCTAGAAGACATTACAAAGAAGGTTGATAACCCTTTCGCCCCCCTCATGAGAGGCCCACTCACTCTTAACCTTAGAGATTTTTTGTCTATTATGGCCATGTGCTATCTCCTACCCCAATGGCTTACTAGTCAACTCGATTCTTGGAAGGTAACCAACAATGACAAAAAACATGCTAGAGAGATTAGGTTGTAGAGTGTACAACTTGAAGACTTATTTCTTGATCCTTTCCATAATCCAATCCCACTTTGTTGTTTGAGATTTAAAACCCATGGTGATGTCCAAAAACATGAAGACTTTTCCTTATTTAATAATGGATCAGCTTCCATCATTAATATAAGTTAGCACAACATTGTTAGAGGCTTTAAAACCAATTTTGGTGTGGCTAACTTGAGAAGGCTTACCAAAGAACAAATACACTAACACTCTAAAAAGAATTAACAAACAAGTTATCAAAGTTCATGAGAGCATTCGTGATACAAACATTTGTAAACAAAAGATCTTAAGATAGTTTTTTTTTCTTTTTTTTGTGATACCTTTAGTCATAAATTTTTGCAATTTTTTCTTAACCAACCAAGTAAGACAATCACTTGTTACTCCAAAATGTAGAGGAACTAGGAGACACCCTATCTGATGGAACTTCACAACTAGATTTTATTAGTAAGGACAACATTCGAAGAAATCCTTGAAAAAACATTTCCAAAGAGAATGTGCATCGGCTTAAGGAATCTCTTCCTAACTCCCATATCATGCAAAGACTCTAGAATGAATTTCCATTCAACCCTATCAAACTTGATCAAAGTGAAAATTTGAAAAAAAAAAATATTCTTGACCATTTTCACCAACATGTTCCATTCTTTCACATAAAGAAATGATTGCACTAAAAAATGAATCCATAATGGGACTCGATCTTTTAGCAAAGTGGTAGATCTCAAACTGCCCAAGTCATCTTTAAAATCTACTTTATGCTTAAGCTTAACAATATCAATATTTAGAATAGTAGAAAATAATGATTTCTTTGATCTCAAGATGAAAAAACAGCTAAAAAATAATGGCCATGTTAGAGGATATGGTTTTCCTCCTCATATGGCTCGCACATGAGCCTTGAGTCACCATACTTTGGGGAAAATTCCCCTTTTGTGGGTGACCCCAAAACTGTGCGGCCACTCGATTGGTGTTAACTAGCACCAGTTCCTTCGAGTCACCCAAAATGGGATGAATGATCTTTTTATTAATATTTTTAACACAAATCAAAATGTGCTTCTTCTTTTTATAGTTTTACAAACACATTTTTTTGTGGCTTACTTTTTCTTGCTTTTTTGAGAAACAATCCAAGTTTTCAATATATATGCAAAATTTTTTATGTATGCATAAGTTTGATGTTTTGAAGCATATATTTATATGTGCGTAAGTTCGATGATTTGAAGCATACTTTCGACTATTCAAAATTTGAATACCAAAACTTTATGTACCTTAAATTTCATGACCCAAAGTCTATCATTGGCCACCGAAAACCGATTATCAAACCTTCATGTGCACTTAAATCCAATGATCTAAACTCGATGGCTTATATTTTTATGTGTGTGTAAGTTTGATGATTTGAAGCATAGTTTTGACCACTCAAAATTTGAATACAAAAACTTTATGTGCCTTAAATCCCATGATCCAAAGTCCGTCATTGGCCACCAGAAAACCGGTTATCAAACCTTCATGTGCACTTAAATCTGATGATCTAAAGTCCATTTTTCTAGTCACCCAAAATCCAGTCAGCGGATTGTCATGTGCACCTAAATCCGATGACCTGAAGTCCATCTCTGACCACCCGAAATCCATCCATCAAACATCCATGTGCTCTAGATACACTTTTTGAGTGACCCAAAAAGTAATCTCCAACCACCCAAAAATATATGTCCATGTGCTACTCTATAAGAAAGGGAATTTGGAATTTGAGTTTTGAGAGTGAGTTCAATTGGCAATTTGGAATTTGAGAGTGAGTTGGATTGGCAATTTGGGTTTTGAGGGTGAGTTGGATTCCAAAGCTTCTCCCATTCAATGAAACGAAAAAAAAATCTAACAATATCTGGATATGGAAGCTCGAGATAGTTTATCTACACGGGGAGCAAGAAATGTAGTGAGTTCGTAGTTTCAGATCGAGTAAGTGTTCAGCGGTGACGATGGAGGTAGGAGCTGCGATGACGACGTCCACAGCCGTTGCGACCCTGCATTCTAGTTCACCCAGTGCGCCACAAGCACCATTGTACAGGTATGCCTCTCCTAAATGGTCGCACTCCTGTCTCGGAAGCCGGCAGGCAGGTTTGAGCCTGCGACAACAGAAGAAACATTTCGCTTCCAGTTCATCGTCTTCGCCTCTTTTCTTCATATCAGCTTCTGCAGAGTTCGCTCGCAGGGTAATGCTCATCTCTTTATGTTTGCTCTTTGTCTGTCGTGGAGATAAATCCTCTTTAGATTCTGGAACATACACAAAATGTATTCTACGCTCTGCAGAAGGATTACATTTTCAAATTTGCAGAAATCAGCTCATATGTATATCTATACGCATAGAATCAGGTGCTTGTGAAGTCATGACTAGATCAGCCCATATATCTGTTTACGCCTAGAATCATGCGTTTGAAAAGTCAGGACTCTTTTGTACTCGGAACATATTCCTGATTGCCATCCTTTTTGCATTCCTCTCATAGCCAGGCAGTGATATAAATCACCTACTGTAGTCTAATGACATATTTGCAGTCTATTCATATCTTTGAATGGATATTGAAGCCATCCCAAATGTAGGCACATACATCTGATGGTGAAATGAAGAATGTTATGTGAACATAGGTGCGCTTTCTCTAATAGACGCAATGCGTACAGACATTTTAATAGATCTTCCCTGTTCGAAATTTCACTTTTTTTGCTAAATCCGCGTGGGCCACTATGTAGGCAGGTTTAAGATATTCCGTAGGTTGAAGTAACATCCAATTTATAGAAAACTGGTTAATTAAGGAATTTGACAGGGATAATCGTTAAAGCATGATTTGGTGACTTCCAAGATTTAGCGACAGCCCAGGTGACACATCCATTTAAGCATGATTTGATAAAGTCAAAAGGTGTAAGCCTCAAAATTGTATTAACTTACACAATGCATACGTTTTGCTGCATGAACCAGAAAGTATGTATGCGTATAGAATAGACACTAATCTTCATGCATACGGAAGCACTAGGACCTTGTGGAAGTAAGGGCAGACACATTTTCGGAAATAGTCACTCCTGTGGTTCATCTGTCATCTATTTTTTGGTATATTTGT
Organism: Ceratopteris richardii; assembly: GCA_020310875.1. NCBI lineage: Eukaryota > Viridiplantae > Streptophyta > Polypodiopsida > Polypodiales > Pteridaceae > Ceratopteris > Ceratopteris richardii. The sequence continues at coordinate 95,885,101 of CM035421.1, forward strand.
CTATTTCTATGAACTGCTTGTTCGATATATCAACATCAGCTTGATGTAGCTTGAGGTAGATGAGTGTCAGTACTCAGTACTGCAGTTTATCTATCGACTATATTTTGGTATTCATGTCTTTTCTTTTGAACCCCTTGTTCATTAGAATCAACATCAGCTTGATGTATGTTGAGGGCCGCAACTTCCAGTACTGTGGTTCATCTATTATCTATATTTTACTATTCATGTCTGTTTCTATGAACCATTTGTTCATTGTAGTCGACATCATCTTGATGTAGTTGGAGGCAGGCAACTGCCAGTAACACACCGTGTACATGGCTTACTGTTTATTTCTCTGAAGGTCAGCATGTATCGTATAAATTTATGCCCTGGTTCCTTCAAGTCTTTGTATCAAGTCTATCATGTTTTCACAGGCAACAATGTCTAAGTAAGTTATCAACTTTGGCAGGAAGCTTCGAAACTAGAAGAGTTTCTGAATGAGGAGCTCGATAAGTATTCCTACTTGGCAGATGTGAAAGGGAGGATTGCGGATGTCTGTGCAAAGGTATCTTTAGATGGTTGAAATCATTAATTGTCTTTTGTCAAGGGGTTTCTAACATGAAGGTCTTGTTGCAGGCTCTGCATAATTATGTTGTGACCTATGAAGGTGGCATTGATGGGAAACCCATTGAGGACATGAAATCTGCACTTCAACAGCAAGGTTTACCACATCAACAAGCTTTAACCTGTTCTATCTGGTGGCTCAGAGCTAACCTTAGAAGGGATTATGAACAATATTGTGCGGCAAGATGAGCACGACAGAATTATGACATTTTGTGCTTACAAAGCTTATTTATAGCTTTTCTTATCTTTACATTGCCACTACCTTGCTGTGAGTGTGCGTTTGGCATGTTTTGCTGTAAGCTGAATACAAAGGGAATACAATTAACTTTTTTTTTAAAACATTTATTTATTTATTTTAATGAGGTTTTTCTTGTGACCTCTTGAATTAGTTCCAATAATTATTTAACTTGAGACCATCTATTTTAAAGTTGTTGGCTTTTCTAGTTTGTTGCAGTCATGATCTTGTAGTTTTTGAGCATCATACTGAACAGCTTGTACTGTACATGCTTGCCTGCGTGTACATGTGTGTGTGTATTTCCATGTGCAACTTTACCCTGGTTTTGCTTTTGTTTTGTTCACCATAAGGAGAAACATGGCATTGCCAAGGTTTTGCTATTTCAATCCCTGGTCTCAAAATTGCACAATCTGTGCTCGGAACCTGTGTTATGATGCATTTTGTGCTTCCTTGAGCATGTGTGTGTTATGCTGTACAGAATCAATTGAGTATGTGAGTTCAACCTTACTGTTTTGTGGACCCATGACTGTCTTTTCTAGTCTCTGCACATGTTCTTTACCTATCCATCTTCTAAAATTCATGTGTACAAATATCTTCTACACCTTACATTGGCTCTTGATCATCAAACTTAAGCTTTCTTTTCTCTTTTGATGTGCTTTCATCAAGACATGGGAGTTTCTTTGTCTCAATCTTCCATTTCATGATGGCATCTCACTTGTTTTTGTGGATTGTCCACTTTCTATCATGTTTTTTTGTGGAATGACTTTTACAATCATCAAGTCTTTCTCTTCTTTAATCAATTTCTCAATTATAACCTCGTCAGGTAATTGGGGACATGACAATAGATCAATTTTACCTATTTCAATGAAATTTTGAAGCTCTTAGTGTGCACACATGGCTTCTACCAATGTTAGAAACTATTTGAGATCAAATATATTTGAGGGTAGTGGCTTTGATTCATGGAAAGAGAGAATGCTTGCCATCCTCTTTCTTAAAGATTACAAAGAGTCTCTTGAGGGAGTCAAGCTTGAAGGCATGATACATGCTTGGATGAACCTAAACAAGAAAGCCATCACTTACATCAAGATGGTTGTATCAGATTAAATTCTAGTGGATTTGAAGAGATGTACAAGTGCTTTTGAGGTATGGGAGAAGTTGAAGGCCACTATGAAAATGCCACGTGTAAATCAAGCGCATCTTATGCATAAGCTAGTGGATATGCAGCTTGATCAGTTGAAAAGTGCGGTTGAGCACTTATCTGCTTTCATAGGTGCCCTCTCTCAATTGAAGGACTCTTGATTACTTGCACTTTATGATAAGCTTAAGGATATCTTCTTCTTGATGTCCTTACTTGACTCATGGAAAAATTGGTTGTTTCACTTTCCAATAACCCCAATCTTATCTTTGATGGTGTAAGGGGTACTATTTGAATGAGGAAAGCAGGAGGAAAGCTAGTGGAGAGGGTAGTGGTTCAACCAATGTGGGTAGAGGAAGAACATGAAAGAAAAGTGTAAATGCATATAGGAATAGGAGAAAAAGCAAAGGCCATGCTGAAGTGACTTGTTACCAATGTGCTAGGAAAGGCCACAAGAAGCTTGATTGGAGATACTACAAATCTGAATTAAAAAGAAAGAAGAACATGTGACAAGAAGGAAAAGGAAATCAAGAGCACATGGCAACTTAAAAGACAAGGACGAAGAGAAGATCAATGAGCCCTCTAGTGTTGTCATTTAATAAGCTTTCAGATGGAGAATATATTCTTTGTGCTACTATGGCAATTAGATCATGCCAACGCTAATGATGCTTTAGGTAATATTCATACATAGGAGATGTAGATCACCAAGAGGGATTTGATTGATGCTTTTCTTATTGTGAATTATTCTTGTCACAAACATGGTTTGTGGATTTTGGTGCATTGTTCCATGCTACTCCTATTAAGGAGTGTTTTACTACCTTTCATGTAGGAAATCATGGACATGTATATCTTGGGAATAACCATGCTTGTTCTATTGAACGTATTGGCACAATGCATCTCACTATAGATGCCACTAATGAGTTGATTTTGCATGATCTAAGATATGTACCAAGCATCAAGCAAAGCCTATTTTTTGATGGGAAAATGGATATGCATGCATATAGTACTCTCTTTGAGAAGGGTTCATTATTAAAGGATCTAGGTTGATTTTTAAAGGTACAAAGAAAGGGACTCTTTATTGCTTGCACAATAAATTCTTGCTATGCAATTTTATTGCTTTGGGTGAAATCCATTCACATATGGAGTTATGGCATAAAAGGCTTGGCCACATAGCCAAAAAGGCCTTGATAAACTATGTAATTTGGATAATTTTGATGCTAAAGGCTCAAAACTTAATGTTTGTAATGAATGCAAATATGGTAAGTAGGTAGAGAATTCCTACTACTCTAGTGTCTCTCATAATTCTAATGTGCTTGATATTGTTCATTCTTTTGTTTGTCGCATGCCTACCAAATCTATGGTGGGGTGCTCTTTACTTTGTTTCTTTTGTTGATGACTACTCTAGGAAGCTTTGGGTCTGTTTGTTAAAATCAAAAGATGAAGCCTTTGATGCATTTAAGAAATTTCATGCATTTGTGATCACCCAAACACATAGAAAGCTAAAATGCTTTCCTACAGATAATGGGGGTGATTTTACGATTGTTGAAGTAGATTTTGTGAAAATTCATGTGTTAAGAGGGAGCTAACAATCCCATACAACAACTCGTATAATGGCATGAGTGAAAGATATAATACAAAAATTTGTGAGAGGGTGCAATGCATGTTGTCTATATCTAATCTCCGTCATGGATTTTGGGGAGAGGCTTTGAAAGCTGCAATACACACTTGGAATCAAGCCCCTAATGTGTCTCTAAATGGTGGCATCCCTCAAAAGGTTTGGTGTTTGTACAATAAATCCTTGCTAGGCAATTTTATCGCTTTGGGTGAAATCCATTCACATATGGAGTTATGGCATAAAAGGCTTGGCCACATAGCCGAAAAGGCCTTGATAAACTATGTAATTTGGATAATTTTGATGCCAAAGGCTCAAAAATTAATGTTTGTAATGAATGCAAATATGGTAAGTAGGTAGAGACTCCTACTACTCTAGTGTCTCTCATAATTCTAATGTGCTTGATATTGTTCATTCTTATGCTTGTCGCATGCCTACCAAATCTATGGTGGGGTGCTCTTTACTTTGTTTCTTTTGTTGATGAGTACTCCAGGAAGCTTTGGGTGTGTTTGTTAAAATCAAAAGATAAAGCCTTTGATGCACTTAAGAAATTTCATGCATTTGTGATCACCCAAACACGTAGAAAGCTAAAATGCTTTCCTACAGATAATGGGGGTGATTTTACGATTGTTGAAGTAGATTTTGTGAAAATTCATGTGTTAAGAGGGAGCTAACAATCCCACACAACAACTTGTATAATGACATGGCTGAAAGATATAATACGAAAATTTGTGAGAGGGTGCAATGCATGTTGTCTATATCTAATCTCCATCATGGATTTTGGGGAGAGGCTTTGAAAGCTGCAATACACATTTGGAATCAATCCCCTAATGTGTCTCTAAATGGTGGCATCCCTCAAAAGGTTGGGTGCTTGCACAATAAATCCTTGCTAGGCAATTTTATTGCTTTGGGTGAAATCCATTCACATATGGAGTTATGGCATAAAAGGCTTGGCCACATAGCCGAAAAGGCCTTGATAAACTATGTAATTTGGATAATTTTGATGCTAAAGGCTCAAAACTTAATGTTTGTAATGAATGCAAATATGGTAAGTAGGTAGAGAATTCCTACTACTCTAGTGCCTCTCATAATTCTAATGTGCTTGATATTGTTCATTCTTATGTTTGTCGCATGCCTACCAAATCTATGGTGGGGTGCTCTTTACTTTGTTTCTTTTGTTGATGACTACTCTACGAAGCTTTGGGTTTGTTTGTTAAAATCAAAAGATGAAGCCTTTGATGCATTTAAGAAATTTCATGCATTTGTGATCACCCAAACACGTAGAAAGCTAAAATGCTTTCCTATAGATAATGGGGTAGAAAGCTAAAATGCTATCCTACAGATAATGGGGGTGATTTTACCATTGTTGAAGTAGATTTTGTGAAAATTCATGTGTTGAGAGGGAGCTAACAATCCCGTACAGCAACTCGTATAATGGCATGGCTGAAAGATATAATACGAAAATTTGTGAGAGGGTGCAATGCATGTTGTCTATATCTAATCTCCCTCATGGATTTTGGGGAGAGGCTTTGAAAGCTGCAATACACATTTGGAATCAATCCCCTAATGTGTCTCTAAATGGTGGCATCCCTCAAAAGGTTTGGTGTGACAAACTTGCTTCATATGAACATCTATGCATGTTTGGTTGTGATGTTTTGGTGCATATAAGGCTTGAGCCGAGGAGCAAGTTAGATGCAAAGTCCATGAAAGGAACCTTCATGGTTTATGGGGATGAAGATGGAAATGGCTACAAAATATGGCTACCTCAATGCAAGAAGTAATACATAGATGGGATGTTGTATCTAATGAGGCAATGCTACTAAAAAACAATTGTGCCTCTAAAGATGCCCATAACAATTGTGCCTCTAAAGATTCCCATAAAGGAGTCAAATTTCAACATATAAAACCAGTTGTTAAATCTTATTTGGACCCTAGGGATGTAGTGCATATGGTTGGAAATGACAATGATCTGGTGATAATTGCACTAGAGGATTTTGGAAAACAAATTGAGGCTCCTAAAGGGCATACACAACCAGCTATTGATGCTAAAAACAGGGCTGGAAATGATGTACAACAGCCCATTAACAATGAGGAAGTTGATGTACCTCATGATGTAGATCCATCACTAGAGAATGTAGATAATTTGGTAAGAAGATCTACATGTCTTAGGAGGCCTATGAACATATATGAACCTTGTGTGCATTACGTTATGTTATCAGATGAGCGTGAGCCTCTCACTTATAAAGAGACAAAGCTATATGAGCACAAGAAGAAGTGCGAGTTAGTCATGTAGGAAGAGATAAAGGCCTTGCATTCAAATGATACTTGGGACTTGGTTGAATTGGCTAAAGGTAGGAAGGCCATTCCCATCAAGTGGGTATAGAAAATCAAGATTGTGTATTTGTAAACCCAAGTATAAGTCAAGCTCGGTTGCTAAGGGATGTGTCCTAAAAGAGGGCATTGATTTCCAAGAAGTGTTCTCTCCAGTGGCTAAAACAACCACATTACATGTGTTATTTGCTCTTACAACTACCTTGGATTTGGAGTTATTCAAAATGGATGTTAAAACAACCTTTTTGAGTGATGATACAAATCAAGAGATGTACATGAAACAACCACAAGGATATGCCATTCGTGCAAAAGAGCGTTTAATATGCAAGCTAAAAAGGAGTTTATATGGGCTGAAACAAGCCCCTAAACAATGGTATAAGGAGTTTGATGCATTTATGCTCAAACATGGGTTCCAAATAAGCCATGCGAACCATTGTTTGTAAACTAAAAAGGATGAACATGGTAGCATGATTATTCTAGTGTTGTATGATGATGATATTTTGCTGTTTGGGAAGAAAAAGACCATTCTAAATGATCTAAAACAACAAGTGAATTCTGCATTCTCAACGAAAGATCTTGGGGAAGCTGAGCATATATATGGTATGAGAATAAAAAGGGATAAGTAGTAGCATGCTTTGGATTTATCCCACAAAAATTAAATTGAAAAAGTTAATGGATAGATTTAATGTGGCGGATGCTAAGCCTCTTGGAGTACCATTGTCACCACATGTTAAGATTTCAAAAGATGAATGTCGCAAAGATGATGATGCAGCCAACTACTTGAAGAGTGTTCCATATGCATTAGCTTGTGGTTCAGTTATGTATGTCATGGTTGCCACTCGAACAAAAATTTCTCATGCAAAGGGAGTTGTTAGCAAATTTATGGCTAATCTTGGGAAAGCTCATTGGGAGGTAGTCAAATCTATCTTGAGATATTTGAAAGGAACCAAAATTGAATGCCTATGTTATGGAAAGGTTCCATTAGAGTTGAAAGTATTTTGTGATTCACACATGCAAGGTGATGTGGATACTCACATTTTCACAAGTGGCCATGTATACACCCTTGCAGGTAGAGCTATTTCATAGTGTTCTAAAATCCAGGGGATAGTTGCACTATCTACTACAGAGGCTGAATATATTTCAGCCATAGATGCTTTCAAAGAAGCCATTTGGTTAGCCCTCTTGTGTAGTGAGTTCAGGATGCCTAAAAAGGCACCTATTTTTGAATGTGATAGCTAGAGTGCCTTATGTTTGGAAAATAATTCCATGCTCTATGCTTTCAAAAAGCATGTTGATGTGGGATACCATTTCATCATAGAGGTGCTAGAGGATTTCTTGATCACTTTGATCAAGGTCAATACTATCTAGAATCTTGTGGATGCTCTCACTAATTATCTATGTAAGGCACAACATGAGCTATGTATACAGATGGTGGGAGTTACTCAGATTAAGGGAGCTTCCTTGATCCTTTAAGTGGGAGGTTTTGGGGGATAAACATTAGGGGAAAAAATGAACCCCTACATGGGCCTTGTAAGTATCCCTTGTAAGACAAAAGTTACGCAATATAACACAGGAGCAGTAGAGAAGATAACAGATATAGGAGAATCTCAACAATTTTCTACTAACAGCAAGTACAAAGATGATGGCGTTGTCCACTCGTGCGCTCTCAAGATAGAGCTTAAATGGTGATCTAGACAACTCTAGATAGGGAGATACAAGGTAGAGGTATGCTGGCTCAATTCGATGTCTCAAGTAGTGCAAAAGTCATGTATATATAGGATCATGGGTGGCCTTCTATGGACGGCTATACATGGGTGGTAGAGCGTGGGCGGCCACCACCCGCATAATTGCCATACATGTCTTAGGCCGATTGAACCGACCTAACAAATATAAATGATTTCTGACTCTGACAGGGAATATTCCATGGAATATTCCCTTTACTGGGGGTGATGCCCCTAGACCCCCACCAGGGGGCCCCCTGGCCCCCTTGGACCCCCCAGCTGGGGCTGCTCACCGCTGCCTCGGACCCCACAATTAGGGACCCTGGCAAATCCCTTTCCTTACAATACCTTATGTGGTCCAATATGACCTTCATCCAACATGCAAGTTGGGATTCCCATCAATTGGGTAATGCACGCTTGGCTTCTCCTCATAATCGAGGCCTTACAAAATGTGCATACAATCATGAGGGGTAGACATTGATCATATACTAACACCCCCCCTCAATGTTTACCGATGATAAATCAAGTAGGTCTTGGTCCTATGCCCATCTGTTGAAGATGCCTATTGAGTTGCTCTCTTCCAAGTGCTTTAGTGAATATGTGAGCACAATTTGCCTCTGTTGGGAAATATTCTAGTTCCACAATTTCATCTTCAATTAGCTCACAAATGTAATGGTACTGTACTTCTATGTGCTTGGTGCGAGCATGAAATACTGGGTTCTTTGCAATAGCCATGCAACTTTGATTATCGCATGAGTATAGTCGCCATATTTGATGGAAAGCCTAGATCTGCAAGAATTCTTCTTAACCAGACTGCCTCACAAGAAGCAAAACAAGCTGCTTTGTACTCTGTTTCACTGGAGGAGAGTGCGAGAGTTGGTTTCTTCCTACTTACCCAAGAAAATATTCCTAAACCAAGCGAGAAACAATATCCAAAAACTAATTTTCTAGAATCACAATCTCCAGCGTGGTATAAAAAATACCAAAATCCAAGGTTCTTGCAATGTACCTTAGAATTCACATTCCAACATTCTAGTGACTCTCCTTAGGTTTGTTGGAAAACCTGCTTAACACTCCAATAACATAGCAAATGTCTAGTCTAGTGTTGCACAGAAAAATAATTCCAACGAGCTTCCTATACTTCTTAGCGTCTACATCAGGCATGTTATCATCCATAGATAGCTTATGATTTACCTCCATAGATGTGCTAGTTGGTTTGCAATCCATCACTCCAAATGCCTTGAGAATTTCTTTGGCATATTTTTGTTGTGAGATGAAAATGACATCCTTCCTTTGCCATACTTCAATTCCCAGACAAAAATGGAGTAGACCTAAGTTTGTCATTTCAAACTCAGTTCCCAAGCTAATCAGAGTTTGATTGATGACTTCCTGATGATCTCCTAGAATGATCAAATCATCTACATATACAATGACAATAACTAGCTTGCTATCCCTTTTCGTTACATACAAGTTGGCATCAGAATTACTTCTTTCAAAACCCATATTTTTGAAAAAGTTATCTATCCGTTGGTACCAAGCCCGTGGAGCTTGCTTAAGTCCATACAAAGCTTTCTTCAACCTGCAAACTTTATTTTCTGAATTGGGCACCTCAAAACCTGATGGTTGAGATACATATACCTCCTCCTTGAGGTGACCATTCAAAAATGCAGATTTGACATCCATCTGGAAAATAGGCCATGCCTTTTGTGCAGCTACTACAAGTACCATCCGAATAGTTGTCATGCGTGCTGTTGGTGCAAAAGTTTCTTGAACATCAAATCCTTCGATCTGTGAAAAACCGTGTGCAACTAATCTTGATTTATACTTTTCTAATGTTCCATCTGCTTTATACTTAGCTTTCCAAATCCATTTAGTACCTATTACCTTCTTCTCCCATGTATCATTTTTGAGTATACTATCATACTTAGACTGCATTGCCGCTCTCCAACCTGGATCATCAAGGGCTTCTTCAATGGTGGTAGGTTCCTTTATCGAGCCCATGATATCTGCCATTAGAGCCATGTCAACAATGTGTTCTGAGGCTCTTCTTTGCTCCTCTATTCTCTTTGATCTTCGTAATCCATCAAAGGATGATTCTGGTACATCTACATGTGGATTGTGATGATCAAAGAGCTGTTGTACCCGCTTTGGTAGTGGCTTACGCTGTGCAGCTACAATTGGTTGGCTTTTTATTGAGGAAATTTCTCCATCAGATGTTTTCTCCTCCTCAACTTTAACGTGTCTTTTGATAAGCACAAGGTGAGATATTTCTCCATTTGATGAGATAGTAGATTTACCTTTATCTTCTACTAAGTGTGGTCGTTCATCAAACACCACATCTCGGCTGACAAAAATCTTCCTTGCCTCAAGATCCCACAACCTGTATGCTTTAGACTCTTCACTATATCCTAGGAAGACACTCTTTTGCTTTTTGAGTCCAACTTTGATCTTGTTGAATCAGGAATATGTGCATAACAGAAACAACCAAAAATTCTGAAATGCAAAACTGAAGGCTTTTTACCAGAATATGCTTCTTGAGGAGTCATCCCCTTTAGTGCTTTTGTGTAGCTTCGATTGAGGATGTAGACTGCTGTATTGACTTCTTCTTCCCAGAATGAATCAGGCATGTCCTGAGCCTTTAACATACAACAAGCCATTTCAACTACTGTCCTGTTCCTACGCTCAACAATGCCATTTTGTTGAGGTGTATATGAGCTATGGTAAGTTGCCTTTTCACAACATGCTCCTTATAGTAATTATTGATTCTGTTGACAAGGATTCACCTTCTCCATCTGTTTTGAATTTCTTTAGTTTCCTTCCTGATTCATTTTCCACATACTTATGCCATGTTTTAAAATTTTCAAAAGCATCAACCTTCTGTCGAATGAAATAAACCCACATCTTTCAACTATAACCGTCGACTAACAGCAAAAAGTAGAAAGATCCTCCTAAAGCGGGTGTAGACATTTTACCACAGAGATCAGCATGTACCAACTCTAGAGGAGCTTGAGATCGATTGCTGGTCTCTCTTGGAAATGCCTTTCGTTGTTGCTTGCCCATCATACAAGCTTCACAAGGTTCCTGCAACTTTGAAAATGCAGGCAAATGAGCAACCATCCCTGTTCTTTGCATCTCCTTAAAAAACTACAAATCCGAGATGCCTAAATCGTTGGTGCGATAACCTGCTTACATCTTTATCTTCTGTAGTAGTTAAGGCACTTAGCTCATACAAGTTATCCCGTCGTATGCCTTTACCTACAACATTACTTGATGAATCCATGATTTCTGCACCACTCTTATTGAAGTGAACTTCGAGTCCACGATTTGTTATAGCAGAAACTGACAACAAATTTCTTTTAAGTGTAAGTACATAGAGAACATCGGATAAATTTTTCTCAACACCTGGAGAAGTGACAAAAGAGATGGTTCCAGTTCCTTCAGCTGGACACTTGGAGTCATTTCCCACCACTACATTGATGGATTCCCGCAGAGGCACTAGGGAACTATACCAATCCTTTTTAATGGTCATATGGTGAGAAGCTCCACTATCTAAAATCCATGTTTCATCAACACGAGATTGAGCAGATGAGCATACCTTTTCAATAGCTACCCATAGTTCCAGCTCTGTGTTGTTTGCAGACTCTTTGTTCTTCCATGATGATTTTACAGTCCCATTCTGTTCATCAGCTTGATTCTTTTTGCAATCCTTGATGGCATGGCCTTTCTTTTCACAATAGAAGCAACTTCCTGTGAACTTTTTCTTCTTTGGATTCTTCTTTGATCCATCGAAGAGCCTTTACCTTTTGCATTTGCTGAGAATGCAACATCACTTGTACTTTGCCGATTCTTCAACTGCATCTCTTCTTCTAAAAGCATAGCAACAAAACTCTTCAAATGTAAGGGGAGTTGGTCTTACCTGAGTGTTAAGGGCTGTTACTAATCCATCATACTTTGCTGGAAGAACACATACACATCTTCGAGCCAAGTCTTCTGGTGTTATAACAACACCAACTTCAGCCAATTGATCTTGAAGATGTTTTATCCATTTGATAAAATCTTCAACCTTTTTAGAATCAGAATGCTTTTCATTTGCCAAATGATTTTCTAAATTCTGTATCCTAGTGTGGTTCTTGGTCTCATATGGACGAGCCAATATGCCCCAAGCCTCATGTGCTTTAGTAGTATGTTGAACTAAAGTAAGCATAGAATCACTTACACTAGTGATAATTGCACATAATGCATCAGCATTCCGCCTCTTCCAAGCTCGTAGAAGATCTGGATCTGGCTTAATCATCAATCTTGAATTTTCTGGATCTTCAACTAGTATAGGCTCTGGATCCAATCCCATCGGTCCCATGATAATGTCATGTAATTCATAGGAGTCCAAAATTGCAGAAATTTTGAACTTCCAGAGTGTATAGTTGGTTCCATCCATCTTCCCTTCAGTGAATGCAGGTGGGCGAATTTGAATAGGTGCAACATTAACATTAGCTAAAAGCACCAAGACCAGTGTTCCACGATGAATCCATCTTGTAATCACTCGAATAATCTACTGATATTCTAGTCTGCTAGTAGGCTAAAATAGTGATACTTCTCAAGCCATTCGAACCTTATAGCTTTGATACCATGTAAGAAAAAAGTTACACAATATAACACAGGAGTAGTAGCAAAGAAGATAACAGATATAGGAGATTATCAACAATTTTCTACTAACAGCAAGTACAAAGATGATGGCGTTGTCTACCTGTGCGCTATCAAGATAGAGCTTAAATGGTGATCTAGAGAACTCTAGATAGGAAGATACAAGGTAGAGGTATGCTGGCTCAATTTGATGTCTCAGGTAGTGCAGAAGTCATGTATATATGGGATCATGGGTGGCCTTTCGTGGATGGCTATACATGGGCGGTAGAGCATGGGCGGCCACCGCCCGTGTAATTGCCATACACAGCTTAGGCCGGTTGAACCGGCCTAACAAATATAAATGATTTTTGACTCTGACAAGGAATATTCCATGGAATATTCCCTTTATTGTCATGCCAGAAGCGCTGCCCCCAGACCCCACAGTTGGGGACCCTGGTATTTCCCTTTCCTTACAATACCTTACGTGGTCCAATATGACCTTCATCCAACATGCAAGTTGGGATTCCCATCAATTGGTAATGCACGCTTGACTTCTCCTCATAATGGGGGCCTTACAAAATGTGCATACAATCATGAGGGGTAGACATTGATCATATACTAACATCCCTAATTTTTAGGGATTAAGCTTAATTCTGTTCTTGTTTAAGGGGACAAAGTGCATTTAATAGGGCACTTTTTAGTAGGCTGGAGTAGGCTTTTTTTTAGGCTTTACTAGGCCTCTCTCTTTCTTCTTCTATAGAGAGAGCAAGAGAATCTACTTTCCACATCTCAAATTCGTGCATGTATTTGAATAAAAAATGTTTTTTTTAAAGTTTCATTTTCAGTGTATATTAACTCAAAAGGGCCCATTTTTAAATATATATATCAAAAGTCACTTTTTTGGGCCCATTTTTTAAAGTTTCTTTTAGAAAAAGTATAATTTTCAAACTCCCTTCAAAAGTAAATGCCACATCATCAAATCCGTGAGTATGCTTCCCCCAAAAAATGACTTTTTTCAAATTTCATCATTTTCAGCCATACACAGTGGAAAAATACACTTTAACCCATACACATACAAGAAAACACATTTTCTGAGCAAAACATGTGCTTTAGAGTCCCTTCCAATCAGTTTTCCACTTTGTTTTTGATATTCTTGGTCATTAACAAAGATGGTTTTGACATGTATCACAAACTTCATAGTAGAATGTCATCATGCTCTTGCATCAACAAGTATCCATGTTTGTGTGCCTAGAGAGTTTGCTCCACAGGTGCCTTGTATCCTCAGCAACAACCATGAAACACTTTAAGTGCTTCGCAAACACCTGATCTCCTTAAAAGTAGGTCACATGGAACCCATTTATACTCATATGCTGGAATATCTGTAGCATATCTTAATATATAAAATTCCAAAAAATCTATAATCTCCTCAAGCACATCAAAGTTCATGCCTAGTGTCCCTTCAAGATTAGGGACTCTACAGACTAGGTCATACAAATCCATATGACCGTTGTAGTTTGTAGTATCCAAAAACTGCATGAATAGATCTCGAGGAGATTTGATGAGAGTGGAAGTGCTAGCAGCCATTGCTTGCACGTGAGAATTCTATTGGCTAGTTTGCACTTTCTAGCTCTTTGTGAGTGCAAATGTGAGAAATGAACACATAGAATCCATTTTTATAGCAGTTTCAAGTTTTTAAAGTGATTGGGACCACTTATAAAAGTACATAATAAAATAGTGAAAGTTCAAAAAATGTGTTTCTGATGACAAAATAATGCACAGAACACCAAAGTATATGAGTTTTTTTGCTTCAAAGCAAATATCTAAACATAACACAACAAAAAACATGAGCAACCACATTTCAAAGTAGTGAACATAGACTTTTAGACATTCCAAAAGTTTTGAAATTACCATTGCAAATAAGAAGGTATATACAATATCTAACATGAATTGTTTGTCCGACTTTTTACAAGTTTCTTGAAAGTGCAAAAACCATGAGATACAATGACTAGGACCCAAAAGTGATATTATCAGGTTGCAAAAGGACTATCACAATGAGAGTTCTACTCCATCTTTGGTCCAATCTATAGGAACTTTCATTTTGTATTCCAATCTTCTTCCCACTTGTAATCAATCTGCAAGAAATTGAAGTTATAAAACTAAAATAAGCAATAATGAAAAGATTACTTTAACAAAAGCAAAAAACATTTCTCACCTTATGTCCTTGTATTTTGAATTTGGATTGAGTTAGTCCTTCAAACCCCATAATCACCAAGTGTTCTCTCAGATTAGCCAAGGTCCAATGGTGATTCACTAAAATAGTTTCTATTTCATTGTTGGGCAATCTAAGCTTTATTTCAAATGAATGTAAAGATCCCTCTAAACTTTGAAATGGTATCCATTTTCCAAGTTTGCACATCCAATGATCATAGTAGAGTCTAATGTATAATGAGCTACGTTGTTTCAAATATCGAAATCCTATACCTGTTCCACCTATTTTACAAAGATATTCATCACCTTTTGCAGTTCCTTCTATCAAATCCCAATTTTCACCAAGAAGACTTTCAACTTGCTCATATGTGATATCTTTACACATGAACATGGTGGAAGTCTCTTGGAATGAGAATCCTTGGAATAAATATACAAAACAATGGATGGGAAAAGGTTAGTGCAAACCTATAGATCTAGACACTTTTGTGAATTTCAAAGGGTTATGTATATCCATTACCATCTTGTGCTTCAAAGATGATACATACCATATATCAGGTTTTGGCCACTCCGAGATAAGAAGAGAATGTACTTCAGTTCTCTCTAACCTTCCAAAACCATTCATTGTAGAGGGTATAACATATCTATGTGTGTAAAAGAAAACTCTATCATGGTAAAGTTGAGCAGTAGATATTTTTGGAATGACTAGTGCACATCTGCATGCAATGTCTGGAAAGTACCTACAAGACTATAAAGTGGTTACTCTTCCACCAAAGTAAAAGGAAATATATCCAAAAAAAATAAAAACATATCTAAATAGTTAAGAAATATATTCAATACTAGAAAACATACAATATTGTAGAGTAATACTTACAATTCACAAGATATCTCATTCTAATAGAGTTTTCAAGTTTCATAGTTGCCGTTGTAAAAACATGTTGTACAATAGCAACCATCCCATTGTCTCTATGCTTCTTGAAGCCAAGTAACTTTACCTTCCAATTAAGATTCAAGTTTCCATGATCTCTAACTCGATGAGGCCCAACTCTAGAGGGTTGCATGTACACCCATGCACCTTTGGAGTACTCATGTGATAGCCATTGTCCATCTATAGATTTGATATTGTGACATCTTAATGTGAGGATTTCATCTTTAGGTCGCCTACAAGCTTTAGATGTTGCCATTGAAGCTAAAGGTCTTCAAGCTACAACAATAATTCGAGAAAGGAGATGCAGGTAGGTTGGAATGTAGAAATAGGAGCTCAATGGTGTACAACAGATTAAAAGTAGTGGGAAATGATGACTTTTTGGGACTTGGGTATGAAAATGTGAGGTTTAGGAGGGAAATAACTCTTTTTTGAGTACTTTTGAAAAAAGCCATTTTTTTCAACTCAAAACATGCATGGATTTCGAATTTGGGGTCAAAAAGAGTACTTTTGACCCTAAAAAGTAATGGGGGGTCCATTCTTAGGTGTTATGATGAGTTTTTTAACTTTTTAGAAATTTTGAATTTTTGGGCCCAACTAAGTTACGAGATTTCTTCTCTCTCTAGAGACAACTCATTAAATAAAGGAGAAATATTTCCCCTCTCCCCCCTTCAACCTAGTATTTTATAGGGCATAAATTGAGGCCACCACCATCTTCTGATTGGTCCATCACTAATCACTCCTTAATATAAAAGGCCCATGCAGGGTTCATTTTTTCCCCTAATGATGCCCCAAGGACTCTCCTTTTCTATAATTTTGACCTATCCAAGTGATAGCTCTCTTTAAGAGCTTTTCCTAGACATATTCTTGTTGTATTTTTTGGACTCCAAATTGGGGAGTTATAGGCATTTACATTATTTTTATGAATTTTGGTCATTGTCCATGTGTGAACATGCCCAAATGGCCTAAAAGTCACTTATCAATAAGGTGGTCCCAAAAATCTCATAATTTGAATGGGACTTCTTCAACTTCAACTTCTCCATCTTCTTCTCCAAATTTTTGTGCATGCTTCCCTCTCTTCTTTCTGTTTCTTCATGCAACAAACTACTCCCTTGGTGTTTGGGTCAACTGATCACACCACCATGTAGCTCTCTACGACTTCTTTCAATCACAAACAGGACGAGAAAGCCATAATGCTTTCTTACATGATTGATTAACTGCAACATACTATGCTTTTGTAGTGGAAACAACTATACATTCTTGAACATGTGATCGCCAAGAGAAAGCACCTCTAGCAAATTGAAAAACATACCGTGATGTAGACTTTTGATTGTCTCCACAAACATCATAATCAAAATCTATGTAACCAATAATGGATGTCTCTCTTTTACCCAAGCATAGACACTTGTCCTTCGTGCCATTGAGATATCTCAAAATCATCTTGAATGCTTCCCCATTTCTTCTTTCCAAGATTAAACATATATTTGCTCACACTTCCCACTACAAATGCAATGTCTAGTCTTATAGCTATCATAGCATAGATAAGTCTACCAATAGTGAACAAATAAGGAATTTCGGTCATGAATTCCTTTTCCTCATTTCATTTGGTGAAATCATCCTTGCTAAAGTTCACATATGTAGGTAAAGGTGTACTAATGCCTTTCCACCATGCATATTTAGTATGTGAAGTAATTTAAATATCTACTCACTTTAAGACCAATATATGCACATGTTACTCCTATCAAGAGTCACACGCATGCAAAGACTATGTTTGGAATTCCCCAAATCCTTCATATCAAACATCTCACTCAATGTCTTCTTGAGAAATGGAAAGTCATCAGATGACTTCCCTGCATCAAGATATCATTGACATAAAGTATCATGCTAGTGTAGAGAATGATCCTCATTACTTCAAGAATAACATTGAGACTTCATAAAAGCACAAAACTTTTGGTAATATTATCTAGGGGATTGTTTAAGTCCATATAAGAACTTCTTCAACTTAGAAACTAAACCCTCTTTGCCAAGAATTGCATAACACTCCAATTGTTCCATATAGATCTTTTAAGATCTCCATGCAATAAATGAGTTTTCACATCCATTTGCAACAAATCCAATCAACATGCATGCTTTATTCATCTTGACTATTGGAGAGATGATTTCCTGGAAATCAACTCCATGTTAATTAAAACCCTTTGCAACTAGCATGCTTTATACTTTGGAGAAGCACTATCTGATGTGAATTTTAACTTATATATCCATTTACATGGTAAAGCTTTCCTCCCCTTTGGCAAAGTTAGCAAATCTAGGGTACCATTCTTGTGAATAGAATCCAACTCACTCTTCATGGCATGCTCCCACTTGACATGATCCTTTGTTTGCATAGCCTCTTTGTATCAAGAAGGATCACAAACATATTTCAACGTAACAAAATCCAAATGTTGAATATATATCAGGTGGATGCAAGACACATGCAAAATGTCTTAATGGTTACTAAACAAGAATATATGTTTGGACATTCTCTTGAACATCCCTATGTGTATCATTCTTATGCGTGTTAACTTGAGGATTAGTATCTTCAAACACCAGTCTTCTCCCTTCAACCTTCTCAATGGGTTGTTTATGCATCTTAGAGTCATTGAACATGACATCACTACTTTTGATCACTCACTATGTTTCAAGATAGCATAAGTGATATCCAAATTGATTGTGATCGTCTTGACCATATCTAAGAAAATGCATTTCTATGGTGTATAGTCCAACTTTTGTCTAAAATTCTTGGGTATGTGAACATATGCTTCACACCCAAAAAAATTGAAGATGATCATAATATGGTGGATGCCTTGTCCATAACTCTTATGACACTATTAGACCTTTGATAGTACTAGGTGAAAGGTTAAACACATGAACTGAAGTCAACAATGCTTCTATCCAAAAGCCTTGTGAAAGATTTGCATGATGCAACATAAAAACTGCTCTATCTTGAATAGGCTTGTTCATCCTCTCAGGTATGCCATTCTGCACTGGAGTATAAGGAGCTATAAAATCTCTATGAATTCCTCTAGACTATCAAAAAAGTTTGAATTCATGTGAGGTATACCTACCTCCATTATTTGAATTTCAAGCCTTGAGCTTAGTTCCTTTTTGTGTCTCAAGTGAAGCAAGCCATTTTTTGAAAGTAGCGACTACCTCATCCTTCAAATTGATAAGATATACCTAAGCTTTTCTAACATGCTCTATGAAAGTGAAAACATAAAGAGAACCACATAATGACCTTGTGCGCATAGGGCCACACACATTTGTAAGAGTGAGATATAAAGGCTAAATTGAAGAGTCTATTTGTGCTTTATGCACATTCTTAGTTTGCTTTCCATCTTGAAAATGTTTACAAAATAATGAATTGGAGAGAGATAACATAGGTAAGTAGACATAACTAGTAAATATTTTCCTTTCCACTACGAGATATGTGGGTCAAAGTGCCATGCCATATACAACCATAGGTTGTTCAATGACAAAAAGTAAGTGTTCTTTTTGTAATATAAATAAAGGATAAAGTGAGCCAACTTTTCTTCCTTTTACAATAACCATATTTCCCTTTGATATGCAAAAGGAATGAGCATTGAAAATCACCTTGTAACCAAGGTCATCAAGTTGATCAAACTGAACATCAAACTACACAATAACTAAGGCACATGGCATACATTATGCATATAGATTTTGAACCATCAGTGAAGTAGACAGGCACATTTCCAATCCCAACAAAATCATAATGGTAAGAGCCACCAAGCCTCATGGTACATGAGACTTTGCTGCATAAGTAGAAAACCATTGTCTATGTTGTATCACATGGAAAGAATCACCAAAAGCTAGCAACCATTTGTGGAAAAGAGAATCAGCAAGAAGAGCCTCATAAATAATGTCAATATCATAAAAAAATAGCATTAATTTCTTCTATTTTCATGTTGATATATTTAGGTAGTGATGTGTGTGAACACACTAGGACTGTCGGGACACTTTTTTCCCTCTTTAGGACGTCCCCCATGCTTATATATATGCCTATAACCCTAATGGGTCACTTATCTTTGTACATTCTCTTGGTAATACACTCAGTACTGTGTATTGTGCTCCAAGCTTCTTCTTCTTCTTCCTTGTTCTATTCGCATGATTCCATAGACCTCAAACTCCAACAATTGGTATCAAAGTAGGTCCCCGCTTCATCTAGGGCATCATCGACACCCCTCTGGTAATAGTCTCAAGATTGCTTGTTTTGGCCTTCAAACGCACTATCATAGTGTCTGTGTAGGCAATTTCATCTTTTTTGTGCCAAAGATATATACAAGTTTCAGTTCCGCCAGTATAAGCTCCTTGAAGTCTACTACAGGTTTAGCAGAACTCGACAATAGTTTTGTATAACTTTTTGAGATGTAGTCATTTTTTTGCATCAGGGTATTTTAATGAGTGACCATGTCTGAAAGTAGTGATGTATTTTGTATGTTGGCTGTTGGGGATAAGTTGGATGGTACTAATTAACCATTATGGGATTATATGATGTGTCATGTATTGGTTGTAAAAGGATTATGGAATATTGTGTAGGGTGTTGAAAAACGTCCTATTATACCTACAAATATAGTTATTGAAGCTGATGCAAATGGTGTTGAAGATGGTGATATTCTTCAGACTCCTATTCGTGCTGCAATTCCTATTGCACCTGCTGCAAAGCAACTTTGTTGGGATGGCAGAGATGCTCAGGCACGTGCATTGATAGCCTTGTCTATCGAACATGCCATTATTCCTCAAATTCACTCCTGCAAAATAGCAAAGGATGCTTGGATACAATTACCACTTTGTATCAAGCGAGGAATGAGGCTCGTTTTGCTTACCTCCAAAAAGAGTTGGAGAGTGAGTACATGAATGAAGGAGATTCCATGGATAATTTTTTGACAAAGATCAAAGATTTGAAGGAGTAGTTGATTTTTGTTGATGAAGTCTTGCTTGACAATTCACTTGTGTAGACTGTTCTGAATTGTCTTCCTGATTCATATCAGAGTTTTGCTTCTACTCTTCATTTGATGATAAAAGGAAATCCAAATGACTTAACATTTGAGGAGTTAGTCTCTGTCTATTGCAAGAAAATTAGTATAGGCAGAACATGTCCATTATGCATGTTGTAGATCAAGCTTTGCTAGCTAGTGAGAAGGGCAAATGTAAATGGATCTCATCTACTAGTAAGCAGAAATATGTTGATTGTGCACAATCAAAGAAGGACGACAAAGATGAGAAGAAAATACAAAAGCAAATTTTCTTTTGCAAGTAAAGGAAATGATCATTTCATAAAGAGTTGTCCAAAATTGGCTACCAAAGAGGCAAAGAAAAAGAGGCTGGAATGTTTGTTGCAGAAGCATCTACACCCAAATCAAAGTGTGCAAATCTTATGCACAATGAAGAATGGGCATTTACTACTATTTGCAGTTATGACCCATCTTCTCATGAACAATGTATGTCTACAATAGACTTATATGTTTGGTACTTTGATAGTGGGGCAACCAAACATATTACCTCACAACATAGTTTCTTCACTTCACTTAAGTTGCCCTTGCAAGGAATACTGTCACATGTGCCAACCAACAACTCCTCTTATCCTATTATGGGAGTTGGTAAGATCATTCTGACTACTGCTGATGCTAGTTCTTTTACATTTTCAGATGCTTTATTTGTGCCATGGATCAAGAAAAATATGTTATCAATTTCAGCATTAACCAAGATTTGCTTAGTTGTGAAATTTGTTGATGACACATGTACAATTCATGATTTATCAAATGGTGATGCCATTAATGCGTCTGCATTTTATGTCATGGGCTATATAAGCTCACAAACTATGAAAAATGCGTGAATGATTCAGCATGTGTAACACATGATTCTCAGACTATGTTAGATGTAAAGCTTTGGCATGCACACTTTGGTCATTTGAATTTTGCTAGTTTGTTATGCCTATAGAAATTTGAAATGGCATCATCTCTACCCAAACTTGAGGCACCTGGTAAACATGTTTGTGAAGGTTATATTTTGGGCCAAATGCAGCGTTCCTCATTCCCAAAATATGGTTCAATTCGATGTACTAAAAAATTATAGCTTGTTCACAGTGATGTCTATTGGATGGCTGCTATGCAATCAGAATATGATGTTATTATGAAAAATGGTAACTGGTCTTTATGTGACTTGCCTTCTGGCAAGAAGGCCATTGACACTAAGTGGGTATACAAGCTGAAGCATAAGCATGATGGACCAGTTGACAGGTATAAGGCTAGGCTTTTTATAAAAGGTTATGCTCAAGAAAGAGGCATTGATTTTGATGAGACCTTTGCTCCTACATGTAGAATGACTACTGTTCGTAGGATCTGTGCACTTGTAGCTCATCATGATTAGAACATACATCAGTTGGACATTAAAACTACATTTCTGAATGGTGACTTGCATGAAGAAGTGTATGTTTTTTAGCCCCGTGGTTTTGTGCAGAAAGGGCATGAAAACAAAGTGTGCACATTGAAGAAGGCATTATATGGTTTGATAAAAGCACCACATGCTTGGTATGAAAAGATACATGCCTAATTGATTGCACATGGTTTTGAAATAGTCCAATTGAGAGCACCTTATATGTTGAGTGTTGGCAGCAGTCAGGGAACCGAAGGAGCCACAAGACAAAGAGGGTCGGAACGAAGAGATAGCACAAGCAGACACAGTAGCCAAAGAAGATCTGGCAAGTACACCATCTAAATTTTTCAGACATCAAGGAATGGAGCACACAAGAAGAAAGAGCAAGTAGGGAGCTCAAAGATGTGTACGACAAATCAACAGAGAAAATCCCTACACAAATAGTGATTTTAATCACTAAAAACCATTGTAAATACCATTTCGTATTTTTGTAACTCCATTTTGTGCAAGCCAAGGAGTCCTTGAGCTTGAGGAGCCTTAGAAGTGCCTACATATCAATTTTCATATTTTTTAGATCTCGTTTGAGCCCTCAAAAGAGCCCTGGAACCTAATTTTTAACTAGGCCGGACACTAGGTCTGGACAGGGCCAAAGCTAGTCAAAAACTATAAAAGGAGCTAGAGAGCTCATTTTTGAGGTTAGATTGTAATTGAAATGAACTTGTAAGAGCTTTTTGAAAGTAATCTAAGAACTCCATTGCTTCTCACTCTTTGTCTTGCCGTGTGTGCGCGTGTGTGTGTATGTGTGTGCATGTTTGTGTGCTTCTCACTCACGCACTTGTGCCTCCACTTGCTCGAGGTCTTCATACCATCCTCTCGTCTTCCCGGATTGACATTAAAGGAGGTGCTACTCATCACTGAGCTACACCAAATTTTGGCACCGTTGCCGGGGATCGAGCTTTGAGGACAAGCGTGTGATGGTAAGACGTAGAGTTGAAGCGTTGTAGTTATAGGTATTTTCTTCACTTTTATCTATTTCCTTTTGTTTCCTTCATCACCATCATCATCATCACCATCTCCCACCTCCATCTCCATCATCGCAAAAATTTCAGTTTTTTTACTATATTTCCTTGCCCCTTCCATTTCCCTCATTCCACTTGTGAGAGAGAGCGAGAGAGCGATATTGTGTGTGTAGTTTTTGCATGTTTCTTGAGCTGTCTTGCAGGTACATGCTGCATCATCCTTCCCAGCACTTCGCGCAGGTACGGAAATCTTGGCAACTGTCTCTGTGTCGCCGACCTCTGTCAATCGCGATCGATAGAAAAAATGCTCCATTTGCCAAACAAAGTACAAAACCATGATCTACAGGCCTAGAGCTTCCCAAAACTGTGTTTAGATTTTTGAAATTCATCAGATTTCTGTCAATCACGATCGCTCTGTCAATTGCGATCGACAAACCACGACGGACGGACTTGTCAATCGCGATTGACCCATCAATCGCGACTGACAACCCACGACGGCTCTATCAATCGCGACCGACAGAGTCAATGACCGATTGACCACGACGGACAGATCATACGCGTGACACGTGTCAATCGCGATCGAGCCATCAATCGCGATCGACCAGTCAATCGCGACTGACAGCCCACGATGGCTCTGTCAATCGCGACCGACACAGTCAACGATTGTTTGACCGCGATGGACAGAGCCTCGCGACCGACCTGTTAATTGCGATCGACCCATCAATCGCGACTGACAGAGTCAACGAACCTTTGACCACGACTGATTGACTTTTCGAGCCACGTGTCAATCGCGACTGACAACCATGACGGACCTGTCAATCGCGATCGACACATCAATCGCGATTGACAGCCTCGACGGACCTGTCAATCGCGATCGACACATCAATCGTGATTGACAGCCACGATGGACCTGTCAATCGCGATCGACACATCAATCGCGACTGACAGCCATGACGGACCTGTCAATCGCGATCGACACATCAATCACGACTCACAGAACTTGCGAACGCGATAGAAGGGCAAATTTGGCCAATTTTTAAGGGCAAAAAATAGTGGTCTAATTTTTTGGGGAACTTTTAAGGGTTTAGCATTGCATTGTGAGGCCGCAACCCAAGTAATTCAAGAATTCCTGTTTGCCTGAGTAAACTGTTTTGAACCCTGTTTTAGCACCTAAACCCTGATCGGACATAACTTCCTCATACGAAATCCAATTGCTGTGATTCTTGTTTTGTTGGAAAGCTCGTGAGAAGTTAGCCATACCCGAGGTAGGAAAACTGAGGGATCCTTGGGATTGTTTTTTATAAAGGCAAGAGATAATTTGGTCGGTGAGTTACGTACATGAAAGTGGTCTAGTCTGTCATTTGAATTTAACTCTGGAACTAATCTTGGGATTGATGCAGGTCTATTGAGAAGCAATTGAGAGCGTCCAAGCAAGGGCTTTGTGCAAGCTTGAGAATCAACTTCTCCAGCACTAAAGAACAAGGATCAACAAGAAAGGTCGGAATATTCTCAACTCCCCTTCGTCAATTCCTAGCTTAGGCTAAGAACGACTAGAGGTAGGAGTAAGTCAGGGCGACGATAGGCAATTATCAAGTTGAAGAATACCTAAACTTTCAAGTTCAAGCTAAGGACGTAATCTTTGTACTGTCGAGAACTTTAAGGGGAAAGAACTTAACGTGGAACGATCAACTTTAAGTGCGGAACTACACTCAAATATACCTTACAACGTGATATTAGACAAGAATGTTAACACGGTAATCAACTAAAAAGAATCAAGTAACTGATACAAAAGGACTCCACAACGAGGTTGTACTTGGGCAAATTTGGGTTATTCAATTAGGCTTATGAACCTTAGATCAGGGCGACATCTAGGGAGAGAGAGACAAAGTCTTAGGTCTTCTGAGGCTAGTGTTAACCACACTGCTAGGTCTTGGGCCCAGCAGTTGAGCCACCACCCATACTACCCTAGCTCTGAGACTAGTGAATCAGAGATGTCTCAAGGCATGGATAAACCTACGAGAAGTTCAGGAGTACCATACTTGCACAGGGTAGAAGGCCCTTACAAAACGCAGTTGGAATACCTTAGGACCAATCGATTGGGTGCTAGCATCTATGAGGACGGCCTAGGAAGATCTGTAGTCCAGATTAAAAACCCTGACCTATCCATTGGACTAGAGCACCCAGCCGTCAAGTATGAAAACGGAGCATACCTAGATAAGGAAGGGACAATATATGTAGTCACCAGTCACCCAGATAGGACAGATGAATTTGGAAATGTGATCTCAGAAGCGGATTTAGGTGACTTGGAGCAAGGAAACATGGGTGTAGAACCTAGAACCCCCCGAGGCAAATCTGTTCTCACTAGGATTATCACACCAGAGTGGATTCCTCAAGATAATAAGAGCATAGATCTGCTTCTGAACCGAGAAACTGACGAAGCCTGGAGGTATAAATCTAATCGGCCAATTGATATAGGAACAATCATAATCTATGAGTTTAAAGATCCAGATAGCCCAGGCAAAGTGACCTACTTAGATCACGCTTCAGAGAGGATCTTTGTGGTGACAGAGAATGATAGGCATGCTTACACTTGGAAGGGAGGATTTATTTTCCCCCAACAGAGATCTAATGTGTCCTATGGTCACCCTGGAGCTGGAACCTCCCAAGCTCATGGAACTCAAAGAGACAGAAGTAGAGATAGGCCAGAAGTAAGCTTTGCCAACCCAGGGGGCAGAGAAAGAACGAGGACGGAAACAAACAGAGTAGAACCTGAGGTACTTAGAGCTCCCAGGAATCAAAGAAATGCAGATGAGTTCCCTCTACCACGACCTAGAGAGCACACAAGGACTCTGAGACCGACTCAGCTAGTTAAGTCCATGAAGAACTACTTCGATGGCACTAGAGATCCATACGATCATGTGGCTGAGTTTAGGCAAGTCTTGAGAGCTGAACAAGTGGAAGATCTGTTCACGCAATACAATGCCTTTGGTCTAACCCTTAGGAACACTGCCCTGACATGGTTTCAGCCACTAAACGAGAGGCAGTTCAGGAGCATAGACCAACTCTTAGAGGCTTTCATTATTGAATTCTCTAAGAGTGGCATAAGGCATAATACCTCCTCATTGATTCACAGCTTCAAGCAAACCCCTCAAGAGACTGTGAGACTTGCAGGAAGAAGATTTAGGCAATATCTTGAAAGATGCCTTGTTTCGGAGCTACCCACACCAGCTAAGCAAGTGGCTTTATTCTTGGATGGATTGCTAAGTACCAAATTGAGATCTTATGTGTACTTGAAGGACCCTAGGACCATAGAAGAGTGTGTACGCATGTGCATTGACATCGAGGATAACCTAGGGGAGGAGTTAGAGCTTTCCAAAATATACAAAGATTTAGATAGCGCCTCTAGCCTCTCTTCCACGCAATCCACATCAATTGAGGAACTTGCAGAGAAAGTAGCTCAGAAATTAGGCGTCTCTAGTAAACAAATTCCTAGATTCGCCCCAGTCAAAAGGTGCTATACTTGCGGTGGCGACCACCTGGCGAATGTATGTTCCATTATGGCTCAACCCCAAGTAAATCCTAGTAGCCAGTACTGCACCATAAAACGAAGGTACACCAATCACACCGCGCAAGATTGCCCCTACAATAAGCAAACCGTTAGATAGGCGTACCCTGAGCCATACCCTCAACAAGGCAGATACCAGAGTCAGTACCCACCACAACAGTATACTAGGCCTCAAAATTACCAACCACAATATCAGGCTCAACTGAAACCCCTGCCAGTACTTTCTCAAGAACCTCCAAACCCAGCTAATGTGATTCCTATAAAGTATACAGCGGCTGAGGAAAACTTGAATAGAGCTATAGTGCCAGTAACACCACTGCTTTCAGAAAGTGACCCAAGCGATCATAGCTTTGATTCTACACATGTTGATAGCTCCCAGGCTTACTACATGCAGTCTCCTGAACATGGGGAGCCCTACTATAGTGAAGAGCCAAATGAACCTAGTTGCGAGTCTGATTACACTAACGTCATGTATGCAAACCCCAACCCTAGACCTCAACTGAGGCAGGTAAGACCCCCATTTCCTAGAGGACCGTGCTACAGATGTCAGGGAGATCACCTCATTCGTGATTGTCCCTTACCTCCACCTACACCACCCCAGTCAGTGACAATTCAAGGCTTTTGCCAAGAGTGTGGAAAGGAGCATCTCTTACGAGATTGTCCAAAGAATCCCAACAATATGCCAAAAATAACTCCCATTAATGTTATTGGGTTAGTTGTAGACTCCACAGGAAGTGTGATGTCCACTACACCAGTGCAAGTGATCACTAGAGCTCAAGCATTGCAGCAAAACCAAGGGGTAGGTCAGGAAAAGAGCCCAAATGTTAGTGAAACAGAGAGCATGAAAAAGAAGAGGACTAGAGCTTGGAGAGATAGTCGTGAAAGAATGAAAAGGCAATGGGCAAAAAAGATGAGTGAACTCGAGGAAAGCCTCAGAGAAACAAAGGCCAGGATAACTGAACTCACATCTCAAACTCCCTCTCACACTACCCCACCACCACCATTTCCATCTCCATCCGACCCACCACCTTCCAACCCGCCTCAACTAATACCACCACCCCCCAGAGTAGGATCAGTCCTAGCAGATCCAACTCCCGAGGACCTAAACATGATGCTTAAAGCATATCAGGCCAGAATCCAAGAAGGGCCAAACGTAACTGATCATGAAAAGTGTTACCCTAGAGCAGAACTAGAGCTAGAACAAACCAAAATTTGTGCTAAGATGGTGGAATTGGCTCAGACCATGTTTGAAGCCAGTCGCCTATTTAACTTCTCTAGTTCAGCGAAGACACAATTGCACTTTGATGGATTGTTAGAAAGAATAGAGAAGCTAATTGCACAATCAGAAAAGGAACCCTCCTCTCAACATAAGGACAAGGCAAGTGAAAGAGCAGGTCTTCCTGCCCAGGAAGCTTATGTGCCTAACTCTACGGAGCCAAACACGTCATCTTCTATGAATCGATTCACACCAGAATTCCTACGAGAGATTCAAGAAGACAAATGGGCTAAAGAAAGTGAAGTACCTCCTCCCATTGAACTGGTGGATGATGCACACGACCAATTCCCACAAGACATCCCATCCATTTATGAGGAGCAGGAGAGCACCCACTCTCAGGAAAGACTAGACTTTGAGTCTAACTCTCTCCAAGAATTACCCCACTTCACAGGCCCATGGGAAGCTAAGTCTACTTGTATGAGAGCACCCACGGTCATGGTACGAAATGAGGACTCAGTCTTACCTAGGAACACAGAGGTAGTGAAAAACACTAAAGTGCAGTGCAATCTCAAGTTAGAAGAGCTACTCAAGGTTAGACCTGAATTATGGAAACATATCGCCGAACAAGTACCAGCGATAGTGAAACCTCATTCCTAGGTAGGATCACATAGGACAGTGCCAGAGATACCCTTGGATAAGATAGGAGACATGTGTGAAGGTGAAGAAGGGAACACCTATCTTCCCATTACCTACCAGGGGTACACCACCAAGGCAATTTTGGACTCAGGTGCAAGAGTTGCAATTGCCACCACTTCCCTATGGAAGCGTTGGGGCAAGCCAACACTCAGGCCAACGAGAATGAAATTGCAGATGGCCGATGGTCATATTGAGAGGCCCTTAGGATTGTTAGAAGGAATAACTCTCACCACCTGTGGTGTTAAGTTCGAGCACACATTTGCTATATGCGATTTTAGCAAAAATCATGCCTATGAGATGATTTTGGGAAGACCCTTTATGCGACAGTTGCAAGTGGTACAGGATTGGGGAACCAATTCTTTGTACCTACAACACTTAGGTGTTACGACCAAAGTGAATCTCAAAGATTACTCTCATAGAGATGTCCCCCCTATCCAATGGAATTCCATCCATAGAGCCAAAGATGATACGGAATCTGTGCATTCCATAGGATCAGGATCCTCATGGATGCATGAAGACACCCACTTATGGATGTGCAAAGTAGCAGTAGAAGAAGAGAAGAGAGAAGAAGCCAGAGAGATAGGTGCAAAAGAAACACATAGATCAATTCAAGACCCAGCCTATGCGCTTGTAGTTTTTCTTGACGAAGAATTTGAACCCCACGGCTGGGCAGAAATCCTAGCAACGATGGATGTAGCCATCAATGAAGAACAATGGACACCTCACTGTGATGAAGATGGCTATGACATTTCAGTCTTCTCCATAGAGCCAATCATGGGAGAGGCGGTGTTACAAGAGTGCGAACCTAGCCCTGATGCATTTGAGGATGCAAGTGACTCCGATCTAGAGTCAATCATTATGGACCCACCTTTTGCATCAGATGAAGAATACTTCTATGAAGTAGAATTTCAACCCCAGAGGCACGGAGAACTTACAAAAGACGTAAGGCTAGCCACACATGTAACCCCTAAGGAAGAAGGAAAGAAAAGAAAGAAGAGAACAGTCACACCAGAAGAGGAAGAATCTTTGTTTGAGGTCCCGAAAAATTTTAAGAAGTATGAGATAGATGACAAGAGAGTCATGATCAGAATGCCTAAACGAGAGGCACAATCAGGAGAGGCCTATGATAACAAAGAAACCACAAAGAAAATTGTGGTAGCCATGGAAGAAGGAGAAGAGAGATGCACTTACATAGGACATAACCTGACGGAAGAAGAAGAGCAAGAATTGATAGCCTTGCTAAGAGAATACAGAGATGTGTTCGCTTGGAGTTACAAGGACTTGAAAGGTGTGGACCCTGACATATGCTCACACATCATTCCCATGACCTCAGATGCCAAACCCTCTAAGCAAAAGCCATATACATACAATGATAATTACGCTGCCAAGATCAAAGAGGAGATAGATAGACTGGTTGAAGCTGGATTTATCTATGAAATTGAGCACACTGAATGGGTATCCCCCATTGTAGTGGTGCCCAAAAAGAATGGTAAATTACGTGTATGCATTAACTTAAAGAAGGTCAATGCAGCCACAATTCGAGATAACTATTCGCTTCCCATCACAGAACATCTCTTAGAAAGAGTAGCAGGCAAGGAAGTGTACAGCTTCCTTGATGGATTTTCGGGCTACAATCAAGTAACCATAGCTCCAGAGGATCAGCATAAGACAGCTTTTGCCACAGAATGGGGCATATTCGCCTTTCGGGTAATGCCATTTGGGCTTACCAATGCACCAGCAACCTTCCAGAGGCTGATGTGCCATGTATTTAAGGAGTTGCTGAGGAAGAATTTAGAAGTCTATGTTGATGATCTTTGTGCTCATTCCAACATCAGACAAACCCATATTCCTGAACTGAGAAAAATCTTTGACAAATGTAGAGAATATCAAGTGTGCCTAAACCCAGAAAAGTGCGTTTTCATGGTCACGCAAGGTAAGATTTTAGGACACATAGTGTCAAAGAATGGCATATCCACTGATGAAGAAAAAGTGAGAGCCATAGCTGAGTTACCTAGGCCAAAGAATGTCAAGGAAGTACAAGCTTTCATGGGGCATTGTGGTTACTACCGCCGGTTCATTCACATGTATGCTGTCATTGCAAAGCCCATGTACGGACTTCTGACTAACTTTGAGTGGACTGATGAATGTGAGAATTCCTTCCAGGAGCTTAAACGAAGATTATGTTCAGCACCAATCTTGACCACACCAGATTGGAACAAGCCATTCCATGTTCATGTGGATGCATCCAATTACGCTATTGGATGTGTACTCGCACAACCTACTGGTGAAGGTAATATGGATCTCCCAATTGCCTATGCCAGTAGACAATTGAATGCAGCTGAACGAAATTACACCACTACTGAGAGAGAAGGCTTAGGCATGGTATATGCAGTTAAGAAATTTAGACACTATTTGCTTGCAAACAAGTTTAAATTTTTTACTGACCACCAAGCATTGTTATATCTCGTGAACAAGCCATGCAATACAGGAAGATTAGTAAGATGGTTTCTCTTACTAATGGAATATGATTTCGAGGTTGTGGTAAGGAAAGGGAGGACTCATTTGAGAGCGGATCATCTCTCTAGGCTCACATCTGGAGAAGCCCCACAAGGAGTGTCAGATGACCTTCCTGATGCTTACTTGTTTAATTTGGAAGTGGTGCCGCAGTGGGCTAAGCCATTAGTGCCAGTATTGACATATGGGCCTAACCACCCAGTAATAGCCACACAGGATAGGGAGGTTGTAAAAGCCCAGAAGTACCACATCATGGCGGGAAGTATGTACAAGCACACGGATCAAGGGATCTTGGCTTGTTGTGTGGAAGAGGATGAGTACGCTAAATGGTTGCAATTAGCACATGTAGGTGCATTAGAGCAACACTACTCAAAGCAGCGAACCCTACAGACACTAAGGAGACTCGGGGTGCATTGGCCGACTATGGAAGCTGATGTCCAAAAGTTGTGCAAGGAATGCCCAATCTGCTGCACTAAACCACCTGTGGAACATGCCACTCTTTATCAAGTGTCCATAGTGCCCGATTGGAGTGAACCACTAGTATCCTTTCTGAGGACGAAAACATTCCCTCTAGACATGACTCTGGCTAGGAAAAGGAGTTTAGAACAAGAAGCCCATGATTACTCACTCATTGGTGATAATCTATACAAACGTGGTAAAGACGGTTACCTGAGACTATGTGTCCATGAGAATGAATATCTCAAGATCTTGGACACTGCTCACCAAGGTGTAGCAGGAGGACACTTTGGACCAGATCGGGTGATCAAGGCAATACTATTTGCGGGCTTCTGGTGGCCGACCCTTCACATGGATGCACATGCTTATGTGAAACGGTGCGATGTCTGTCAAAGAACTCAATATCCTATATGTAAAGATGAGATGCCACTGAAACCTATGATGGGTGGACGTGCATTCTCTAAGTGGGGAATAGACTTCGTAGGTCCTATTAATCCCCCAGCTAAGGGTTCCCATGCAGAATATATCATTGTTGCGACAGACTATCTAACAAAGTGGGTAGAGGTAAAAGCCACAACGAAGAACGATGCTCAAGCAACAGCTAAGTTTTTATTTGAGAATGTGTTCACTAGATACGGGCTACCTATAGAGCTAGTTAGTGATAGAGGCACTCACTTCTTGAATGAAGTTATTGAAAATCTGCTCCAAGAATTCTTGGTAGTACATAAGAAGTCTGCCCCCTATCACCCCCAAGCAAATGGCCAGGCTGAGAGCACCAACAAGATATTATGCAATGTACTGACGAAATTAGTGAACAATAAACGCTCTGATTGGGACAAACAGCTACACCATGCTGTTTGGGCATACCGAGTCGCCTACAAAACGGTACTCCAAGCCACCCCCTTTCAGATGGTATTTGGCCAAAATGCAGTGCTACCATTGGATTTCTTAATACCTACACTGAAAGTAGCACAAGAGCATGAATGGACGGGTCATGAACTCTCCTCTAGACTTTTTGACCTTGAATGATTAGGAGAAACAAGACTGAGGGCGGCAGCAAGGATATATGCAGCTAAGAAACGACAGAAGGCATATTTTGATGCCCATATTAAGGATAAAGGCTTGAAAGCAGGAGATCTGGTACTAGTCTACACTTTGAAACAACATGCGAGGAAACTAGAGAAAAGAGGTTACGGACCTATGATAATTAATAGGATCTCAACGAGTGGAGCAGTACAGCTGGCCACCTTAGAAGGTGATGTTCTTCCAAGCTACATTAGTGGATGCAGGGTCAAGTTGTATCAAGAACCACTCACAGAGGAAATGCTAAGTCGACTCAACACTGCTAAGAAACGCAAAGAAGAAGAAAAGCGGATTCGAGAAGAAGCTCAAGCAGAAGCCTTAGAGCACATACGGAGAATGAAATTAAGAAGACAAGGTAGAGAGCAACCTAGGCCAGATGCATATGCAAATCAAGGATATCACGTGGCTATGTGTGAAGTTTCAGATATCAACTCCCATAGGATAATTGATCGACGTCCTTTTGTAACCTTAGATATAGGACACGGGAAGGGTGCAAGGACTGTAAGAGCCTTGATTGACTCAGGTGCAGCCACTAGTGCTGTTAAATTGTCTTACTGTCAAGAGTTGAAATTAACTGTTAATCCTATAGAAGCATATCTCATAGGATTGGGAGGTGTGGAAACCCCTTGCATGGGCGAGGTGGAACTTCCCCTCTATATTCAAGATGAAGCAATGACAGTCAAAGTACTAGTGTGTCAAGATGAGGACCTCACTGAGCCTCTTGTCTTGGGTCAGGACTGGATCTATGATCATGCAGTCAACCTAAACCTAAGAAGCGGACTTCTTCAGGTATGGGTAGATCATAGCCGAATTACAGTTGAATTGGAAAATGAGGCACTCAAGGAACTAGGCAAGGCACAAACTCCTGGTCCTTCCAGGGGCGCACCTGAAGTTGACAATGCTATTTTTGTCCAACACTGTATGATGCAGAAAGAGGCTTGTCTCAACAACGGAGCCAGGGAGAGGACGGAACTCCCTTCTTTTCCAAAGACCAGAAGGTTGCAACAACCAATGGCAGATCAAATACAGAAGAAGCAGAACACTACCGATACTGGATGCCAAAAAAAGGAGCAAAGTAGATTGTTTCATCCATGGAAACAAGTATGGAGGCGAAAAGGCGAATTCCCTGTTCAGACCAGGCCAACCCCACGCCCAAAACCTCTTATTAGTAGTCAACAACACGACACTAATAAGAAGTCCTTCATTAATTCTTCTGCAAAAGGGAAGTCTATTTGGGTACCCAAGAAATCAATGAAGGCCAGCCCACAATCACGACAAATCTGGGTGCCTAAGGCTTGCTTACGGGCTCAAATAGCTACACCACGGCCGCAACCGGTACAACATGTTTCACTCATTCGAACATCTGAGGCCCAGTCTTACACCTCACGCACGGACACATATTCTTCCATGAGCACTAGTAGAATCACTTGTAAATGGGTCCCTAAAAAGCCTCATCTTCAAGCAGATACCCCTATCAAACTCTTCAGAGTCTCCACAAAATCAAGATCATAGCCCATCCACTGCCTTTGGCAACCTAAAACTTGTAATAAACCTCCGGACCCCAGTTGTAAATCCATGCCCACCTACTAACTACGTCACTCTCACACTACATCATTCCACTTAGTTCTTAGGTCCAACCAATTCCTAAATACACACACAAGCACCGAGCACTTATTAACCTACTAATCTCTCCCGGACCTCATGATAATGTTGTAATGGGGACAAAAATGGTTCTAACTTGTCCTTTACAATGTTAACACATGTTTCTATATTCTCGACAGAACTAGCTAGCAAGCAATAACGATGGCAGAAGTTGGAGGCACCAGTTCCCAGGCAGGGTCCAGCGCACAGATTGTGGACATTGAAACCATTCTTCTGGAACCGCCACTCACCGAAAGGCCTCAAGAACTTCAAGCGGTGCATGTCCTTCCTATCCAGGACCCTCCTCAGGGACACACTTCTCAAGTGGGGAAACATGCTCATTGGTTCAGTGATGTAGCAGGGCCATTGGGTGACGGCACCTACTTCTGGGAAGCAGAAATTGAATTTAATAGCAAATGGGGACGCTACCACTTTTTCACTCGAGAATTCGAGAACTATCAGAATGCAGAGGTAATGCGATCAGTTTGGACCAAGGCAGGCCTGGATAGATATTTCAGAGCACACTTGCCTAAACCTGATTTTCTACACTGCTCCTATTTCATAAGTACCATAACTCCTAGCAGGGTCAAGGGAGGCGATAGTACTTTTGTACTACCATCATTGTTGCCAGGACACGAACTCAAGAGATTCAAACTGACCCTCAATCTGGTACGGGAGGCATTGAACATGCAAGGTATGCACATTCCCACCGAGAAAGAAACAATGGTTCCGGGTAGGATGAAGCATAAGGATCTCAATAAATTGAAGGACATGGTGGCAATGACGCCTACCATTGCTCTGCACTTACGAACTGTTATGCAACATTTTGCTTTTCCCGCACAAGAACGATTCACTATGCCCCCTAAGAAAATATGGTTCAGCTTATACTTGGCAGAAACAGAGAACCTCACCCTCAACATACCGCACTGGGTCATCGATCAGATACACCTAGCCCATCAGCGCTGGAATAAGAAGCAGAAAAATGTACTTCATGGCTGTTGTGCCCTAACAAGAATAATTTACAGGTGCCTAGCATATGACGTGCCCATTCAAAGAGCACTAGTGTGGTCGAGGGCCCAAGAATTCCAAAGGCGACTATCAACAGCGGGCCCTCCATCGAAGAAGATGAGAGGGGGCGTCCAATTACCATGTGCTCAACCAAGGGGAGCCACTACCACACCTGAGGTGACTCCTCCTCAAACTAGGCGTGTTCGACCATTCACCATTCGTCTTCCCAGACCAAGTACAGAAGGACCCAACTTGGTGTTTCCCCCCATTCCATCAGACTTGGAATTTCCACAGGGATTTACTCTCAATGACCTCACGGATGAAGAAGTTGCCAGGCTGATCTACGAATCTAATCTTGACACAGAAGCAGACCAGACCCAAGAACCACAACCCACCACAACAACACCAGCCCCGACACAACCAGTCATCGTAGAAGTCGAAGGAGATGAACAAGAGGCAAGAGGAGAAGAAGAAGAAGCCGACGAAGAACAAAATCAAGAATATGATGAACTCTCAGAGGTAGCAAGTGCCGCAGCATATTCGGCACAAATAAAAAGATTGTACCAAACCATGAAGCGAGTTCAGGAACAACACAAAATGTCACTTGAATCAGGCAAGGTGCTCATGAGCCAACTATTGGATGAGGAAGGTGTGGACGATATGTTTATCGAATCCATGAACCTGCACGCAGAGGCAGTCGGCTTGGATGAGGCCATACATGAGGCCATGACATACATTAATCGATTTGAGAAACGTGTGCCTGCCCGCCCTAGGCGATCTGGAAAACAAATACACATCAATGTATCAGAACCGGAAGGCAACACGCAAACAAAAGAACATCAGGAGGAACCACTCTCCCCACCCACCTCACCTCTCGCTACACAATTCACCTCACCAACCGACACGACCACGCCCTTTTCTACCACTACCACAATTGTCATGGGAATTCCTCTCTCTCCCGGTATCCAATTTGGAGGAGTTTCCATGCCCACCTTCACGACACTCTTCACAAATATCACTTCCACCCCACCCACTGTCCCCATCTTTACAGTCACACACACATTTGACACAAGGGAAACATCACCCGCCACAGCACCACCCCCACTCCCCACACAACCTCAATCTCCCATACCCCCTCCACCTACTTCACCACTTGACTCCACCGCATTCACAACTCCCTTCCCCTTCCCCATTCCCCCTGCATCTTCATCTTTAACTGCATCTCTTAATGTAAATAGTATATTCCTGTCATTACATCAATGCGTATATCAACTTCAGCGGGAGTACAGGGAACTAGAAGGCCGCCATCATCAGCTGACAACAAACCATCAACAACTACAAACACGACTCATAAGGCTAGAAGAAGAAAATGCGGAACTCAACCAACGCCACACCACTCTCGAGCAAGCCCATCAAATACTCCTGGAGACACCCCAACCATCAGCAGAACCCGGTGTCAAACAACTTGAAGCCTTGCTGGAGGTGTACCAAACAGAGAACCTGAGAGTCCGGCGTAATTTAACTCTACTTCGCAAGCATATGGCTACAACACTTGAAGAAAATAAACGGTTGCAGAAACAAAATGAAGAAAACATGGAAGCAGCCATGGAAGGTTCCCCCCATGAGATCGATCCAGAACAGTTCAAAGCGGTTCCCACAGAAACAATGAAAACCATCTTGGAAAGTTATGCGGATTTATTAGACGCACATGATGATTTGGAAAGGGAACGAGATGAGCTACGTAGCCAGCTCAGGGAAAAGGAGGCTCCAACCAAGGTAATGGACACGGCCTCGACTTCAGAGGAAGTAAAGGCATTGACAGAGCAGGTGGCTGAACTCCAGAAAAGGTTACTAGAATATGAAAGGCAGCCCTCCCCAGTTGTAGAACCCGAACCGGAGGATTTAGTACCCATTGAGGTGGATGAAACCTATGAGGAACCATACATTCCTATGCCGATGCCAGGTGGTGCACAGACCTCAGAAGGAATGGACACATTGGAAGTTGAAGTACCTGAATGGCTCCAAACACTAGAGAAGACAGCAACAACCCATGAAGATAGAGTGGCCATTCAAATCCAATCTATGGCAAAGTTAGAAGACACCATCATCAAGTCTGAATACTTTCAACATATATCGCATCATAGATGGATCGGCACCAATGATGATCAATATGTGTCATATTGTGTGCTTCTTGCGGATTACAATGCAGAGATTAAACGCAGTTGTGGCAAACCTCCAACATTTGCCACACAATTTGGGCCAAAGGATATCCCAGAAAGTGCGAAGAAAGGCTCCATTCATCAACCAACCTGGCGAATCCGTCTTCTTGAAACTTACCCGGAAATGGTTCGTACCTGGACTAACATGCCCCTTTTTATTAAATACAATCCTTGTTATGTTCCAGTATTCCGCCGGCGCACTTGGCCAGAGTTTACAATTGTTGTCAAGAACGTCAAGGGTTGTGCAAAGTGGTTAAATTATGTTTATCTAGCACCGCCACAAGGCCCTCCCACTGTAAATTACATGATTTCTACCATCAGACACTGGGGCACTCGATTACGGAATACCCCCGATGTGATGGCACAAATGTGTATGAAAATCTTTGAACTAATGCTAATCACCTTCAGAACGTTCAAGAATATTAAAGACCCCCACTTCGCAGGTGTCGGATTTCTTACAGGAAACCAAGATCTGGTATACGACATGAGCACAACCCCATCCATAGAGGTAATATATGCTTGGCACGCCAGAATAAAGTACCTCCCAGCTTGTTTTAAACAGACATTCGAGGAGATGTTCATAACGGGATTCTGGGAATATCACTCAGAAATATTTGTACCCAGGCCCTCACATCTCCTCCACTTATTCGCTGTGGAGAGAACCATCTATTCAGAACAACTACGGGTGCCACATTCGGATGTACCAGGACTAGTGAATTGGGATGCATTATTAACAGATCTAGCACGGGGGCTCAGATTAGAAGAACATCACCTCGCTTCCGACGTTGTCCAATATTACGTTCAACGAGCATCTAGACAAGGGTCTGTCAGGGGCGACAAATGCGAGAGTGGGGGGGTGTTGGCAGCAGTCAGGGAACCGAAGGAGCCACAAGACAAAGAGGGTCGGAACGAAGAGATAGCACAAGCAGACACAGTAGCCAAAGAAGATCTGGCAAGTAGGCCATCTAAATTTTTCAGACATCAAGGAATGGAGCACACAAGAAGAAAGAGCAAGTAGGGAGCTCAAAGATGTGTACAACAAATCAACAGAGAAAATCCCTACACAAATAGTGATTTTAATCACTAAAAACCATTGTAAATACCATTTCGTATTTTTGTAACTCCATTTTGTGCAAGCCAAGGAGCCTTAGAAGTGCCTACATATCAATTTTCATATTTTTTAGATCTCGTTTGAGCCCTCAAAAGAGCCCTGGAACCTAATTTTTAACTAGGCTGGACACTAGGTCTGGACAGGGCCAAAGCTAGTCAAAAACTATAAAAGGAGCTAGAGAGCTCATTTTTGAGGTTAGATTGTAATTGAAATGAACTTGTAAGAGCTTTTTGAAAGTAATCTAAGAACTCCATTGCTTCTCACTCTTTGTCTTGCCGTGTGTGCGCGTGTGTGTGTATGTGTGTGCATGTTTGTGTGCTTCTCACTCACGCACTTGTGCCTCCACTTGCTCGAGGTCTTCATACCATCCTCTCGTCTTCCCGGATTGACATTAAAGGAGGTGCTACTCATCACTGAGCTACACCAAATTTGAGCATGCAAATGATGTGATTCTAATCATTGTTGTCTATGTTGATGACATGATGCTCACTGGTGCTAATGAGAAGCATACGGTCCCAGTGAGAACCATATTGCTGATTTTAAGGTTGATTTGCATACCTCATTTGAGATTTCTGATTTGGGGTATTTACATCATTATTTGGGCATTCAGTATATGCAAGTTGATGGCGGGCTATCGTTGTGTCAAACAAAATATATTGACGCATTATTGCAATATTTTGGCCTTGAAGACTGCAAAGCTATTGCCACTCCTATGCTGACAGGTTTATGGTTGAGTCTCCATGATGTTGAAGATGCATTTGATGCTGTTCTCTATCAGTAGGCTGTTAGATGCTTGATTAACTTATGCATTACTTGGCTATATATTCAATTTTTTGTTTCACAGATGAGGAGGTTTATGCATTGTCGAGATGTTAAGCATTGGCATGTGGTTAAGCGAATCTTTCACTACTTGAGTGGAGCCTGACTACTTGGATTGTTTTATCCCAAGGGGGGATCATTACCACCAAATTTACATGGTTTTTTTGAATCTAATTGGGCTGGTTGCTATGACAGTAATGTGTCCACTAGTGGTTTTTGCTTCATGCATGGTAGCTCATGCATATCTTGGTTGAGCAAGAAGTAGCCTACTATGGCCACTTCTAGTTGTGAGGCTAGGTATAGGGCAGCTTTCATAGCTATTGTTGAGTGTGTGTGGCTCAAACACCTTATGGCTAATTTGGGTGTTGGTCATTCTTCTACCACCACCATCTTCACTGGTAGTCAGAGCACATTGGCAGTTGCGAGGAACCCTGTGTTCCATGCTCACACTAAACACATTGAGGTGCACTATCGTTATGTCACAGAGAGGTTCTCTGCTAGAGAGATCAGTTTGGCATATGTCCCCACATAGGAGAACATTGTAGACCTTTTCACAAAGGCTCTACCTAGGAAGGATTTTGAAGCTTTTTGCAAAGTTTTGGGCTTACTTCCTTTTGTGGAGTGATTTCACATAGCTTGGCACTTCCTTATACATGAGTGCTAGCTCCTTGTTCACCCCATCACCCCCAAGGAGGATTTGTTGATATATTTAGGTAGTGATGTGTGTGAACACACTAGGACCTCCACAACACTTTTTTCCCT
This sequence comes from Ceratopteris richardii, assembly GCA_020310875.1. Lineage (NCBI taxonomy): Eukaryota > Viridiplantae > Streptophyta > Polypodiopsida > Polypodiales > Pteridaceae > Ceratopteris > Ceratopteris richardii. The sequence goes on from CM035421.1 coordinate 95,925,026, forward strand.
CTTGAGGAGTTTTTTCCCCATGGCCCATATATATTCGTATAACCCTAATGGGTCACTTATCTTTGTACATTCTCTTGGTAATACATTGAGTATTGTGTGTTGTGCTCCAAGCTTCTTCTTCTTCCTTATGATGTTTACGTGCTTCTGCAAGTCAAAAACTCCAACACTTCATAATCAAAGTAGATGGTGCAAGTAACTCTTTAACATGCCCACCAACATGTTGTCCTTTACCTTTAGAATTCTTTAACACATAGAAAACTTTATTCATATGTTCTTTCTTATGAAAATAATGGCATGTGATATTCATCTTCCTTCATTCACTATTGCTCTTATTCCATTGACCATTATTTTCCTTGTTCTTGTGCCTACCACATTGATGATTCTTTTCGAGTGGTACACATATATCATTGTAGACATTTTACCACCATGGGAACTATTGATAATAGATATGCAAAATGTATCCCATGATGATGGCTAGTTGCATAACAATAAGATTTCTTTTATTTCATTATTTCCATAGAGAAAAGTTTGTTCCATCATTTTTTTGGATCTCAAAATGGTCTTTGAACTACAAGTTATAGCTCCTCTTGGGCACACTAACACTAGACCTTGATCCACCATATGTGCTTGAGACTTGATTCCATGATGATAAAGAACTGATTAGAGTGATAATGGAGCTAGAAGAGTCTAAACACCACTAAGGCTCAAAAAAGGTGAACAATGTCAAATTATTTGAGAATTTTGATAGAGTATCCCCAAAAAAATGGATCAATTAATAGCAGTGGTGAACCAAAGAGATTCTGGGAGAATGTCTATGCTCACACCAATAAGTGTGTCAAGGAGTAAAGTCAACCACTATATAGTTGAAAATCTAAATTAGGAAAAATTTTGCTAGAGTCTCCATTGAAAAATGAGCATATGAGCAATGTAGAAAACACATAAAACTATGAGTATTGATATGTAAACATGCAGAGTGAATCACTGACTCTAGAACATATAACTACTTAATCAAAGAAGCCAACTAGGCTTATCGAGCACCTATGAACAACTAGCATACATTTACTATGATGATGCTGGGTACGTTTTCCACCCATGTCACTAAAGAGACCACAAAATTTGGCTGTCTCTTACTTAAGAAAATCTCATCGAAACCCTCTATATCAAGTAAAGGGCTTTATGCAAAAATGTAACTGCTATATCAATGACCACATGGGCATACATAAGAGGTATCCACAAAAGTGTACATAGTATGTATGTGTTCAATGTATGCAATAAAATGGTACTGAAAGGTTGAATTTAAAGCCCAAAGACTAACAACACTTGCAAGTGTCTGCCAACTCCGTTCTTTTGACCCAAAAGCCTACATAAACTTGTAGTGGCTGCTCCTACCACAATTGAAAGCCTTTCAAGAAACATATAAGAAGATTGAAGAGCTAAAAATTCAATGATAAAGTTGAATGTAAAATACCAAGGAGAAACAATCTCAAGTGGCTCTAGCACTAAGATTGATCACTTGACAATCTTTACCTATGTAGTTAAAACTTTCCCAAAGTTGTAAAAGAAGCTTCTAATTTTTTCCAGTTTTGCACCCAAAGAATCTCTAAAAAAACAATCCACAGAGCCCAAGAATAATCTTTGAAGGCTCCAACATAATTTTAACCTTAAGTATCTTCACTCCTACAATCATCAAGCAACTAGGGCTTAGTGGTAGGGAAACATGCCGGTTAAGCATGCCTTAGTGAGAACACTATTGGAATGGGTGACCTCCTAGGAAATACTGGTACTTTTTCTCCCTTGATCGTTGAAGTCCTTCCTCATGCACATCCAATGGTGCTAATGATGACCACAATGGCAAGACACAATGAAAAGCCTACCATCAAGCACATGATTTTTTTTTGTAATTGTAGATAATCAACTCAAAAGAAGATGGGTCCCTCATGAACGGGATGAAAGGATGAGCCTACTTTTTCCTTCTTCCGAAAGTCTCTTATAATTCCTTTTGGTTGTCTTTAATGTAAGATTGGGTTTGGGAAAATTTTGTATCTATATGAGCATTCATTATCATAGCCTCCATGCTTAACACGTACAAACAATTCATCACTTTTTCATCTTCGTTGACCTCTAGTCCCTTAAACTTTTCTATATTTTCCTTGATTTGTATATTTACTTGAGCTTGAGTTATCTACATCCTTCATTTTTCTCTATCTCTATACTTATTCTTTGTCTTATATCAGCATAAATAAGTAGAGAGTGATTACCTTTCATAGATGTGTATCCAAAGATATGGATCTCCTTTGTAGTCCCAAGAGATAATAGCTCTCAAATTTTGGAAATTTTTCTCATTTATATATGGAATTAGAGAAAATCTTTAATTTATCATCCTAAATATTTGCATCTCCTTGCAATCACAAGAGTGATGCCAAAAAATTTTCAATCTTTTTGATTTAGAAGGATACTCATTCATTTTGAAAGATGGAATCTTCTTCATATTGCTCAATTCCTACTTAACCCGAATCTCATTAACTTTTTTCAATGATGAAAAATGTTTTTCCAATGCAATTCATACCTCTTTTTTTGAATTATAACCTTGAACATGACCTATCATTGAATCTAAAATATGTTGAGAAAGAAAGAAAACCAATTCTGGACTATCAAATTTTGGGCAATGTATATCTTTGCATTGGGGGAAAACATTAAAGTTAATGTCTTGGTGATTGTAGTCCAAGAATGTTGTTCTTAAGCCTTTATACTCTTGTGATGTTCTCTGTAGTCTACATCTTTAAACTGTTGTTGTTCATAAGGATACATTCTTAGGTAAGATACTATCCCATGTTGTCAAAGACTCTTAGGGTGCATCCACTAAGATACAAAATCCCAAATTTTCCTTTTTGTTTTTCCCTTATTCCCTATTATATATATTTTTTTACTTTTGATAATGGTAGTGCCACATTATATATAATTTACTCAAGTGATGAAAAAATTTTCCAAGTAGGGGAAAACACAACTAAAAATAAATTTAAAAAGCACAACTAGGTTGATGTAGAATGATAGAAAGTGTTTGTTCCTATGGTTGTGCACCACCATTTTTCCATAAAAAATCATTGTGCCCAAATGCATGGTCATCAATAATGTCCCTACTTTTGCATAATGTTATGTGCATATCAAATCATGTGTAAATTGGTAACAAGAGAAAATTCTATTTATACTATATTGACGTTGTTGAAACCTTTGGTTGCTATTGGTGGTTGAATGAAACAGTTGATTTGAAGAGGTCAAGGTGGAGAAAAGAATTGACGATTAATGGTTTGCCAATAGAAACGGTATGGTGACCATCCTTTATAGGTATTGAAAGAAGTTGAAAGACATTTGAGGTAGTCAATGGAATTAAGATTCATGAAAAATCTCTTTAGTGAGGGGTCCTTTATACAAATTGCTTTAGTGATGGGTTCTTTATACAAATTTTATACAAATTTCTTTATTGAGAGGTTCTTTATACAAATTTCATATAGTTGGGAAGTACTACTTCTTCTAAAATATAGCCAACTTGACTCCCCTCGAAAAGAGACACAATTTATTACTAAGGGGCCATAACCTCTCTTCTCGAGTTTCTTCATGTGTTTCTTTGGTGTGTACACTAGTAGCATGTGAGCAACCTTCAACCCCTTGTCTTTTGTGTGAGTCCCATAATACACCTTCTATCTACATTTAGTAGCATAGATGCCTACTACCACATGTAGACAAATCTCAACCTTTCATATATTTTTGAGTATTTTTAGAACTCTTTTGGAGGCTTATTAATCTCTAGGATAATTTTGAGTGATTGTTGTCCAAAATTCATGTGAAAAAGGCCATTTCTGAAATTATAAAGGACAAAATCCCTGATTATAACTCACTTTTTGAATACAAGAGAGTTATTGTTTGTACATGTTGATTCTTGGGATTTTTTCTTCCATATCCTTCTTCCTTTGGAGATTCCATGGTGTTCTTAGAGTGTGCCACACCATATCTACCAACTAGGGCTTCTGCTTGCGATTATTCTCAAACTCATTTTTCCTCTTACTTACATTTCTTTGCAGTGTTGGAAAAATGACCTATTACACCTCCAAATATAGTTATTGAAGGTGATGTAGATGGCGTTGAAGATGATGATCTTCAAATTCCTATTTGTGCTATGGTTCCTACTGCATCTACTATAAAGCAACTTTGATGGGATGGCAGAGATGCTCATGCACATGCATTGATAGCTTTGTCTATCAAAGTTCCATTATCCCTCGTATTCGCTCTTGCAAAATAGAAAAAATGCTTGGGATACACTTACCACCTTATACTAGGCAAGAAATGTGGATCGTGTTGCTTACCTTGGAAAATAGTTGGAGAGTGACCATGTGAATGAAGGAGATTCTATGGACAATTTTTTGACAAATATCAAAGATTTGAAGGAACAATTGATTTCTGCTTATGAAGTCTTTATAGACAGTTCTCTTGCAAAAATTGTTTTGAATGATCTTCCACATTCATATCAAAGTTTTGCTTCTACTCTTTGGTTGATGATGAAAGATGATCCAAATGCCTTAACATTTGAGGAGTTAGTCTCTGTTTTGTTGCATGAAGATCAGTCTAGGAAGAACATGTCCATTATGCATGTAGCATATCAATCTTTCTTAGCTAGTCAAAAGGGCAAAGTTTAATGGAGCTCATCTACTAGTAAGCAAAAATCTACTAATTTTACAGAGTCGAGAAAGGAAGACAAAGATGAGAAGAAATCAGAAAAGCAGAAATTGTTTTGCAAATACTATAAAGGAAAGGATAATGTGGCAAAGACAAAAGAGGATGGAATGGTTGTTGCAGAGACTTCTACACCCAAAACAAAGTTTGCTAATCTTGTGCAGAATGAAGAATATGCATTTACTACTGTTTGCAGTTATGAAACATCTTTTCATGAACAATGTATGTCTGCAGTAGACTCAGATGTTTGGTACTTTGACAATGGGACAACCAAACATATTACTAGGGGGGAACACATGTCTTCTGATTTTAATGCATTTCTAGCTTAGTGTGGGATAAAACATCAGTATACACTGCCGTATGCACCTCAAAAAAATGGTGTTGCTAAAAGAAAGAACATATCTTTCATGGAGAGGGCAGGGTGTATGGTCAAAAGTCAGTCTTTACCACACAGTTTCTCACTTGAGGCTATTATGTGTGCGACATATGTACTTAACAAGTGTCCCACCAAAGCACTTTAGTCTATCATTTTGTATGATTCTTGGCATGGTTGCAAGCCATCTGTTTCTTGTCTGCGTGTCTTTGGTCACTTGACATATGCATTAATGTCTGAACAAAAATGTAGAAAATTGAATGATATAGCAATGAAATGTATTTTTGTTGGGTACATTTTTGTGAGCAAAGGCTATCATCTCTATCATCCAAAGACTAAATGCATTTTTGTTAGCTGTGATATTGTTTTGGTAGTAGATGCAATTCACACATTACTTTCATGTACTAAGGAGACATCAATTAGCTCCAAAGATGTCTATGACACTTTTTTGTCTCTTTTTATAGGTGGACAATCAAGTGCTGGTCCAAATGAGGTGATTTCTCAACCTTCACAATTTTTTCATGATGATGCAAATCATTCCATTTCTGATGTAGATTTACATGATGCACTTGTTGATGAGAGGGCTGATATAGAGGAGGAAAAAACTATGTCTAAATGGATGGTGTACACTTTTTAGGATATCAAATTAGATGCATCTTTTTCATATCATACTCATTCACACTCTCATAGTTCTTCTTTTGCATCAAGTTGCTATGCAATGGCTGCCTCTAGTCTTTGTGATGAGAATGAGCCTATTTATTTTAATGAAGCAAAAAATTAAAAAAATTGGATGGCTGCTATGCAATCAGAATATGATGCTATTATGAAGAATGGTATTTGGTCTTTATGTGATTTATCTCTAGGAAAAAAAGGCCATTGGCACTAAATGGGTATACAAGCTGAAGCATAAGCTTGATGGAACAATTGCTAGGTATAAGTCTACACTTGTTGCAAAAGTTTATGCTTAAGAAAGAGGCATTGGCTTTGATGAGACCTTCGCAACCACATGTTGAATGAATACCATTCGTAGAATTTGTGCTCATGTAGCCCATCATGTTTGGAATGCACATAAGTTGGAAATTAAAATTGCATTTATGAATGGTGACTTAGATGAAGAAGTGTATGTTTTTCAGCCCCATGATTTTGTGCAGAAATGGCATGAAAACAAAGTGTGCAGGTTAAAGATGGCATTATATGGTTCGAAGCAAGCACCACATGCTTGGTATGAAAAGATACATGCCTACTTGATTGCAGATGGTTTTGAGAACAATCCAACTAAGGGCACCTTATATTAAGTGTGAAAATGATGTGCATTTGATCATTGTTTTTTATATTGATGACATGTTGCTCACTGGTCCTAATGAGAAGTGTAGTTCTGATTTTAAGTCTCATTTTAATACCTCATTTGAGATGCTAGATTTGGGCCATTTGCATCATCATTTGGGCATTCAATTTATGCAAGTTGATGGTGGAAAAGATCTGCGTCAAACAAAGTATATTGACACATTATTGCAACCTTTTGGCCTTGAAGATTTCAAACCTATTGCCGCTCATATGGAAACATGTTTACAGTTGAGTCTTCATGATGTTGGAGATGCATTTGATGTTGTTTATCAGTAGGCTATTCTATGCTTGATATACATATGCATAACTTGGCTTGATATTGAGTTTGTTGTCTCATAGATGAGCAAGTTTATGCTTTGCCTAGGTGTCAAGCATTGGCAGGCGGTTAAGCACATCTTTTGCTACTTGAGTAGTACCGGATTACTTGGATTGTTTTATCCCAAGGAGGGATCAGTACCACCAGATTTACATGCTTTTTTTGACTCCATCTAGGTTGGTTGCTATGACAATCGTATGTCCACTAGTGGTTTTTGCTTCATGCTTGGTAGCTCACACATATCTTGGTTGATCAAGAAGCATCCTACTATCACCACTTCTAGTTGTGAGGCTGAGTATAGGGAATCTTTCACACTAGTTGTTGAGTGTGTGTGGCTCAGATGACTTTTGGCTAATTTGGGTGTTGGTTAGTCTTCTGCCACCACCATCTTCATTAATAGTAAGAGCATATTAGTATTTTCAAGGAACCCTGTGTTCCATTCTCGCACAAAGCACATTGAGGTGCATTATCATTATGTCAGGGAGAGGTTCTTTGCTAGAGGCTCAGTTTGGCATATGTGCCCACACAGGATAACATTGTAGATCTTTTCACAAAGGCTATGCCTCAAGAGAAGTTTAAAGCTTTCTGCAAAGCTTTGGGCTTACTTCCTTTTGTGGATTGTCTTTCCACATAGCTTGGCACTTCCTTATACATGAGTGGCAACTCCTTGTTTAGTGCATTACTCCTAGGGTGGATTTGTTGATATATTTGGTAGTGATGTGTGAACACACTTAGGACCATTGGGTCACTTTTTTCCCCTCTTTAGGAGGTTTTTTTTACCCCGTCTTGTATGTACACCTATAACCCTAATGGGTTACTTATCTTTGTACATTCACTTGGTGATACATTGAGTATTGTGTGTTGTGCTCTAAGATTCTTCTTCTTCCTTGTGGTGTTCACGTGCTTTTGCAGACCTCAAACTCCAACAAAAAAGAGGATTTGTAAGATCATATTTAAACTAAAAATGTCCCTAGACTAACCCTAGTCCATATGAATCATCCAAAACGCATGAGTGAAAACAAGACTAGATCAGGTTCAAGATGGTGTGAAAGTGAAGGTAAACCATACATCAATCAAGTGTACCACTCAAAGATAAAAAAATAAAATCCTATTGGGAAATGATATCCCTAAGCATCAAGTAGATAGAGACATTGTTTTCTCACACATGGTAAAGTTGAAGTGCTCGTTTGTGCAAAAAAAATAAATCACTTAGAAGAGAGTTTGAAACGTCGATTTCAATGGTAGAAACTTGCAATGATGTCCTTAATCATGTGAATTGCTAGAGACATTTCTTCATGAACAATTAAGGAATTGAAGAGTGAATCAAATCAAAAGAGGGGGGAAGAAGAGTATGAAAACATATAATCAAGATTCAAGTAAGAAACATCAAAGAATTAAGTCACAATCATCCACTGATAACCCTAGGGCACCTTGGTCTAGACACATCAACTAGCTTGATTTGATAGAAACGTGTGACCAAAAAGCTTTGATATAGAGAGAATACCCCACATCAATTAGTAAAGGCCATATTGGTACTATCCAAGTTGATTTGCATTAGAAAATCTCCTTGCGCTAACCCTAGATCGGATCCATCATTGGTGGATTTAGGGGAATTTCAGAGCTTCACAAGATAAATGATCTTAAGCAAAATAGCTTAACCCCATATCGAGTGAAATACAAGAGGAAAGTCATCAGTTCAAGAATAAAATCAAGGAACAATATCCTTGCGCTAATGCTAGATGAGAGACATCATTTGATGATAGTAAGGCAATATTGTGTGAGGAAGGGGTTTCTTGGAGTGACGATCTATCAAAGGTCATAAGTGCTCATCCATACTCAAGAAGAATAAAGCAAAATGAGATATTTACACCTCAACAATGTCCCTGGCCTAAGACATCATTGGGTGAAATCTTTGACAATTAAAGTCCTCAAGGAAGCAACCAAGTGGTTATGGTTAGTGTCCATGTGAAATGCCAAATGGTAGTTTGACAATTTTGTATATGCAATAAAACATAGTGTCTTGGTTAGCAACAGACTATTTGTTTGATCACATTTGCAAAACCTAGGAACTGTGAGGGCTTCTCTTTGTGTATTGTGTAGTTCTATGTTTTATGTACATATGTACAGAGCAACATTCCCACTAGCTAGAATTGGATTTTCCACTATGAGGGCGTCTTCGTGGAGCTCTTGCAAAGGAGATTCCCTCATAGTGCATCGACATTGCACCAATTCAGTAGTTTCAAAGCTATTTGAAGCAAAAAGTCTTTTTACTGTTGTGCGAGTGAAGTGAGCACACACTTGTTGACCCTGAGTTTTCTCAAAGGCTTATGACGAAGGTGGTGAAAAAGGCGTAGACCTTGGAATATCTTGTCATCCAAGTCACCAAAGTCACTGCTTGCACCATTGGCTACATGCGAAGGAGGACCTCAATGATCAAGGAAGACAGAGGTTCACCATCTAGATCTGTATTTTCCATTGTGAGGGCATCTTCATGGAGCCCTTGCAAAGGAGAATTCCTCATACTACATCAATATTGCACCACTTCACCGGTATTAGAGCTATTCGAAGAAATTTTTTTTTATTGTTGTCCGAGAAAAGTGAGCAAACACTTGCTGACCCTCGGTTTTCTCCAAGGCTTACAACTAAGGAGGCGACCAAGGCATAGACCTTGGCATACCTTGTCATCCAAGTCACCAAAGTCACCATTGGCACCATTGGCTATGTGTGAGGGAGAACCTCAATGATCAAGAAAGAGAGAGGTTCCTAGTACTTCTCGAGAGGTCACCCATGTAGTGGATTCAGTGATTCAGTATGCAGGTTTAAATGACAATACTCACAACTTTATGATTTTGCTACATTGGTCATATGCTAATTTTGCAAAGGAGAATCTCCAAAAGTTTTTTAGATCTTAGATTTTCAGCGATACACTCGTTGACTTTACTCAGTGAGAAACTTATTGGTGTGAGCACATACATTTAGTCGCTTTGGTTGGTCATTGTTGTTCATTGATCCATTTTTTGGGGAGACTCTATGTAGAGCAGGGAATCCAAGGATTAGGAAGTCTAGAGGATGTTAGATAAATTTTGAAAGTTCTTGTCAATAATCTTGGGAAGTTTCATCGTACATTCGGAGCTCTATTCTATGGAATTTTCAAGATTGTCATGAGGAGTGAAGCCCATTTTTGATCCATCTAGATGGCTATGTAAGATGACCAGTGGTGGAAATTGACCACCCTCTCTTTCTCTCTTCTTGCGATTCCTCACCTCCACCATCATGCTCTTCCACCATCACTCCATCCCTCACCCCCTCACCTCCACCATCCCTCCATCCCGCACCCCCGCACCTCCACCATCCCTCCATCGCTCACCCCCTCACTTCCACCATCCCTCCTTTTCGTTCTTGCTCACCTCCACCATCCCCCCATCTCGCACCCCCTCACCTCCACCATCCCTCCATCCCGCACCCTCACCTCCACTATCCCTCCATCCCTCACCCCCTCACCTCCACCATCCCTCCTTCACGTACCCCCTCACCTCCACCATCTATCCATCCTGCACACCCTCACCTCCACCATCCCTCCATCTCGCACCCCCTCACCTCCAGGATCCCTCCATCCCTCACCCCCTCACCTCCACCATCCCTCCATCCCGCAGCCCCTCACCTCCACCATCCCTCCATCACCCCCTCACCTCCACCATCCCTCCATCCCGCACCCCCTCATCTCCACCTTCCTTCCATCCCTCACCCCGTCACCTCCACCATTCCTCCATCCTGCACCCCGTCACCTCCACCATCCCTCACCCCCTCACCCCCTCACCTCCACCATCCCTCCTTCCCATACCCCCTCACTGCCACTATTCCTCCATCTCGCACCATCCCGCACTCCCTCACCTCCACCATTCCTCCATCCTGCACCCCCTCATCTCGACCCTCCACCATCCCTCCATGCACCCCCTCCCATCCACCCTCCACCATCCCTCCATGCACCCCCTCCCCTCCACCCTCCACCATCCCTCCATGCACCCCGCAGCTCCTCCCTCCACCATCCCTCCATCAGGCAAGTATACTATGAGCACCCTTATCAATTTTCACCTATGAAACCTTAGCAATAGGCATCATAATGAAAACCTGACCTCCACCCTATCCTTTTGTTTGATCAACCCTTTCATTGGTTTTCCATACTATTTGTATGTAAAGCCTCATTGACCCCTTCATTATGGATTATTTACTTCTCTCTCTCTCTCTCTCTCTCTTCCCCCCTCTCTCTCTCTCGCCCTTCCCGCACCACCCCGCCTTCCCTCCCCTATGGCCCCGCAACCTCACTCTCCCCCCATCTCTCTCTCTCTCTCTCTCTCTCTCTCTCTCTCTCTCCCCCTCCCTCCCTTCCCCCACCACCCCACCTTCCCTCCCCTATGGCCCCGCAACCTCACTCTCCCCCCATCTCTCTCTCTCTCTCTCTCTCTCTCTCTCTCTCTCTCTCTCTCTCTCTCTCTCTCTCTCTCTCTCTCCCTCCCTCCCTTCCCCCACCACCCCACCTTCCCTCCCCTGTGGCCGCACAACCTCACTCTCCCCCCATCTCTCTCTCTCTCTCTCTCTCTCTCTCTTCTCTCTCTATCTCTCTCTCTGTCCCTCTCTCTCTCTCTCTCTATCTCTCCCCCTCCCTCCCTTCCCCCACCACCCCACCTTCCCTCCCCTATGGCCCCACAACCTCAATCTTCCCCCATCTCTCTCTCTCTCTCTCTCTCTCTCTCTCTCTCTCTCTCTCTCTCTTTCTCTCCGCTCGCCTGTCGTTCCCCCATTCACCGTCCACCATGCAACCCCCCTTGCTCTCCCCACACCTCCATACCTCCAATGATCTATGCAAAATTCAATGCTATAGTATACATTGGAGGCAGGGGGCAAAAACCTTGGCTATGCTCGCACCTCTGCTACCCTCTCTTTACCTCGGTATTTTTTTTTTTCAAAATGGAGGTTCGGCCGAGGCCTACTCCTCCAGGCTTTAACTTTGTAATTGCAATTGTACAAGGAAGGGCATAGTACCCATGGGATCCCCCTTATCCACAAGAACATGGATTTACATAGCTAAGTTAAACTGCAGTCACAACTACCGCGGGCCAGGACAAACAGTGGCACATGAACCACAAGATACAACTTTCACTACAACATATGAGGGGCATACCGATGTTGTGCATATTGATGGTCATGCCGCGGCATGGGTATGATCCTTGAAAATACTTGAAAAACCACGGAGGCAATACCGACGGTCTTTAATCATCGGTAACTCATAAAAAACCAATAGTCAAATGCGCATGGAAAATCCATGGCACCGATACAAGCATCGGTATGAGCATCGGTATAGGCATCAATAACTAGAAATTACCGATGCTCATACCAACACATCCTTTCAGCCAGACCCGAGAGCAAAAATTCAACATTTGCTCACGTTTTGAACCAAAGTTTGCTACTATCGAGTTTGCGCACGCGAACTACATTTTGAGCATATTGTGTACACACATCTCTCTGTTCCCCTCTCTCTCTCTCTCTCTTTCTCTACACACACCTCTCTATTTCTCTAGATCTGAAATTTTGGTAAGTATCGCACATATTGTAGCACCCTTTCTATTTCTTTGTGTTTTCCCTTTTCTAAATTCTCTTCTCTTTAGTTTTGCAGGAGCGTTTTGACGTCAGTTGTTTGGAATTCGACGAAGGGCAATATTAAGTGGACTTTGATGACAATGATCCAAACAATTACATCGATGTAAACATCACATTACTCGATTTTCTTTGGGCAGGGTGTATTGCCTTTTGCTACACAACATCATGGTAATGTTGCTATAGCAAGAGACAACACATTCTACCCAAAAAAGATTCTACACATATGGTCGTCGGTATGCCCGTCGGTATTCCTAGCAAGATGCTAGTATAGACATCGGTATGCCCGTCGGTATTCCGAGGACGCCGGTCGAAAGTTGATACCGATGCCTATACCGATGCTCTTCTACCGACGCTCTTCTATCGATGCTTATACCAACTCATACACCGATGTCAGGGCAAAAACGTGCCTGTTCAATTTTCTCAATAAAAGCCTCGATATAACCCTGATATGTTGTAGTGTTTCCATGTTAAACATGTCCCTTACATGATGTCGGTGGGGGTTGAACCCTTGCCCTTGCCTCAAGAGGTGAGAGGCCCAACCACCCGGACAAGCGACCTGGGACTACCTAGGTAGTTTTCATTTTTAATCTATGTCAGAACTTAAGTTTGGGAGTTATGGTGGTATGAAAATTCTTGTTCCCATTGCAAGCTTGGTCGAACGTAGTCAGCTTTATGAAGTATCATCATTGAAGATCCGGCCCACTGCAGATGCATGCATGCACGTCTGCACCCTCTTTCGCGATACATGCGCGCTTTTACCGTCCTTGTGTAAATGTCAGGGCTGCTTCAAGTTCAAGTGCAACATCCCGCCGTGGCAATCTATTGCCATGGCTTCTCCTTAAGTTAAATCCAAGGCCTTAAATGAGGGTCAGAAGTATTGAGGATCAGAAGTATTGCAATGCGAAATTGATTCGCGCGGAAAATTTGCCAACTATATTAGGCTTCTCCAAGCAGAGCTCAAGGTTCCTCATGGCGGAAAATCAAGTTTTGAAGTTTGGGAATTGGGGCACCAATGATCAGTTCAGTACGTTATAGCCCGCTTGCTGAATCTCAGTACTGTTGGAGAAGATGGGTGCAACATAAAGTGTGGAATAATACATAGGCTTACATAGTATTTACGGGAAACATTGGATTGCTCAAAAAGGTGCACGGCATAACAAAAAAAAGTTGAAGTGTTTGCACTACTTTGGGTATAGGCACACACAAAAGGTGGCTCAAAGTACACCCCTATCATTGACTTGATAGCTATGCAGGACCTCTTGGATTCATATCTAGAAAGGCAATGTAAGTTTTTTGCTGATGCATTGTATGAAGTTGAGAGAATGGTAGGTGGAACATATTTTGATCAGTAAAGGGTCAAATAGAGAATTAATGCAGGGAATATTTTTGTTGAATCCTGACGATGTCAGAGGCTAAAATTAAAGGTTCTAATTAAAGATAGCTGTGAGAGCCATATTTGGCTTACCCCTCCATTTTTGGGAAATCTCATTGGCACATACTCAATGAACCTTGGGATTCAGCAAGGCTCCTTCTCGCCTCTTGGATTCTATAAAAGTAGATGATTTGTAGTCATTGGGACACACTCCGAGGATCAAGGATCATCATCATCATTCAGAGCATTAGAGTCAAGCACCATTTTCTTGACCACTCTTTACATTCTAGTGCTACAAGCACACTATTGGGGGTCACTCTATGGTGATTATACAAAGCGTGGGCCTCCTAGTGGAGTTGGCTATTAGCATTGCAGAGTGACTGAGTGGCCTGGATATAGTCTCTTAGTGTGTTCTTATTGCATTTCTCTTGGAGAAGGGTTTCATCCATGCCGTTCTCCCTATGTGACTTGTATTTCTTGTCTTGATTCCATCTACCTTCTGGAATGTCACATTTTCCTTTTTTTATCCATTCAGATTATTTTGGATCCTTTGTAATCATTTTGTGAGCTAAGAAGTAGGGTTTTCTCTCTTATGTGCACTTGTCATTGTTGCTTTCTCTATACAGTTTCTCTTTTGATAGTGAATGTATCTGCACACAGAAATGTTACAGGGTATACTTCCCTCAAGAGAACCTCCCTTGAGTAGAAGATGTACTAGAAGTGTGGGTGTGCAAAGTTGGATACCCCAGAACCTCCTCTATAGTTTGGCATGCCCTATGGGACTTGTGCATTTCTGCGTTGACGACCTTATTGCAGTAAATACTTGTTTGTGCATTATCCATTTTTTAATTTTTGCATCTTGCGAGTGGGTACATGACCCACACTAGAGCAGACAAGGAGGCTCTTTACGTACAAAGGAGTCTCAAGAAACCATCTTTACGTTCTACTAGTCAACCTAGATCCCCTCTACCCTCCTTAAATTTGTCTATTGATTTGGCTGCAACCCCACCCTCATAGGAGAAGCATAGAAGGACATTGGATTTCTCCTCAAATACTTTAGAAGAAGCACCAATGCCAATGGAGGATCTTTCCCATTTACTCTCTAGGTTGAATATCAAATTCCCTAATTTTAAGGGATTGGCTTATGAAGATGTAGATGACCATGTGAGGAGATTCATCTCCTTATGCCGAGGTCGAGGACTTCAGAATCGAGAGGATGCAATGTTGGTACTCTTCCCATCTACATTGAAAGGCCTTGCAGAAAAATGGTATAGTCAATATGCAGATGGCCATGTCGCCACCTGGGAGGCATTGAAGACGGCATTCTCATAGACATTCCGACCAAGCGACTCCTCTGAGAGAGCTCTAGACCAGATAGAGAACTTGAAGTTGAGACTAGGTGAATCTTTTCATGAACTCCACACTAGGACTAAAAGAACTTGTCTCTCGTCTGCCACATGCTCGAGGCGATTTCCTAGTGAAAAAGAAGATAGAGAAAGCTCTTCCCAAGTCATTCCAGTAGAAGCTGTGGGAGTCTCTTAGATTGGATGCAATAGTTAATGATTTTGTTGCAACTTCATTCTAGATTGGGGAAGCTAGACTACATTTTGAAAGGGATACACAACCAAACTATGCTTCAGAATTAGATCCTATCGACCAATTAAGGAGGGAGTTGGAAGCCTTAAGAAGGAAGCAAAGTCACCAAGAAGAGAAGGTCATGCCACCACCGCCATGCCACAATGATGACCAAGTGGCTCAACTTCATCATGAATTAGAAGAGTTGTGGACCACACAAGACATATGAAGGCAGGTTTGGTGTACAATATGCAACAATAGTAGACACTCCAATATTAATTGTCGTGACAAGGTAAGCTATCAGTTTTGTGGCAAAGGTGGCCATGAAGCAAGGGACCATTACTACCTCAAGGGCACACAACTGCAAGGTAACCCTCAAGTTCTTGATTCGTATTATGTTAGTACTTCAAATGAGCATAGTAGAGAACAGAATCGTCCAACTCGGCCAAGGTGTAATAGGCCATTAATGTGTTACTATTGTGGAGAGTATGGCCATATGTAGAATAGGTTCTCCTTACAAAAGGTGCACCTCCTTGTCAGCGTTGTACAGATGCCAAGGATCACTATACCAGAGATTGCCCAAGAAACCACCTTGCTTTGATCCATATGATTGCAATGTCTCCAAAGGAAGAATGTATGGCCCCACAATCTTATGTTATTTCATCCTCCACTATACCTATGATGACTAGGGCTAGGCAAGCGGTAGCAACATGTGTAGAGGAGCAACACACAATCAAGGAAAGAGAAGAATGCACGAGGGATAATTTTGAGGAAGGAGTGTCCATTGAAGAAGCTTACAACATAGTGATAACTTCACTGAAGG
The DNA here is from genome assembly GCA_020310875.1 of Ceratopteris richardii. NCBI lineage: Eukaryota > Viridiplantae > Streptophyta > Polypodiopsida > Polypodiales > Pteridaceae > Ceratopteris > Ceratopteris richardii. Next base: position 95,941,209 of record CM035421.1, read on the forward strand.
AGCAACCAACTCATCCTCAGGAAAATACTCAAGAGGTAAATATTGAGGAAGTCTTTAAAGGAATTTATCATAAAGTCATTTTATTCCAACTTATACAAATGGATGCAAAGGTGAGATGTGACCTGCTAAAAATCATACAGTCTGCCTGCATGAGCCCACCTCCTAGTATAGATGGTTTCATGGTTGACTTTCCTCCTACACCCTTGGTAGACTACTAGAGATCAAGATTATCTATTTTTATAAAAGATGAAGCTTTGACTGGTGTTATTATAGATGGAGGCTTTGGCATCAATTTGATGCCATATTTCAGAACGAAGAAACTAAAATTGAACCCGACCAAGGTGGCACCCTTCACAGTCATATTAGTAGATCAACATCGGATTGTACCACTTGACATTATTGAAAAGGTACTTATGATAGTGCACGGTTATCAGGTGCATGAGGAAGACATACCCCCAAGGTAAGATAAAATTCTCATTACAGTGAGGTTAGGAAGAAGGAAAAATCTAGAAGGAAGCACCCTCAAGATGTAAAAAGTCATTGGAGGGAAAAGTTTTGCCAGGTACCCCTCCTACTTTAAAGAAGAATGCAAATACACTACAACTTTAAAGTAGGCAAATATCACTCAAAAGTGGATTAGGAAGATGGACACTACAACTTTAAAGAGGTTTGATGACATGAGGAAGGACGTAAAAAGGACTTATGGCCAATGCTCGGGGGCCAAACTGGAAGATTTTGATGAGGACAAGAATTCGTTGGATAACACTTCTAGGGTAGAGTCAAATTCAATCTGATTCTTTATGATAGAACCAATGCACTCTTTGTACATACCATTTTTGAGTTCATTTCAGTTCATGCAGTTCATTTTAATTTGATTTAATAATCAAATAATAGAGTAGTTGCACTGGGACGGTGCAAAGACTTGATGTGGGAGTCTGTAGAGCAGGGAATGTGAGGATTTGGGAGTCCAAAGGATGTTAGATAAATTTTTGAAGTTCTTTTCAATAAGGTTGGGAAATTTTCATTGTACATTCGGAGCTCTATTCTATGGAATTTTCAAGATTGTCACGAGGAGGCAAAGCAAATTTTTGCTCCATCTCGATGGCTATGTAAGATGACTAGTGGTGGAAATTGGTCATCCGCTCTTTCTCTCTTCCTGCAATTCCTCACCTCCACCATCCTACTCTTCCATCATCACTCCATCCCTCACCCCCTCACCTCCAAACATCGCTCCATCCCGCACCCCCTCACCTCCACCATCCCTCCATCCCTCCATCCCTCACCCCGAACCTCCACCATCCCTCCATCCCTCACCCCCTTACCTCCACCATCCCTCCTTCTCGTACCCATGAACCTCCACCATCCCTCCATCTTGCATCCCCTCACCTCCACCATCCCTCCATCCTGCACCCCCTCATCTCCACCATCCCTCCATCCTGCACCCCCTCATCTCCACCATCCCTCCTTCTCACACCCCCTCGCTTCCACCATCCCACACCCTCACCTCTACCATCCCTCCATCCCGCAACCCCACATCTTCACCATCCCTCCATCCCTCACCCCTCACCTCCACCATCCCCCACCTATTCACCTCCACCATCCCTCCATCACCCTCTCCCCTCCATCATCCCTCCGTCCTACACCCCCTCACCTCCACCTGGCTTCCATCCCTCACCCCCTCACTTCCACCATCCCTCCATCCCGCACCCCCTCACCTCCTCAATCCCTCCATCCCTAACCCCTTTACCTCCACCATCCCTCCATCCCTCACCCCCTCACCTCGACCATCCCTCCTTCTCGTACCCCATCACCTCCACTATTCCTCCATCCCACACCATCATCATCTCCACCCTCCACCATCCCTCCATGCACCCCTTCATCGAGTGCATCTCATCCAAAAATAGCAAGTTTTGCTTCATCTGTTTTGTGTCAAGGAGTTTACTTATCATACGTGAAGCTATCTTGGCAAGTGTAGAGAAGGTTTTTGTAGCACCAGACACATCCTTGGAGTGTATCTACCATCTTTTCTCACAATACATCCACCAACTAAAATCTCGCATGTAGAATATATTTTAGTGGAAACATACTATTTGAACAAATGGGCTAAAGCCAAAGCCACTATAAAAAATGATGCTCATATAATAGCAAAATTCTTATATAAGTACATTATCACTAGATATGGATTACCAATTGCGTTGGTGAGTGATAGGGGGGCTCGTTTCTTGAATCAAGTGATTGAAACCCTAATGGATCAATTTATGATCACACATAGGAAATTTGCACCTTATCACCCTCAAGCCAATGGTCTTGCAGAAAGTACCAAAAAAGTGTTATGCATTGTGCTTTCCAAACTAGTGAATACCAAATAACAGACTGAGATATGAAACTACACCATGTCTTATGGGCACATAGAGTAGCATATAAAACCTGAATTGGAACTACTCCTTTCAAAATAGTTTATAGCCGAATTGCAATTCTACCTATGGAATTCCTTATACCTACTTTAAGGATAGGGAGCCAACTAGAATGGTCTAGACATAAACTATCTGATAGAATTCTGGAGTTAGAATAGTTGGGAACTTCTAGAATGAAAGCAATTATGATTATATATGCAGACAAAAAAAGATGAAAGCCTTACCATGACATACACATCAAGGAAAAATTGTTGCAAGAAGAAAACCTAGTCCTAGCATATACACTCAAGGAATATAATAGGATTTTGGAAAAAAGGGACATGGACCATATATCATTCATAAGATTAGTCCTAGTGGATCAATACAACTCGAAAATTTGGATGGGGAAATTATGCCAAATTATGTGAGTGGATGCAGAATTAAAAGATATGTGAAACCTTAACAAGTCAAGAATGGAGAAGAATACACCAATCACACAAAAGAAAACAAGAAGAAGAAAAGATAAGAAAAGAGGCTAAAAAATAAGCCAAATATAGGATCAAGAAATACAAGGAAGCAAGGGAATTAATGGTCTACCAATCATTGTTATGCATTATGAGGAAACTCAAATTAGGATTTTACTAGACACAAGATCTCAAGCAGAGTACAACATTAATTAGAATGAATGATGGACAAACACTTCCAACATTATCAACCAAAAATATTGTTTTGAAGGTAGGACAAGAAGAATCCACAATAGAATGTGAGGAATGGCTTGATGAATTAATGCCTAAAAAATTAATATTAGGTCAATTTGGGTGAAAGAGAATAAAGTATGCATTGATTTTGATAAACTAATGATTCATATAAAAATTAACAATAAAAAAATGAATATATTCTTTGTAAGTGATGATGTGCAAGAATCAGAAGAAAACATTCATAGTCGACAAATGGAAACTTTCAAAATTTCACTAAAAGAAAACCCAATAGATCTAAAGAAAAGCATGAAGAAGGAATCAATATAGGATCATGTAAAGGTGTCTCATGATTATAAAGAAAAATTAAGAAGAATGTGGCAAGTACAAACCTTCCATCATAATCATAGGAGGATGAAACAAATATGGAGACCAAAAGAAAGACTACTAGATCAAAACACAAGAATGAAGTAGATCTCGAGGCCCAAACAATCAATAGTAAAAGGGAATCAAGAAAATTCATCAAGTATATATGAGAGCAAAGCAATCAAACAAAACTAAAAACAAAAATACAAAGAAATTTGGTATTTGAGAAGAAGACAATAGTAAACATACAAAACACAATTAAAAAACGACATGAAAAGATGTACAATCAGAAGAAAACCTCATCATTAGAAAACCACTTAAGTACATTACTTAAGACCTCAACTATGCACCATAAAGAGGATGCATTATCAAAGTATGCATGTGTAGGGCTACACTACAAACTCATGTTGGAAAACAATGTCACATCAGTCCAAAATCCTATCATGGCAGAAACCCTAATTTTGGTACTTAGTCATTTTTGGCACAAAAATGGGTAAAATTTTTATGAGCCTATCTTGTAGAGCTTGATGAGAGCTTTCTACATGCAGTCATCAGAGATCAGATTTGGGAGAAAACCCTAACCCTAATTTTTTGCTGATTTAGGATTTTGATCTCATTTGATAACTCTCAGCATGAAGATCATAAAAATGTTGTCAGATCATTCATCAGGTAGTCAGAAGTGTGACAAAGCAGGTCAAGATGTCTCTCGGTTCTTCTCTATGCATGCACTATGTTTTCTCGAGAAGTGGCACTTGTAGAAGTCCTAGATCCTAGCTAAAAGCAACTTTACAATAAAGCAAACACACTTTAAAAATAGCGATTTTGATTTATTTCAGAAATTCAGCCTTTGGGAAGTGATTTTTTTGCAAAAACTTTGGTGGCCTATATAAATAGGGCTTTGGGGTCACTTTGAGATATCCTACACCAATTGCAATGCCAGCTTTGGTCCCTCAGTAGAGGTGGTGCTCTAGCACACATGGGGCAGCCATGGTGCATTCTAGGAGCATGTTGAGGAGTAGCTATGGAGTTCTTCTTGGAGAAGAGTGTGCTCACACTCTTGCTTATGGAGAGGACTTACCTATCAGTAGCTTGGTGGTGTGGATCAGCCATCTACATGATGTATTTGAAGATTGTCTTCTACGTGAAGATTTCAGAGTACTTCAAAGACATTGGATGGAGCTTAACATAAGATTTGCATCTTATGTTAACAATTCAGGTACATATTCTCTTTATGCACACAGGTACTACTTGGAGCTTATGGAGGCGGTGACATCCATATCAGGAGGAGTCCTATTCGGCATATCTAAAGGAGAACCAGTACGTGCATGCTACATGCACATTCAGATGAGATGTTAGAGAAGGTGTTTCCGTATGAGTATGAGGATTTCTGTCAGCAACATGTTAGTATTCTATGCTAATTTTGTAAGTATGTGATCTTTCACATCTGATTTAGGGTCTTCCATATCCTAAAATCAGATTAGGGTTTGTTGAATATCAGTTCCACACTGATCTTTCCTCTTTCTGTCACTCATATACACTCTTCTACAACCTATCAGGTCATACATCTTATACATATTCAGATTTTTGTCCCTACATCTGAATATTCTTGTAAATTCTGTACATACACTCATCCATCTATTTCTGTTCACATATAGTGGTTGAGAGTTTTGCTCCCATATAGTAAATTCACATTAGTATATATGATAGTGTGAGTAAGCAGTGGCTTACATAACACTTTACACCTGTTGTCTAATCTCTCTCTATCTTTGTCTCATCATTGTATGATTAAGTGTGGTATGTTAATGTTTGTCAATTTTGGAAGATACTTGAATTTATGTTGTAGATCCTGGACGTATGGGACCTGTGGAATTTGTTATGGGCTTACCTAATTTCCAACAAGTCATGCATTCACTAGACACAAAGAAGTTAAACCCATGCACATATAAAAGCTCTTTTCATCCTGGTAGAAAGAGCTAGGAGGGGAAGAAAAATATGAAGAAGTACTTGGACATCTCAGGACCTCTCATTATTACTTTTTGGTTCCTCATCAATATTAAAAAAAAATGTATATAGTTATATATATGTACATAAATATTTTATCTTTTCCAAAGCACAAAGCAAGACATAGAAGTGGCCATGAGCAGCATTTTTGAGATCTCAATTATTTCCTATTTTTTTCCTTAAATAATCAATGAGACTAGTAATATCTATTTCTATTCTTTTTGGTATTCTACCTTCAAACAATTGCACTAGAAAAATCTTGCTACAAGTATGATAAGCATAAGAGTTCTTGGAAAATGTAGTAATTTTAATATGTGATGTTGAGTGGTGTAAGTTCTTTTTTTCTTCTCATGATTGATGAAAAAGTGATTTTTTGAGTTTGTAATTAATGTGTGTGGAGTGTTGGTGTGATTTCTTTTACAGGATGACTAAAGGGCTTCCAATAGCTGAATTGGAGGTGGATGCAGTGTCCCTATCTAGAGGACATTGGTTCTTGGATAATGACTCAGCAGAGGAAGTTGTGGAATTGGATTCAAAACAAGAAGAAGTTCTAGAGCAGGAACATATAGAAAACGAGTTGAAAGATTTCTTTAAAATAGTCAGCAAACATATCTTCACTATGAAGAAGGGGAATTTCAACTACACTATATTTTATAACTTCCAAAGATCAGCAATAGCATATAGGAGGTGGAAAGCAGTTGGCCTACATAAGCTTCTTGAGGAACCCATGTTCTTCATTGATTTTGAAAGATGTGAATAGGTTATGTCATCCTTACAACAATTGAAAAGAAGCATAGAAGCTTATTTTGTTTGCAAAGTCAAAAACCTGAAAAATGAAACAATAAACATTACAATCAAGGTAGAGCACATCAAAGCTGCCCTAACCTTCTATCCAATGGGGACCAAAGTGGATGTCAATTTTGTAAAGAAGAATTCAGCCACATATGATGGATTCAAAACATTCTCTGACTTCAAGGACAAGGCAAAGGAAGAGTTGGCCATAAGGATTTTTTTATAACTTCTGTGTTTTGCAAGCTTCCAACATACACTATGCCACATAAGCCAATCACCTTGGTAATGTTGAACAATAAAGATAAAACAAAACCCTTTGGAGTGGTGGACATGACACCATACATCCATGAGAAATTAAAGGAAGTAGCTAAGCACTAGGAATCCAAGAAGTTCATGAATGGAGCCCACTTGCCGACAAAGATTATCTATCATGTCTTGGGCATTGAAGATAAATTAATGTTGGCCCCTGACGTTGAGGTATTTAGAACAACTATGAGTGGAGTCAAAATTCCACTTAGGACAATGTATCTTAAAGAGAATATATTTAGGTAGTGATGTGTGTGAACACACTAGGGCTGTCGGTGCATTTTTTTCCCTCTTTAGGAGGTTTTTTTCCCCTTGGCTTGTATATACGCATGTTGCCCTAACATGCTACTTCTCTTTGTACATTCTAGTGGTAATACATTTCCATATTGTGTGTTGTGCTCCAAGCTTCTTCTTCTTCCTTGTGTTATTGGTGTGCTTCCGTAGACGTCTAACTCCAACGATTGGTATCAGAGCAGGTCGTTGCTTCATCTGGGGTGTTGTCGACACCCCCTCGGTCTCAATCTCAGAATCGCATGAAATTTGGTACGTATACTCAAGGTGTTTCACAGATCAAAATAGCTTCTTTTTGTGGTGCCGAGATTGGGACCTGAGATCATTTTACCCTCCGAACATATTATCGCAGTGCTTATGTAGGCTATTTTGTCTTTTTGTGCCAAACATATATACCATTTTTTATTCGCTAGTATAAGCGTTTGAAGTCTGTTACAAGAGTAGAACTTGTCAAGGTACTTTCGTTCAACTTTTTCAGATACAATCATTTTTCTGCATCAAAGTATTTTAGTCAGTGGCCATGGCTGAAAGTAGTGATGTATTCTGTATGTTGGCTGTTGAGGATAAGTTGGATGGTACCAATTATCCATTGTGGGCTTATATGATGCGACATGTATTGGTTGCAAAAGGACTATGGAACATTGTGCAGGGTGTTGAAAAATTTCCTATTGCACGTGCAAATACATGTATTGAAGTTGATGCAGATGGCATTGAAGATGCTCATATTCTTAATATTCCTATTCGTGCTACGAATTTTGCGGCACCTACTGTAGAGCAAATTCATTGGGATGGCAGAGATGCTCAACCATATGCATTGATAGCCTTGTCTATCAAACCTGCCATTATTCCTCACATTCATTCTTGCAGAACAACTAAGGATGCTTGGGATACACTTACCACATTGTAGCAGGCTAGGAATGAGGCTCGTGTTGCTTATCTCCAAAAACAGTTGGAAAGTGAGCATATGAATGAAGGTGATTCTATGGACAGTTTTTTGACAAAGATCAAGGATTTGAAGGAACAATTGATTTCTATCGATGCAGTTATGTGTTGGGTTGTAGGGTATGCACACATCTTCAATTGTGCATGGAAACCCTCCCTAGACCATGAGAATAACCTACTTTGTATATACTTAGAGTTTCACATGTGAACACTCTCCTAAAAGCCCTTTTTAATATTTCCATATATCATAGTGTAGGGGCCTCTTGAATATCTCACCTTTTTGGCTCTTCTAGGGAAATCCCACGCATGCACATTCTTGGGATTTGGTTGTTATAAAAAATGATTTTGGAATATCCTAGAGGATATGTTAGTTAGAGAGATATTCCCTTTTTTACTTTTCAAAGAAGCACATGGGGAAATGTGCTTAGCCTATATATAGAGGCTCATTTTTGTAAAGAGGGGAGCTTTTTATCGACGTGCTCTCATGTAATATCTCTTATGAATGGAAGAAGGCTCTCTTTTACTCCACCACTATTTACATTTATGTATTGTGTGTTTGTGAGTGTGTGAGTGACGTGTGTGAGTGTGTGTGCCTATGCATGTCTCTCTTTTGTGTGGGTAGAGTAGTGTTGGCAGTAGTCTGGGTACACCAGGACTTACAAGACGTGAAAGTCAAAGAAGGGAGTCAGAGCGAAGGGACAACACAAGCAAACAGGGCAGTCAAAGAAGGTCTGGCAAGTAGGCCAACATTTTTTCAAGACACTAATGCAGATCAAAGAGATGGACATGCAAGGAGGAAGAGCAAGTAGGGAGCTCGAAGATATGTATGGCAGATCACTAGAAGAAATCCCTACAACAACAGTGATTTTTATCACTAGCAATCATTGTAAATATCGTTTTTGTAGCTCCATTTTGTGCAAGCCAAGGAGTCCTTGAGCTTGAGGAGCCTTAGAAGTAGTTGCGTACCAATTTTCGTATTTTTTAGATCTCGTTTGAGCCCCCAAATAAGCCCTGGAACCTAATTTTTAACTAGGCCGGACACTAGGTCTGGACAGGGCCAAAGCTAGTCAAAAACTATAAAAAGAGCTAGAGAGCTCATTTTTGAGGTTAGATTGTAATTGAAACGAACTTGTAAGAGCATTTTGAAAGTAATCTAAAGAGCTCCATTGATTCTCCCTCTTTGTCTTGCCGTGTGTGCGCGTGTGTGTGTATGTGTGTGCATGCTTGTGTGTGCTTCTCACTCACGCACTTGTGCCGCCACTTGCTCGAGGTCTTCATACCATCCTCACGTCTTCCCGGATTGACATTAAAGGAGGTGCTACTCATCACTGAGCTACACCAAATTTTGGCGCCGTTGCCGGGGATCGAGCTTTGAGGACGAGCGTGTGATGGTAAGACGTAGAGTTGACGCGTTGGAGTTGTAGGTATTTTCTTCACTCTCATCGATTTTCTTTTACTTTCTTCACCATCTTCATCACCATCATCACCATCACCATCTCCCACCTCCATCTCCATCATCGCTAAAATTTCAGTTTTTTGACTATATCCCCATCTCCACCTCATTTCCCTCATTTCACTTGTGAGAGAGAGCGAGAGAGCGAAATTGCATGTGCTGTTTTTTGCATGTTTTGTGAGCATTCTGCAGGTACAGGCCGCATCATCGTCCCCAGCACTCTGCGCAGGTACGGAAATCTGAGTAACTGTCTGTGTGTCGCCGAGCTCTGTCAATCGCGACCGACAGAAAAATTGCTCTAATTGCTAAACAAAGTGCATATCCATGACCTACAGGCCTAGAGCTTCCCAAAAATGTGTTTAGTTTTTTGAAATTCCACAGATTTCTGTCAATCGCGATCGCTCTGTCAATCGCGATCGACAAACCACGACGGACAGACCTGTCAATCGCGATCGACACGTCAATCGCGATCGACAGTCCACGACGGCTCTGTCAATCGCGACCGACAGAGTCAACGACCGATTGACCGCGACCGACGGACCATACGCGTGACACGTGTCAATCGCGATCGAGTCATCAATCGCGATCGACTCATCAATCGCGACCGACACAGTCAACGACTGTTTGACCACGACGGACAGACCACGACGGCTCTGTCAATCGCGACCGACACAGTCAATGATTGTTTGACCACGATCGACAGACCCTCACGACCGACCTGTCAATCGCGATCGACCCATCAATCGCGACCGACAGAGTCAACGACCCTTTGACCACGACTGATTGACTTTTCGTAACCCCTGTCAATCGTGACTGACCAGTCAATCGCGACTGACAGCCACGACGGACCTGTCAATCGCGATCGACACGTCGATCGCGACTGACCTGTCAATCGCGACCGACAGACTTTGCGAACGCGTTAGAAGGGCAAATTAGGTCAAATTTTTAAGGCAAAATTATTGGTCTAAATTTTGACTAAGTGTGGGACAAACACTAGGGTGTAGTATTGCATCGCGAGGCCTTGCCACAAGCTACTTGAGTATTCCTGTTGGACTGTTAGCTTGTTTTGAGTCCTGATTTAACCCCCTAAACCCTGAACAGTCATAACTTTTTCATACGAAATCCAATTATTGAGCTCTTGGGCTTGTTGAAAGGCTCGTGGCATACACTACACGCCCTCAACTGTTTTTTATAAAGATAATGCGTTGATTTTCAGATAGGGTATTTTGAAGTTGACCATACCCAGCGGGATCAAAGTCAGGGGTCTTTAGAGTTATTTTCATAAAGAGTCACAATGCAGATATGTGTTTAGGTTACATGAATGAAAGTGGTTGGTTTTGTCCTTTGAATCTAAGCATTGAGCTAACCGTGGGACTTTTATAGGTCCATTGAGAGCAACTGAGAGCATACAAAGCAAGGTTTCTTTGCAAGCTTGAGAACCGGGTTCTTGAGCACCATAAAGCAAGGGATCAACAAGTAAGGTTGGAATATTCTCAACTCCCTCTGTCATTTCCTAGCTCAAGCTAAGAACGACTAGTGATAGAAGTAAGCCAGGGCGACGGTAGGCAGTTATCAAGTGAAGACTACCTAAAAACTCAAGTTCAAGTTAAAAACATAATCTCTGTTCTATCGATAACATAAAGGAAAAGAACCTAACGTGGAACGATCAACCTAAAGTACGAAGAACATTCAAGTGTTCCTGACGACGTGATATCAGACAAGACCATAAACACAATAAATAACTAAAAGGAGTCAAGTGATTGAGACCAATTAATCGGCAACGAGGTTGTACTCTGGGCAAAAATTGGGCTACTTAAATAGGCATATGAACCTTAGATCAGGAAGACATCTAGTAAGGGAGAGACAAAGCCTTAGATCTTCAGAGGCTAGTGTCAACCACACTGCTCGGTCTTGGGCCCAGCAGTTGAGCCACCACTCGTACTACCCTAGCTCTGATACCAGTGAGTCAGAGATGTCTCTAGGCATGGACAGACCTACGGGAAGTTCAGGAGTGCCTTACTTGTACAGGGTGGAAGGCCCTTACAAAACACAGTTGGAGTACCTTAGGACCAACCGATTAGGTGCTAGCATCTATGAGGACAGCCTAGGAAGATCAGTGGTCCAGATTAAGAATCCTCATCAATCCATTGGACTAGAACACCCAGCTGTCAAGTTTGAAAATGGTGCATACCTGGACAAAGAAGGAACTATATATATAGTCACTAGTCACCCGGATAGGACAGATGAATTTGGGAATGTAATCTCAGAAGCGGACTTAGGTGACTTGGAACAAGGGAACATGGGTGCAGAACCTAGAACCCCTCGAGGCAAATCTGTTCTCACTAGGATTATCACACCTGAGTGGGTTCCCCAAGACAACAAGAGCATAGAGTTGCTCCTCAATCGGGATACTGATGAAGCCTTTTGGAGATATAAATCCAATCAGCCAACTGATATAGGAATTTTCATGATCTATGAGTTTAAGGATCCGGATAGCCCAGGTAGAGTGACCTACTTAGATCACACTTCGGATAGGATCTTTGTGGTGACAGAAAATGATAGGCATGCTTACACTTGGAAGGGTGAATTTATTTTCCCCCAACCAAGATCAAATGTATCCTATGGTCACCCTGGGGCTGGAACTTCCCAAGCTCATGGTACGCAAAGAGACAGAAGCAGAGATAGACCAGAAGTAAGTTTTGCCAACCCAGTAGGCAGAGAAAGAACGAGGACGGAGACGAATAGGGTAGAACCTGAGGTGCTTAGAGCTCACAGGAACCAAAGAAACGTGGATGGATTCCCTCTGCCGAGACCTAGAGAGCACGCAAGAACCCTGAGACCGACTCAGCTAGTTAAGTCCATGAAGAATTACTTTGATGGCACAGGAGATCCCTATGATCACGTGGCAGAATTCAAGCAAGTCTTGAGAGCTGAACAAGTGGAGGATCTATTCACGCAGTACAATGCCTTCGGTCTAACCCTTAGGAATACGGCACTTACATGGTTTCAGCCATTGGATGAGCGGCAGTTCAGGAGCATAGACCAACTCCTAGAGGCATTCATTGTAGAGTTCTCTAAGAGCGGCATAAGACACAATACCTCCTCATTAATTCACAGCTTCAAACAGACCCCCCAAGAGACTGTCAGATTGGCCGGAAGAAGATTTAGACAATATCTTGAAAGGTGCCCTATTTCGTAGCTACCCACATCTGCTAAACAAGTAGCCTTATTCCTTGATGGATTGCTGAGTACGAAATTGAGATCCTATGTGTATCTGAAGGACCCTAGGACCATAGAAGAATGTGTACGCATGTGCATTGACATTGAAGATAACCTAGGGGAAGAACTAGAGCTCTCCAAAATCTACAAAGATTCAGATAGTGCATCTAGTCACTCTTCCACGCAGTCCACATCAATTGAGGAACTTGCCGAAAAAGTAGCTCAGAAATTAGGTGTAACTAGCAAACAAATCCCAAGGTTTGCCCCAGCGAAGAGGTGCTATACATGCGGTGGCGACCACATGGCAAACGTGTGTCCCATTATGGCTCAACCCCAGGTCAATCCAAATAGCCAATATTGCACCATAGAACGAAGATACACCAATCATACCGCACAAGATTGCCCATACAACAAGCAGGCAGTTAGGCAACCCTACCCTCAGCCATACCCGCAGCAAGGAAGATACCAGAACCCGTTCCCTCCACAACCATATGGCAGGCCACAACAAAATTACCAACCACAATACCAAAACCAACAAAGGCCTCAACCTGTGCTAGCACAACAACCCCCAGCCCCAGCTAATGTGATTCTGGTAAAGTATACGGTTGCAGAAGAGAACCTGAATAGAGCTATAGTACCAGTAACCCCATTCATCTCAGAAAGTGACCCGAGTGACCATAGCTTTGATTCTACACATGTCGATAGTCCCCAGGCTTACTACATGCAGTCTCCAGAACATGGTGAGTCCTACTATAGTGAAGAACCGAGTGAACCTAGTTGGGAGTCAGATTACACGAACGTCATGTATGCAAACCCCAATCCTAGGCCTCAATCCAGGCAAGTAAGACCTCCATTCCCAAGAGGACCGTGCTACAGATGCCAAGGAGATCATCTCATTCGTGATTGTTCCTTGCCTCCACCTACACAACCCCAGTCAGTAACGATCCAAGGTTTTTGCCAAGATTGTGGAAAAGAACATCTCCTACGAGATTGCCCTAAGAATCCTAATAATATGCCAAAAATCACTCCGATCAACGTTATTGGGTTAGTGGTAGATTCCACAGGAAGTGTCACTTCCACTGCTCCCGTACAGGTAGTTACTCGAGCTCAAGCCTTGCAGCAGAATCAAGGGGTAAACCAGGATAAGAACTCAGAGGCTAGTGAAACCGATAGCGTAACAAAGAAAAGGACTAGAGCATGGAAAGATAGTCGGGAAAGAATGAAAAGACAATGGGCTAAAAAGATGAGTGAACTTGAGGAAAGCATAAGAGAAACCAAAGCTAGGATAACTGAAATCACCTCTCAAACCCCCTCTCACACTATCCCATCACCACCACTCCCATCGCCCTCCGACCCGCCACCTTCCAACCCACGTCATACGATTCCACCACCTCCTAGAGTAGGATCAGTATTAGCTGATCCCACTCCTGAAGACATAGACATGATGCTCAAAGCATATCAGGCCAGAATCCAAGAAGGGCCAAACGTCACGGATCATGACAAGTGCTATCCTAGAGCTGACCTAGAGATAGAAAGAACCAAACTGTGCGCGAAAATGGTCGCATTGGCTCAGACTATGTTTGAAGCCAGTCGCCTTTTCAATTACTCGGGCTCAGCCAAAACGCAATTACACTTGGATGGATTCCTAGAGAAGTTAGAGGAAATAATTGCAAGATCTGCCAAGGAAGAAAAAAATCAAGAAAAAGATAAAGCAAGCGAAAATATGAAGCATTCCCCATCAGAAGTGTATGTGGCCAATTCCACTAAACCAGACACCTTCCCCTCCTTAGAAAGAATAGAGAGGCTAATTGCACAGTCAGAAAAGGAACCTACCCCTCAAAGAAAGGAAAGGGCAAGAGAACGGAAAAGCCAGCCTCTTCAGGAAGCCCACGTGCCTCCTCAAGAAGCTTATCTTCCCCCCCAAAAGTCACAGGAGCCTCTCTCGAAAGCTTGTGTACCTCCACAAGTTGCCTACATTCCTTCTCAGGGAGCGTATGAGCCTGCTCGGAAAAGTAATAGAATAAGTAACCCTCTCCAGGGAGCTTGTGCTCCAGCTATCTATGAGAACGAGGAAAGAGCCAACGATAGAATAAGCCCTCCTTCCCAGGTTGCTTATGTGCCCAATTCTACGGAGCTAGACACTTCTTCTTCTATGAATCGGTTTGCACCAGACTTCCTACGAGAGATTCAAGAAGACAAATGGGATAACGAAAGCGAGGTCGCCCCTCCTTTTGAACTTGTGGACGATGCACACGACCAATTCCCAGAAGACATCCCATCTATTTACGGGGAACATGAGAGCGCTCAGTCTCACGAGAGATTGGACTTTGAGTCTAATTCCATACAAGAGCTACCCCACTTCACAGGCCCATGGGAAGCAAAGTCCACATGTATGAGAGCACCCACAGTCATGGTAAGGAACGACGACTCAGTCATACCAAGGAACACGGAGGTAGTAACGAACACCAAGGTGCAACGCGATCTCACTTTGGAAGGACTGCCTGAGGATAGACCAAATGTGCGGAAATATGCAGCCAGTCGAGTCGTTGAAGTTGCAAAACCTCGTTCCCGGGCAGGATCCCATAGGACAGTGCCAGAAATTCCCTTGGATAAGATAGGAGATATGTGTGAAGGTGAAGAAGGGAACACCTATCTTCCCATCACCTACCAGGAGTACACCACTAAGGCAATTTTGGACTCAGGTGCAGGAGTTGCTATTGCCACCACCTCCTTATGGAAGCGTTGGGGCAAGCCAGCACTCAGGCCAACGAGGATGAAATTGCAAATGGCCGATGGTCACATAGAGAGACCCCTAGGATTGCTAGAAGGAATAACTCTCACCACTTGTGGTGTCGAGTTTGAGCATAGTTTTGCTATATGTGACTTCAGTAAAAATCATGCCTATGAGATGATTTTGGGAAGACCATTCATGCGACAGTTGCAAGTGGTACAGGATTGGGGAACCAATTCTTTGTACCTGCAGCACTTGGGTGTTACAACCAAAGTTAATCTTAAGGATTATTCTCATAGAGATGTCCCTCCTATCCAATGGAATCCCATCCATAGAGCCAAAGACGATTCAGAATCGGTGCATTCCATAGGGTCTGGATCCTCATGGATGCATGAAGACACTCACTTATGGATGTGCAAAGTAGCAGTAGAGGAAGAGAAGAGAGAAAAGGCCAGAGAAATAGGTGCGAACGAAACTCATAGACCCATTCAAGACCCAGCCTATGCACCTGTAGTCTTTCCTGACGAGGAATTTGAACCCCATGGCTGGGCAGAAATTTTAGCAACCATGGATGTAGCCATCAATGAAGAACAATGGACACCTCACTGTGATGAGGATGGCTATGACATTTCAGTCTTCTCCATAGAGCCAATCATGGGAGAGGAAGTTCTAGAAGAATGCGAACCTAGCCCTGATGCATTTGAGGATGCAAGTGACTCCGATCTAGAGTCAATCATTATGGACCCACCATTTGCATCAGATGAAGAATACTTCCATGAAGTAGAATTTCAACCCCAGAGGCATGGAGAGGTTACAAATGATGTAAGATTAGCAACGCATATGACCCCGAAGGAAGAAGGAAAGAAACGAAAGAAGAAAGAAGTCTCACCAGAAGAGGAAGAATCTTTGTTTGAGGTCCCGAAAAATTTTAAGAAGTATGAGATAGACGACAGGAGAGTCATGATAAGAATGCCTAAACGAGAGGCACAAGTAGGAGAAGCCTATGATAACAAAGAAACCACCAAGAAAATAGTTGTGGCCATAGAAGAAGGAGAGGAGAGATGCACGTATATAGGCCATGACCTGACAGAAGAAGAAGAGCACGAATTGATTGCCTTGCTAAGAGAATACAGAGATGTATTCGCTTGGAGTTACAAGGATTTGAAAGGTGTTGACCCTGATATATGCTCACACACCATCCCCATGACGTCAGATGCCAAACCTTCTAAGCAGAAGCCTTATACATATAACGATAATTATGCTGCTAAGATAAAGGAAGAGATAGATAGATTGGTTGAAGCTGGATTTATTTATGAAATTGAGCACACTGAGTGGGTATCCCCCATCGTAGTGGTGCCCAAGAAGAATGGCAAACTGCACGTGTGCATTAACTTGAAAAAGGTTAATGCAGCCACAATTCGAGATAACTATCCACTTCCCATCACAGAACATCTCTTAGAAAGAGTGGCAGGCAAGGAAGTGTACAGCTTCCTTGATGGATTTTCGGGCTACAATCAAGTAGCCATAGCTCCAGAGGATCAGCATAAGACAGCCTTTGCCACAGAATGGGGCATTTTTGCTTTCAGAGTAATGCCATTTGGGCTTACCAATGCACCAGCGACCTTCCAGAGGCTCATGTGCCATGTGTTTAAGGAGTTCCTGAGGAAGAGTTTAGAAGTCTACGTTGATGATCTTTGTGCTCATTCCAACATTAGACAAACCCATATCCCTGAACTCAGACAAATCTTTGACAAATGTAGAGAATATCAAGTCTGCCTGAACCCAGAAAAGTGCGTTTTTATGGTCAGGCAAGGCAAGATTCTAGGACACATAGTGTCAAAGAATGGCATATCTACTGACGAAGAAAAAGTGAGAGCCATAGCAGAGCTACCTAGGCCAAAGAATGTCAAGGAAGTACAAGCTTTCATGGGGCACTGTGGTTATTACCGACGATTTATACACATGTATGCTGTCATTGCAAAGCCCATGTACGGACTTCTGACTAACTTTGAGTGGACGGATGAATGTGAGAATTCCTTCCAGGAACTTAAACGAAGATTATGTTCAGCACCAATCTTGACCACGCCAGATTGGAATAAGCCATTCCATGTTCACGTGGATGCATCCAATTATGCTATTGGAGGTGTGCTTGCACAACCTACTGGTGAAGGTAATATGGATCTTCCAATTGCCTATGCCAGTAGACAGTTGAATGCAGCTGAACGGAATTACACCACTACAGAGCGAGAAGGATTAGGCATGGTGTATGCAGTTAAGAAATTTAGACACTATTTGCTTGCAAATAAGTTTAAACTTTTTACTGATCATCAGGCATTGTTATATCTTGTAAACAAGCCATGCAATACAGGAAGATTAGTGAGATGGTTTCTCTTGCTAATGGAATATGATTTTGAGGTTGTGGTAAGGAAAGGTAGGACTCATCTAAGAGCTGATCATCTCTCTAGGCTCACATCGGGAGAAGCCCCACAAGGAGTGTCAGATGACCTTCCTGATGCTTACTTGTTTAATTTGGAAGTGGTGCCGCAGTGGGCTAAGCCATTATTACCAGTATTGACATACGGGCCTAACCATCCAGTGGTAAACACACGGAATAGAGAGGTTGTAAAAGCCCAAAAGTACCACATCATGGCAGGAAGCATGTACAAGCACACAGATCAAGGGATCTTGGCTTGTTGCGTAGAAGAGGATGAGTACGCTAAATGGTTGCAATTAGCACATGTAGGTGCACTAGAGCAACACCATTCAAAGCAACGAACTTTACAGACCCTAAAGAGACTCGGAGTACATTGGCCAACTATGGAAGCTGATGTCCAAAAGTTGTGCAAGGAATGCCCAATCTGTTGCACTAAACCACCAGTGGAACATGCCACTCTTTATCAAGTATCCATTGTGCCAGATTGGAGCGAACCACTAGTATCATTCCTAAGGACAAACGCATTCCCTCCAGACATGACTCTAGCTAGGAAAAGGAGTTTAGAACAAGAAGCCCTGGATTATTCTCTCATTGGTGATAATCTATACAAACGCGGTAAAGATGGTTACCTGAGGTTATGTGTCCATGAAAGTGAATATCTCAAGATCTTGGAAACTGCTCACCAAGGTGTAGCAGGAGGACATTTTGGACCAGATCGGGTGATCAAGGCGATACTATTTGCGGGCTTCTGGTGGCCTACCCTTCACATGGATGCACATACCTATGTGAAACGGTGTGATGTATGTCAGAGGACTCAGTATCCTATACGCAAAGATGAGATGCCACTGAAACCTATGATGGGTGGACGTGCATTCTCTAAGTGGGGAATAGACTTCGTAGGTCCTATTAATCCCCCAGCTAAGGGTTCTCATGCGGAATACATCATTGTTGCGACATATTATCTCACCAAGTGGGTAGAGGTAAAGGCTACGACAAAGAACGATGCTCAAACAACTGCCAAATTCTTGTTTGAGAATGTATTTACAAGATACGGGCTACCTATAGAGCTTGTAAGTGATAGAGGCACTCATTTCTTGAATGAAGTGATTGAAAATCTACTCCAAGAATTCTTGGTAATACACAAGAAGTCTGCCCCTTATCACCCTCAAGCTAATGGACAAGCTGAGAGCACTAATAAGATCCTATGCAATGTACTGACGAAATTAGTGAACACTAAACGCTCTGATTGGGACAAACAGCTACACCATGCTGTTTGGGCATACCGAGTTGCCTATAAAACGGTACTCCAAGCCACCCCCTTTCAGATGGTATTCGGCCAAAACGCTGTGCTACCCTTGGACTTCCTGATCCCTACATTGAGAGTAGCACAAGAGCACGAATGGACAGGTCACGAGCTCTCCTCTAGGATCTTTGACCTTGAACGATTAGGGGAAACAAGACTAAGAGCCGCTGCAGGAATATATGCAGCCAAGAAGAGACAGAAGGCATATTTCGATGCTCATGTGAAGGATAAAGGCTTGAAAGCAGGAGATCTAGTCTTAGTCTATACACTAAAACAACACGCGAGGAAGCTAGAAAAGAGAGGCTACGGACCTATGATCATCAATAGGATCTCCACGAGTGGAGCAGTACAATTGGCCACATTAGAGGGTGATATTCTCCCAAATTATATTAGCGGTTGCAGAGTCAAGTTGTATCAGGAACCCCTCACGGAGGAAATGCTCAACCGACTCAACACTGCTAAGAAACGCAAAGAGGAAGAAAAGCGAGTTCGAGAAGAAGCTCAAGCAGAAGCTTTAGAACGCATCAGAAGGATGAAATTACGTAGGCAAGGTAGAGAGCAGCCTAGGACAAATGACTATGCAGATCAAGGATATCATATGGCAATGTGTGCAGTCGCAGGAACCAGCTCACATAGGATAACTGATCGACGTCCTTTTGTAACCCTAGAGATAGGACAAGGAAAAAGTGCAAGGACTGTAAGAGCCTTGATTGACTCAGGTGCAGCCACTAGTGCTGTTAGAGTGTCTTACTGTCAAGAGTTACAGTTAACTGTCAATCCTATGGAAGCATATCTCATAGGGTTGGGAGGCGTGGAAACCCCTTGCATGGGCGAGGTGGAACTTCCCCTCTACATTCATGATGAGGCAATGACAGTTAAAGTACTGGTGTGTCAGGATGAGGATCTCACTGAACCTCTTGTCTTGGGTCAAGATTGGATCTATGACCAAGCAGTCAATTTAAACCTAAGAAGTGGACTTCTCCAGGTTTGGATCAATCATAGTCGAGTTACAGTAGAATTAGACAATGGAGCACTCAAGGAACTAGGAAAGGCACATACTCCTGGTCCTTCCAGGGGTACACATGAAGATGACCATGCTGTTCTTGTCCAAAACTATGTGTTGCAGAGGAATGATATTCGCAAAAAAGGAGTCAGGAATGCATTGGAACTCCCTTCTTTTCCAAAGACCAGAAGGAGGCAGCAACCCAAGGTGGATCAAAGGCAGAAGAAGCAGAGTACTACCTATGTCCGAGATCAAAAGTACCTGCTCAGCAGAATGTCTCAGAAAATAAACCATGTGTGGGTGCGGAAAGGCGAACAACCGGTTGCACCACCGTCAACTACACGGGCGAAGTCTCTTATTAATAACCAACAACATGACATTAATAAGAAGTCTTGCAGAAATTCTCCTGCTAATGTGAAATCCATTTGGGTGCCCAAGAAGTCGATGAAGGCTAGCCCACACTCAAGACAAATTTGGGTGCCTAAGGCTTGCTTGAGAGCACAAGTAGCTACGCCGAGGCCACAACCTAAACAGCATAACGCAGCTACACATACTGCCAGTATTCACTCGTTCTCAACGCTCAAGAACACACCAAGACCCAAGAGCGTGCATGTAATCAATTGTAAATGGGTCCCTAAAAGACCTCATTTTCAAACCGCGACACCGAGAAAGCTCTCTAGAGTCTCTCCGAAACCGAAAGCAAAGCCCATCCACTGCATTTGGCAGCCTAGGACATGTAATAAACCCCCCGACCCCAATTTGTAAATTCATACCCACTTACTAACTGCATTAGTCTCCTAGGACAACCCAAGCACTAACTACACACACTGTCTTCGTGCACTTACTAACCACTAACTCACCATCTACCTCATGTTAATGTTGTAACGGGGACAACAACGGATTTATTCTGTCCATCACGATGTTAACACTCGGTTCTATATTCTCACAGAACCAACCAGCAAACAGGGCCATGGCAGAAGCAGGTGCCAGTTCTCAAGCCGGATCTGGTGCCCAGATTGTGGACATAGAAACACTTCTCCTCGAGCCACGTCTCACCGCAAGGCCGCAAGAACTTCAAGCCGTGCATGTGCTCCCCATTCAGGATCCTCCTCAAGGGCACACTTCTCAAGTAGGTAAGCATGCGCATTGGTTCAGTGATGTTGCTGGACCACTGGGCGATGGAACCTATTTCTGGGAAGCAGAATTGGAATTTAATGGCAAATGGGGTCGATACCACTTTTTCACGCGCGAGTTTGAAAGCTATCAAAAGGCCGAAGTCATGAGATCAGTTTGGATCAAAGCAGGTGTGGACAGTTATTTCAGGGCCCACTTACCAAAGCCGGATTTCTTACGATGTTCATATCTGATCAGTACCATCACGCCAAGCAGGGCCAAGGGAGGCGACAGCACCTTTGTGTTGCCATCACTGCTGCCGGGTCATGAGCTTAAAAGATTCAAGTTGACCCTCAATCTGGTAAGAGAAGCATTGGGTATGTATGGCATGCACATCCAAACAGAAAAGGAAACCATGGTTCCAGGTCGAATGAAACACAAAGATCTTAATAAGTTGAAGGATATGGTAGCGATGACACCTACCATTGCGCTTCACCTGCGGACCATCATGCAACATTTTGCTTTCCCCGCCTAGGAACGATTCACAATGCCCCCGAAGAAAATATGGTTCAGCTTGTATCTAGCAGAGACAGAAAGCCTTCCCATCAATGTGCCACACTGGATCATAGATCAGATCCACCTAGCCCATCAAAGGTGGAACAAGAAGCAGAAAAATGTGCTCCACGGGTGTTGTGCTCTGACCAGAATAATCTATAGATGCTTGGCTTATGACGTGCCTGTTCAGCGGGCACTCGTATGGTCCCGGGCCCAAGAATTCCAGAGAAGACTATCAGCTGCAGGTCCCCCATCAAAGAAGATGAGGGGGGGAGTCCAACTACCCTGCGCTCAACCAAGGGGAGCCACCACTACACCAGAAATTACCCCTCCCCAGACACGACGCGTTAGGCCATTCACTATCCGGCTACCAAGACCAAGTACAGAGGGACCCAATCTGGTGTTTCCACCCATTCCATCAGATTTGGAATTTCCACAGGGATTTACTCTTGAGGACCTCACGGATGAAGAAATTGCCAGGTTGATCTATGACTCTAATCTCGAAACTGAAGCAGAGCGAGCTCAGGAACCACAACCCCAAACAACAACATCGGCCCCCACCCAACCACAAGTTGTAGAAGTCGATGTAGATGAACAAGAGGCAGGAGGAGACGAAGAAGAAGCCGACGAAGAACAATATCAAGAATATGACGAACTCTCCGAGTTAGCAAGTGCCCCAGCGTATTCGGCATAAATAAAAAGACTGTATCGAACCATGAAGCTAGTTCAAGAACAGCATAAAATGTCACTTGAAGCAGGCAAGAGACTCATGAACGACTTGCTGGCAGAGGAAGGCGTGGATGATCTATTCATCGAGTCCATAAACCTACATGCTGATGCAGTAGGATTGGATGAGGCCATTCATGAGGCAATGGCCTACATTCACAGATTTGAGAAAAGGGTTCCCGTTCGTCCCAGGAGGTCCGGGAAGCAAATTCACATCAATGTATCAGCACCAGGCGAGACAACGCAAGCGGAAGAACATCAGGAAGCACCGCTGTCACCACCATCCCCACCTCGCACTACACACTTCACTCCACCACATGACACTAGCACTACCACGTCCACTACCACTACCATTGTCATGGGCATTCCACTCTCTCCGGGAATCCAATTCGGGGGAGTCACCATGCCCACTTTCACCACTCTGTTCACTGACATCACATCCACTCCACCCACGATCCCCATTTACACTGTCACTCAAACAATCGACACTATGGAAACGTCTCCTACCACAACACCGCTCCCTCCCCCCATGCCACCTTCATCTCCCATACCCCCTCCACCCACATCTCCGCTTGCATCCACATCATTCACATCTCCCATTCCCGCCCCCATTCCCTCTGCATCTTCACCCCTCCCAACATTATTTAATGTAAATAGCATATTTTTAGCATTAAATCAATGTGTATACCAGCTCCAGAATGAGTACAGAGCTCTGGACGACCGGTATCAACAACTGACAACGCACCATCAGAACTTACAAAGACAATTTCACATTCTACAAACAGAAAATGCAGAACTGAATCAACGCTACACAACGCTTGAGCAGGCTCACCAAACATTATTGGAGGCACCCCAACCATCGACAGAATCAGGTGTCAAACAACTAGAAGCTTTGCTCGCAGTATACCAGACCGATAACCTGCGAGTCAGACGCAACTTGGCGCTACTACGGAAACATATGGCCACAGCACTGGAGGAGAAGAAGAGACTGCAGCAGCAAAATGAAGCAAATCTAGAAGCAGCAATGGAAGGCTCTCCCCACGAAATTGATCCAGAACAGTTTAAAGCCGTACCCTCAGAGACAATGAAGACCATCTTGGAAAGCTATGCAGATCTATTAGATGCTCATGATGACTTGGAAAAGGAACGTGATGAGCTGCGCAATCAGCTCCAAGAGCAAAAGACAACACCCAGAGTCACAGAAACGACCACGACTTTAGAGGAAGTCAAGACATTGAAAGAGCAGGTGGCCGAATTACAGGAAAGATTACTCACACACGAAAGGCAGCCCTCTCCAGTTGTTGAACCAGAACCCGAGGATTTGATACCCATCGAGGTAGATGAGACGTATGAGGAACCATACGTTCCTATGCCAATGCCAGGTGGTGAGCAAACCGCAGAAGGAATGGATACGTTAGAAATTGAAGTACCTGAGTGGCTCCAGACATTAGAGAAAACAGCATCAACTCATGAAGATCGAGTGGCAGTTCAAATCCAATCTATGGCAAAGATAGAGGACACTATTATTAAATCAGAATACTTCCGCAGCATGTCCCACCATAGATGGATCGGAACTAATGATGATCAATACGTGCCATATTGTATACTCCTGGCGGACTACAATGCAGATATCCAACAAAGATGTGGCAAACCTCCAACGTTTGCTACACAGTTCGGGCCAGATGACATCCCAGAGAGCGCTCAAAAAGGATCCATTCATCAACCCACCTGGAGGATCCGACTCCTTGAAACCTACCCGGAGATGGTTCGCACCTGGACGAATATGCCTCTTTTTATTAAATATAACCCTTGTTACGTTCCTGTCTTCCGCAGACGCACATGGCCAGAGTTTACCCTTGCAGTCAAGAATATCAAAGGCTGCGCCAAATGGTTAAACTACGTCTATCTAGCACCCCCTCAAGGACCTCCCACCATCAATTACATGATTTCCACCATACGGCACTGGAGCATCCGATTAAGGAATACCCCTGATGTGATGGCCCAGATGTGCATGAAAATTTTTGAATTAATGCTTATTACATTCAGGACATTCAAGAATATCAAGGACCCACACTTCTCAGGTGTCGGATTCCTTACAGGAAACCAGGATTTAGTTTATGACATGAGCACCACTCCTTCCATATAGGTGGTATATGCTTGGCACGCCAGAATAAAATACCTCCCAGCCTGCTTTAAACAAACATTCGAGGAGATGTTCATAACAGGGTTCTGGGAATACCACTCAGAAATATTTGTACCCAGACCCTCACATCTCCTCCATTTATTTGCTGTGGAGCGAACCATTCACTCAGAACAATTACGGGTGCCACATCCAGATGTCCCAGGGCCAGTCAATTGGGATGCATTGCTGACAGATCTAGCAAGGGGACTCAGGTTAGAAGAACACCACCTCGCCGCCGATGTTGTCCAATATTACGTCCAAAAAGCAGCTAGACAAGGGTCTGTCAGGGGCGACAGACGCGAGAGTGGGGGGGGTGTTGGCAGTAGTCTGGGTACACCAGGACTTACAAGACGTGAAAGTCAAAGAAGGGAGTCAGAGCGAAGGGACAACACAAGCAAACAGGGCAGTCAAAGAAGGTCTGGCAAGTAGGCCAACATTTTTTCAAGACACTAATGCAGATCAAAGAGATGGACATGTAGGGAGGAAGAGCAAGTAGGGAGCTCGAAGATATGTATGGCAGATCACTAGAAGAAATCCCTACAACAACAGTGATTTTTATCACTAACAATCATTGTAAATATCGTTTCACATTTTTGTAGCTCCATTTTGTGCAAGCCAAGGAGTCCTTGAGCTTGAGGAGCCTTAGAAGTAGTTGCGTACCAATTTTCGTATCTTTTAGATCTCGTTTGAGCCCCCAAATAAGCCCCGGAACCTAATTTTTAACTAGGCCGGACACTAGGTCTGGACAGGGCCAAAGCTAGTCAAAAACTATAAAAAGAGCTAGAGAGCTCATTTTTGAGGTTAGATTGTAATTGAAACGAACTTGTAAGAGCATTTTGAAAGTAATCTAAAGAGCTCCATTGATTCTCCCTCTTTGTCTTGCCGTGTGTGCGCGTGTGTGTGTATGTGTGTGCATGCTTGTGTGTGCTTCTCACTCACGCACTTGTGCCGCCACTTGCTCGAGGTCTTCATACCATCCTCACGTCTTCCCGGATTGACATTAAAGGAGGTGCTACTCATCACTGAGCTACAAGTAGTTGCATTACTTGTATTTATCTCATGGACTAAGATCCTTGACTCCCTACTCTCCATGTGTTCAAGCATGTGGCATAGCATGGGGCTGATACCAATGGCTTGAACATGTTGGAGGTAGGGGTGGATGAGGGGAGAGTCACTCATGAACCTTCCTTCTTGCTTCCGTGCAAGGTGGTGAGGGTTTTGGTCTTCTCTTGCTAAAACTTCAACATTATTTGGCACTCTTGCTAGGGAGATTGGCCTTTCATCACTTGGAGAGCTCAAGAACATGTGGTAAATGTTGAGCCCATAAAAGTCATGTTGGTCAAAGTCAACTGTAGTCAAAGTCAATTGGTCAAAGTCAAAAAGGTCAAGGTCAAAGTCAACATGTGCAAAGTCAAAGTGCTAAAGTGCAGGTGTCAAAGTGCACAGGTAGTGCACAATTAATTGTCCACAAAGGGTAAATTGGAGAAAGTGGGTTGCAGGTTGCAGAGGTATTTTCTCTAATTTCCCTAAGGTTCAAAGTGTTTTTTTAAAGTATTTTGGAAGGTTCACGTGAACCCCCTCTTATGTGCAAAAGTGAAGACTTAAAAGGAGATGTGAAGGTATGTGAAGCGGCAGCGTACGCACAGGGGAAAGTATGGCCCCCCAATTAAAATTTTGGGTTTTAGTCTAAAGTCACTACAGGACAAAACAGTGAGTCGTTGGCTGCCACTTGTGAAGACAATCTTGGGACATCAAAGTGAGCACCAAGATCCTATTGCACTTAGGAGCGTACGTGATCGACACACTCAAATCAAGGCAAGGACTATTCTTGGACCAATTCTAGAGTAAGCAAGAGAAGCATAGTCTAAGTGAAGCAAGAGAGAGAAGTGCAAGAGTCACCAGTGTGCGACGTAGAGAAGGTGTGTGCAAGGTGCATGGAGAGTGACTAAGGAATTGTGTAGAAGAGTGCTAAGCTAGTCCCCCCCCCCAAGGATCTCAAGTTCTCCTTTGCAGTGTGCACGTGCCGACAGAAGGTATTCATTTCTCCCCCTTAGTGGAAGCTTGGTGCAAGGTGTGCACAAGGGTAAGCTTGAAGCAGGTGGAGGTCTGGTGCAGAGGAGCCGGCGGCAAGAAGACTTTGGGTATTTGGTATTTTGTACTTGAGCACTCTGTGGGACTTTGCACAGAAGTATTTCAGTGTATTGTGCATTCCCATTGTAATTGTTTTATTATAATCAATCAGTAGAGGCTTCCAGTGTGTAATTTCTATTCTTTCCTCTCCCTTTGTCTCCTACAAACCCTCAAACTCCTTCTTGTCTAAGAATCCCCCCAACAAAATTTGGCACGCCCAGTGGGACTTCCAAGGAGATTTGAGCTTAGGAGAAACCAAGTGCAAAGTATAGCAGATGTCACGTGTCTACAGTGCTACTTCATCATCCAAAAGGTAAATATTCTTATCAAGTGTCTCACATTAAGTGGACTATGAGCAGCTCATGACCGCAACCCGGTCCCAAACATTGAGGGTCACGTGCAAGCAAACAAGAAGGAAGGTTGCTTGAAGGTCCTCCAATCCACTATCTTCAACCTCATCAGTAAAGAGCATGGCGGGACAGGTAGACTTGGAAACCTTACTCTCAAGATTAAATATAAAGTTTCCTTCTTTCAAAGGCCTAGCTCAGGAGGATCTAGATGAACACATTAGAAGGTTTTTGGCACTATGTAAGACTAGAGGCTTAATGGGTAGGGAGGATGCCTTCTTGATTCTCTTCCCTGCCACATTAGAAGGATTAGCAGATAAATGGTTCAGCCAGTTTGCTGAAAACCATTTTACAACTGCGGATTTGATGAAAGAGGCATTTAAAAATCAATTCCAGCAGGGCAACACTACGGAGATCATCATAGAAGAACTAGAAAATTTGAGATTGGGTCCAGGAGAAAAGTTCCCAGAGTTTGTGACTAGGGCCAAAGCACTAATGGCTAAATTGCCAGATCCACCACATGATTTTTTTGTTAAGAAATGGTTAGTTAAGCCCCTACCAGTGGCCACCCAATGCAAAATAAAGGAATTAGTGTTACCTACAGCCTCCATAGAGGAGTTCATCAACACAACCACACGCTTGGAGCAGATAAGGCACCAGTATGGAGCAACTTCTTCCCAACCAACATATGGTACAAAAATGGAGGATCTAGTGATCCAGATAAGGAAGGAGCTGGAGGGCTTAAAAAGAAATAAGCCCTACAAAGAGGAGGAGAATGTTGTTGCTCAGTTGAGAAGGGAGATTGAAGCACTAAAGCTCCGAAAGGAGGAGGAGGCCCAAGCAGAGGAATTGGCTCAGCTGCGACAAGAGCTGTAGGAACTCAAAGGGAGTGGCATCAAGAGTGGACTTTGGTGTTCCATGTGCAGCAAGCAAGGTCACATAGTAAGTGAATGTCCTCTGTTAAGTGTGACTTGCCAATTATGTAGGAAAGTTGTTCATGAGGCGCATGAATTCCAATCAAGGGGAATACCTGCAACAACATATTGGACACAAGGAGGACCCCCACCACTCGCAAATGTGATGGCTGCTGCACCGAATCAAGGTAACAATTATAATCCTAGATAGAGGAATAACTTTGGAAATGGGCCTAGGAGGCCAATCATCTGTTTTAGATGTGGAGAATGCGGGCACTATCAAAGTAGGTGCACCCTACCAGAAAATGCCCCTCCTTGTAGGAACTGCCCTGAGGCCAGAGACCATTTTACAAATTGTTGTCCTAAGAATCAAGCCTCTTCATCCGGGCCCCATATTCAAATGATTTCTGTGCACAAAGAAGAAATGTGTGATCAAGCCAATGAGCCATCACCATCTACCAGGGTGATGCAGTTAGAAGAAATAGAATCTTTGACTGTGCAGACAAGAAGCAAGGGGAAGGTTCAAGCAGACATAGGTCAAGGAACAAAAACTAAGGAATGGAATCAAGACAGAGAACCATCTGAAGGTAAAGCCACCACAGATGCAGATACAAAGCAAAAAGGAAATCTCATATGTACCAGTGATGCCATTGGGCATGCCTTCAACGGGGCTCATGAGGAGTTTGATAAGTCAACTGGAGCCCATGCTCTTAAGGAATCAGAGGCTTCAAAACTACTCAAGTCCATGAAAAAAGGAGGTTAGTATTTTTGATTTAATAAGATGGATGGGAAATTGAGGTCAGAGTTATTGCAGATAATTGATGAAGCTTCCACTACGAGTTTGGTGGCAAAGGCTACTGTTTTACATAAAGGAAAAATTGTAGGGGAAGCACCCCTTACAGATTATAAAAGTCCTCGGCTGACAGTATCTATCAAAGGTCATGAATTTCAAGGAGTTATTGTGGATGGTGGTTCTGGCATTAACTTGATGCTTGAACATACAATGGAAAAGATTGGACTCAAACCTTCAAGGCCTGCAAATTTCGCTATTACTTTAGCATATCAGAGCAAAGTAAGGCCCTTGGGAGTGATCCCAAAAGTTCCACTTGAAGTACAAGGTAATCTATTCATTCTGGATTTTGTGGTTTTAAGATTGCCCCAGGTTGAAGGAGGATTTTCCCTCTTAATTGGACGACCATGGCTGAGGCATGCAAGTGTCATTCATGATTGGGGCAAGGACACTATGTGGGTACAAAAGAAAGGGCAAGAGCTGACACAGATTCATTTAGAAGAGGGCCCAGATAATCAAGGAAACACTAGCATGATGCAAACAGTTGGCATATGCATGGAACCAGAATCGGAGGATCAACCCCAAATAGATTTCGAGGAAGAAGAGGATATTCTAAATTGGCTCCAAGCAGGCAACTCTTCCTCTTGTTTTGGAATTTTTCTTAATAATTCTTGCACGACTGAAGGTTATGATGAAGATGAGGAGAAAGTCCAGGTTGATGGATTGGGAGAGCCCATCACAGACCACAGAAGGGGCAGGAAGACACCCCTCAAATACAAATTGGAGGAGGATATGACAACCACAGATAAGGAAGTTACTAAAGCTAAAGGCAAGGTAAAAGATTCTAGTGAAGAGTGTTCTTTCCCTATTCAAGAAATCCCTGCAGGATGGATGCAGGACAAGGAGGAACACATTGAAATCCAAAATACACCTGCTTATGAAGCAATGCACGAAAAGCTAGTGGAAGAAGACAAGGACGGAGATGAGCACGAAGATAATATGGTAGAGAGAAATCCTGTCAAAGAAATACAATTAGGCACTCAAGACAATAATCGGCCAGTTTTGGTGGCCACTTGGTTGTGGAGTCACCCAGGGCTCCTTGAAAAGGTAAGATCATTCTTGACCCATTATACAGATGTTTTTTCCTGGCATTTTAAAGACTTAGAAGGAGTGCTTGCGACTTATGGAGAGCATAGAATCCCTCTGGTTGATGGAGCCAAACCCATAAGAGGGAAGAGTTATAGACTTAATCCAAAATATGCTGAAGCTGTCTATGTGGAATACAGAAGATGAAGGATGCAAGAATCATCATTCCTGTGGAACACTCAGAGTGGCTCTCACCTATGGTTATAGTACCAAAGAAGAATACTAATAAAATCAGAATTTGTGTTGACTTTAGAGCACTCAACAAGGTGACAATTCCATATGGTTTCCCAATGCCTTTTACAGAGCAGGTCATTGAAGAAGTGGCTGGGCATGCATTATATAGCTTTATGGATGGATTTAGTGGCTATAATCAAATATCAATACACCCAGAGGATTGTGAAAAGACTGCTTTTATCACACCTTGGGGAACATATGTGTATGTAAAAATGACATTTGGGCTCAGAAATGCTCTAGCCACCTTTAACAGAACAGTCAATCTCATTTTTGGCCCCCTATTGCTGGAATCACTTAGAATCTTCATGGATGACTTCTCTTCGTTTTCAGGTTCTCACAAGGAAACTCCTCTAGATTGTTTGGACCATCACTTGAGACAGCTGCAGAATGTTTTCAAGAGATGCAGGGAGACTAAGCTAAAGCTCAATCTAAACAAATGTCATTTCCTTGTGACAGAAGGAACTCTCTTAGGACATGTGGTGTCGGCTAAAGGTATGGCCCCAGATCCGGACTAAATCATTTCTATATTAAAGTTGCCTAAACCTAAATCTCCTAAAGAGGTTAAGAGTTTCTTGGGGCATACTGGATACCATAGAAGGTTTATAAAAATGTATGCCGAGATAGCCAGACCACTGGCTAGACTTACAGGTAAGGAGTACCTTTTAAATGGGAAGAAGAGGAGGAAAAAGCATATCACACATTACGGTCAAGGTTAGTGTCTGCTCCTATTTTGATCACACCTGAGTGGTAAAAAATATTTCATATACATGTAGATGC
Organism: Ceratopteris richardii; assembly: GCA_020310875.1. Taxonomy (NCBI): domain Eukaryota; kingdom Viridiplantae; phylum Streptophyta; class Polypodiopsida; order Polypodiales; family Pteridaceae; genus Ceratopteris; species Ceratopteris richardii. The sequence continues at coordinate 95,972,052 of CM035421.1, forward strand.
CAGTGCCTATGCAGTGGGGGCAGTTTTGACCCAACCTAGTGAAGAATTTAAAGTGGATAGACCAATTCAATATGCCAGTAGAATCTTGACCAAGGCTGAAAGGAATTACAGTACTACAGAAAGGGAAGCCCTAGCAATGGTTTTTTGCTGTCCAAAAATTTCGTCATTACTTACTGGGAGTAAAATTTATTATTATAACAGATCACCAACCACTAAAATACTTGCTCAACAAACCACAAGCCACTGGTAGAATATGGAGGTGGTTATTGTTGTTCCAAGAGTTTGATTTTTCTGTAGTCCACAGACCAGGTAAAGAAAATGTTATGGCGGATCACCTATCACGAATCAATATGATAGATCAAGCTAGTGGAATCAACGATGATTTTCCATATGCTCATCTGTTTGCTGTACAAGCTCAAGGTTGGTATTATGATATCAAGAATTTCATTAAAACTGGTTTGTGTCCAGAAAAGGCTAGTGCTGTACAAAGGAAGAGACTGCTAATCAAGAGTAGACCATATACCTTCATTGAAGATAAATTATATAGACAGGGCAAGGATGACAGGTTTAGGAAGTGTTTGGAAGAAGAAGAAGTGAGGGAAGTCCTTCACTCTGCACATGAAGGAACAGGTGGTGGGCACCTTCCAGGGCATATTATGAGTCAGAGGATACTGGATGCTGGTTTATGGTGGCCTACACTATTTAAGGATGTAGATGAATGGGGAAAGGCATGTGACGTTTGCTAGAGGTGTGGACCTAAGCCAACAAAGCAGAGGCATAGCCCCTTGATTGTTTCCACTTCTTGGCAACCATTTGAGAAGTGGGGGCTAGATTTTGTAGGGCCCATCTACCCTTCGGTGATTCCAAAAAGAGAGAAATATCTCTTGATAGCTACAGGTTATGCGGCAAAGTGGGCTGAAGCTATTGCCTCCCCCGACTGCACTGTCCAAACTGTTGCTGATTTCATTTACAGTAGCATCATTTGCAGGTTTGGATGTCCACTTGAAATTTGTACAGATCAGGGTACCCATTTTGTCAATAAGGTCCTGCAGGAAATTTTCAACAGGTATAGAATTCTACATAGGACCTCTTGTGCCTACTATCCAAGAGCCAATGGACAGGCTGAATCGACAAATAAGGTTTTAATTTCAATGTTAAGAAAGGAGTGTATGTTACAGCCCACTTCCTGGGGCATTGCTTATCAAGGTACCCTATGGGCATATAGGTTAGCCTACAAAGAGGCCACGGGATATTCTCCATTCCAACTGGTTTATGGCATATTGCCCATTGAGCCCTTTGAATTTTTACATGGATCACCTAAAATAGCATTCATGCAGGGCAAAAAAGATTGTGATGTCTCTCAGAGACTTGGAGCACTACATAAAGTGGAGGAGATTCATCTACTAGCAACAAAACAATTGATAGAGACTCAGATGAAGAGGAAGGAGGCACATGATCGACATCTGTGGAACAACAATATAGAATCAGTCATGTTAGTTCTTCTCCATAGACCTCATCTTCATACACAATTGAGAGGAAAATGGCTTCCACACTGGGAAGGACCTTATCGAGTCAAAACAATGTTAAATTGGGGTGCTGTGGAGTTAGAGACGCTGAAACGAGAGGCCTTGCCACTGGTCAACATATCAAGGCTCAAGGCCTACCATCAACACACTTGAAGAAGTATGGATCACCTGGAACTGCAAAATCTGTCCAGGTTGTACATAGCTTTCTCATCTCATTCCGCTCAGTTTTAGTAGTTTTCTTTATCAATTTCATACTTGTTCATTGAGTTTTTAGCAAACGTAGAAGGCATTTCATAAGCTCTGCAAAAGTACAAATTTTGGGTATTTTTGGAAATTTTTCTAGCATTTTTAGCATTTTTTATCCTTTTCTGATATCAGTTTCTTGCCAAATAGGAGGAATAACAGGAGGCTCTCTGTGGTTTGATGAAGGAAATTGGGCCTAGCCCTGTAGAAAATTTCATGAGAATTTTTTTTAGAAATTTTTGGCAATTTTTTGGCAATTTTTTGGCATTTTTTTGGATTTTTTCTTCATTTTTCTCTATTTTTGTGTTATTTTCCAAAAAAAACCCCCCCCTCCCCCCCCCAGGATTTTCGGGTTGAGGGTATATAAACAATAAAAAAATAAAAAAAAAATCTCTCTCTATCTTTCCCCCCCCCCCACCGACCACCACCGACAAAACCCCCCCCCCCCGCCCCCCATTCTGACACACCTCCCCCCCATTTTTATTTTTTATTTTTTATTTATTTTATTATTTTATTTATTATTTTATTATTTTTATTTTTTATTTTATTTATTTTATTTTCTTTATTTTATTATTAAACTTTCTTTATTTTTTTATTATTTTTCTTTTTCTTTTATTTTTTTGTATGGGCGTTCGAGAAAAAAAAAATTAAAAACTTATTATTTTTTTTATTTTTTATGGTTCAAGGCTTTTGGCTCGGGATCGTGCCTCGGTTGGTCGTTTTTTACAAAACTGGAGTCATTTTCATGTTTTTTGGCACCTCTGGATTCAATTTTTGCATTAATTTTATCAAAATCACACCTTTTCTCTGACTTTTGGTCAAAACCCACATGTTTTACGCACATTTCTCACATGTTTTCATTTCCCCACATTTTTCACATGGCTTATTCTCCCTTTGTCTTTCCTTATGTTTCATAATGTCCCATATGCACCCTATGTAGCTCTACTGCTTGACCATTTTAACCCTCTCCAGACCCCATCATCCTACCCCATGCCCTACCTTTACAAATCTGCCTAGACACATCCTTAACCCTCCCCATCCCTTCAATCCCCGCCCCTCAGCCCTCCCCTCCACCCCTTTCTACCATCCCATTGCAACCTTTTGCTTTTCCATTACCAAAATCCCACTTTTGGTTCTTCTCTGGTGCTTGTTCTGGTGGAGTTGTTTGCTACTCAGGTGTCCTCTTCAAGACTTTGCAGCTCACAATTCATGATGTCCTCTATGCTCAGAGATTTGGTTATAGCTCTCCGAGACGGAGAGCACATTAGGTGGTGGGCAATTGTTGAGCTCATAAAAGTCATGTTGGTCAAAGTCAACTGCAGTCAAAGTCAAAAGGTCAAAGTCAACTAGTCAAAGTCAACAAGGTCAAGGTCAAAGTCAACAGGTGCAAAGTCAAAGTGCTAAAGTGCAGGTGTCAAAGTGCACAGGTAGTGCACAATTAATTGTCCACAAAGGGTAAATTGGAGAAAGTGGGTTGCAGAGGTATTTTCTCTAATTTCCCTAAGGTTCAAAGTGTTTTTTTTAAGTATTTTGGAAGGTTCAGGCGAACCCCCTCTTATGTGCAAAAGTGAAGACTTAAAAGGAAATGTGAAGGCATGTGAAGCGACAGCGTACGCAGAGGGGAAAGTATGGCCCCCCAATTAAAATTTTGGGTTTTAGTATAAAGTCACTACAGGACAAAACAGTGAGTCATAGGTTGCCACTTGTGAAGACAATCTTGGGACATCAAAGTGAGCACCAAGATCCTATTGCACTTAGGAGCGTACGTGATCGACACACTCAAATCAAGGCAAGGACTATTCTTGGACCAATTCTAGAGTAAGCAAGAGAAGCATAGTCTAAGTGAAGCAAGAGAGAGAAGTGCAAGAGTCACCAGTGTGCGACGTAGAGAAGGTGTGTGCAAGGTGCATGGAGAGTGACTAAGGAATTGTGCAGAAGAGTGCTAAGCTAGTCCCCCCCAAGGATCTCAAGTTCTCCTTTGCAGTGTGCGCGTGCCGACAGAAGGTATTCATTTCTCCCCCTTAGTGGAAGCTTGGTGCAAGGTGTGCACAAGGGTAAGCTTGAAGCAGGTGGAGGTCTGGTGCAGAGGAGGCCAGTGGCAAGAAGACTTTGGGTATTTGGTATTTTGTACTTGAGCACTCTGTGGGACTTTGCACAGAAGTATTTTAGTGTATATATTGTGCATTCCCATTGTAATTGTTTTATTATAATCAATTAGCAGAGGCTTTGAGTGTGTAATTTCTCTTCTTTCCTCTCCCTTTTTCTCCTAGAAACCCTCAAACTCCTTCTTGTCTAAGAATCCCCCCAACAGTAAAGTATTGTGTTGCAATTTCTTTGCTCAATTGCTTAGGATTTGAGTTCTTGCTTGGCACTTTCACCCTTCCATTGGGCCATTAGCTCCCCATTTTCTTGTTTTTGTAGGGTAGTTTTAGTTCATGTTTGTATGATGCACAAAAACATCCCCTAACCCCCTTCTCTCTTTTTCTCTCTCATTTCTACAGTACTCTCCCACTCACTCATTCACTAGGCTTTCCCCCATCTCTGTCATCTCTTATTGAGGATGTCTGTCTTGGATTGGGGGAAGGATAGTGGTCCATCTTAGTCCTCCCTCTTTCCAAGAAAACCCAAAGAAAAGAATAGGGAAATAAATAATTTCATGTGGAAGCTTTGCACATTGGATCCCTTTATCTCATGATGTGCAATTAGATAGGCATGTATCTTCTCATACCAAGCACGTGGTGCTTTCTTTAAACCATATAATGCCTTCTTTAACCTGCACACCTAGTTTTCATGCCCTTTCTACACAAAGCCACGGGGCTGAAAAACATACACTTCTTCATGCAAGTCACCATTCAGAAATGAAGTTTTAATATCCAATGATGTACATTCCAACTATGATGAGCTGCAAGTGCACAGATGCTCCGAACAGTAGTCATACGGGATGTAGGTGCAAAGGTTTCATCAAAATCAATGCCTCTTTCCTGCGCATAACCCTTTGCAACAAGCCTAGCCTTATACCTGTCAACTGTACCATCAGGTTTATGCTTCAGCTTGTATACCCACTTAGTGCCAATGGCCTTCTTGCCAAGAGGCAAGTCACATAAAGACCAAGTACCATTCTTCATTATAGCATCATATTCAGATTCCATAGCAGCCATCCAATTTTTTGAATTTTGTGCTTCATCAAACGAAACAAACTCAGTCTCAACACAGAGACTAGATGCAGCCATAGCATAGCAATCTGATGCAAAAGAGGCACTATGAGAGCCTTATCGAGTGCGATATGATAGAGGTGCATCTAATTTGCTATCACGCAAAGTCTGCACTAGCCATTTAGGCATAGTTTTTGCCTCCTCAATATCAACTCTCTCATCAACAAGTGCATCATGTAAATCTGCATCAGAAATGGGATGATCTGCATCATCCCATGAAACGTGCAAAGGTTGAGAAGTTGCCTCATTTGGACCAACACTAGACAGTCCACCTGTAAAAAGAGGCAGCAAAGTATCATACATGTCTTTGGAGCTAACAGATGTCTCCTTAGTACATGAAAGCAATGGATGAATAGCATCTTCCACAAAAACATCACGGCTAACCAGAATGTGTTTAGTCTGTGGATGATACAAACAATAGCCTTTACTTTCAGAACTGTACCCAACAAAAATACATTTTACTGCTTTATCATCCAACTTTCTGCGATATTGTTCAGGCACTAATGCATATGCCAAACAACCAAAAACATGCAGATGAGCAACAGATGGATTGTGGTCGTGCCAAGCCTCATATGGAGTTATAGACTACAACACTTTAGTGGGACACCTGTTAAGTACATATGCTGCACACATGACAACCTCAAGCCAGAAACTATGTGGTAAAGCCTGAATCTTGACCATACACCTCGCCATCTCCATGAGTGACCTCTTCTTTCGTTCAGCAACTCCATTCTATTGAGGTGTATAGGGCATTGTACACTGGTGTTTTATCCCACATTCAACCAGAAATGCATTAAAATCAGAAGACATATATTCCCCCCCTCGATCAGAACGGAGGGTGCCCATTTTACATGCTGATAGATTTTCAGCCAAAACCAAAAACTGTTTGAAGCACATGAACACTTCAGAGTTTGCCTTCAATGGATATACCCATGCATGCCTAGAAAAATCATCGATGAAAGTCACGAAGTAAAGATAATTTCCAAAAGAAGGTGTCTGCATAGGACCACATACATCATTATGTAAAAGCTGTAATTTTTTAGTAGCCCGAACTAAACCATCTTTTGCAAAGGATGAACGCTGCATTTTGCCCAAAATACAGCCTTCACAAAAATGTTTTCCAGGTGCCTCAAGTTTGGGCAAAGAGGACACCATTTCAGATTTCTGTAGGCGTAGCAAACTAGTAAAATTCAGATGAACAAAGCGTGCATGCCAAAGCTTTGCATCTGACATAGCCTGAAAATCATGTACTGCACATGCCAAATCATTTACAGATCTTCCATAGTCTATGAGCTTATACAATCCACGACATAAAATGCCAGAAGCAATAATCACATCACCATTTGATAGATCATGAATTGTACACCTGTCATCAACAAATTTCACAACCAAGCCAATCTTGGCTAATGCAGAAACTGATAACAAATTTTTCTTGATCCCTGGCACAAACAAAGCATTTGACAAAGTGAAAGAACTACCATTAGCAGTAGTCAAAATGATCTTACCAACTCCCATAACAGGATAAGAGGAGTTGTTGGCACATGTAATAGTATTCCCTGTAAGGGCAGGCTCGAGTGAAGAGAAAAAACTGCGTTGCGAGATAATATGTTTGGTCGCCCCATTGTCAAAGTACCAAACATCTGAGTCTACTGCAGACATGCAATGCTCATGAGAAGATGGGTCAAAACTGCAAACAGTAGTAAACGCCCATTCTTTTTCCTACACAAGGTTAGCAGACTCTGTTTTTGGAGTAGAGGCCTCTGCAACAACCATTCGTGCCTCTTTTTTCTTTGCCTTTTTTGCAGCCAGTTTAGGATAGTTCTTTATGATATGATCATTTCCTTTACAGTACTTGCAAAACAAGTTTTGCTTTTCTGATTTCTCCCCTCTTCGATTGTGCAGAATTTGCAGTTTTTTGCTTACTACTTGAAGAGCTCCATTCTCCTTTGCCCTTCTCACTAGCCAGGAAAGCTTGATCTGCAACTCGCATAATGGACTTGTTTTGCCTGGACTGATCTTCCTGCAATAGAACAGAGGCTAACTCCTCAAATGACAAGGCATTTGGATTTCCTTTCATCATCAACCAAAGAGTAGAAGCAAAACTCTGATATGAATCAAGAAGACCATTCAGAACGGTCTGCACAAGTGAGCTATCTGGTATAACCTCATCAGCAGAAATCAAATGTTCCTTCAAGTCTTTGATCTTTGTTAGGAAATTGTCCATAGAATCACCTTCATTCATGTGCTCACTCTCCAATTGTTTTCGGAGGTAAGCAACACGAGCCTCATTCCTAGCTTGGTACAATGTGGTAAGTGTATCCCAAGCATCCTTAGTTGTTTTGCAAGAGCGAATGTGAGGAATAATGGCATGTTTGATAGACAAAGCTATCAATGCACGTGCCTGAGCATCTCTACCATCCCAACAAATCTGCTCTGTAGTAGGTGCAGCAGAAACCGCAGTATGAACAGGAATATGAAAAATATCATCATCTTCGACACCTTCTGCATCAGCTTCAATACCTGCAGTTGTAACAGTTGCAGGTGTGATAGTACGTTTTTTGACGCCCTGCACAATGTTCCACAGTCCTTTTGCAACCAATACATGTCGCATCATATAAGCCCACAACGGGTAGTTGGTACCATCCAACTTATCCTCAAGAGCCAACATACGAAATACATCACTACTTTCAGCCATGGCCGGGTGACTAAAATATCTTGATGCAGAAAATTGACTCTATCTCAAAAAGTTGAACAGAACTGCCCAGATGAATTCTGCTAGAACTGTAGCAGACTTCGAGATGCTTATACTGGCAAGCCGAAACTGGTATATACCTTTGGCACAAAAAGACGAAATAGCCTACACAAGCTCTACGATAGTGCGTTCAAAGGCCGAAAGGAGCTCAGATCGCCATTTCAGCACCACACAATAAAGCTGTTTTGATCTCGAAAACATGTCAAGTATGCTCACCAAAATTCGTATGATTTTGAGACAACCAGAGAGGTGTCGACGATGCCCTAGATGAAGCAGTGACCTGCTCTGATACCAATTCTTGGAGTTAGACGTCTGCGGAAGCATGCAAACAGCACAAGGAAGAAGAAGAAGCTTGGAGCACAACACACAATACTAAATGTATTACGAGAGAATGTACAAAAGATGAGTAGCCCATTAGGGTAATAGGCATATATACAAGCCAGGGGAAAAAAACCTCCTAAAGAGGGAAAAAAGTGCCCCGGCGGTCCTAGAGTGTTCACAGACATCACTACGTAAATATATCAACACTTTGCCTACCCTCCTTGGGGATTAAATCCACATTCCCTACACTCATACTTTTTTTTGTGAATATCCCTTGACTGTGTACACGCCAAAACTTTGGATTGCTCTTGGTTATTTGTTGAATTATTGGGCGATGAGAGAAGATGAATATTGACTGTTGGTTAAGATGGATCTCAGATTTGAAGACTGAATGGCATCTTAGTTTGGAATGTATGTTCCAATGCCCTTGACCTCTAGGGAACTGAGCTCTGAGTGCTTAGAACTAAACTGCTAGACATGTGCTATATAGAAGGGATTGTTGTGGTGCTTGGTTGCTTGCATCATGATTTCACTAAGATATGTCTTGTCTTTAAGTATTACAAGCATGAAAGCAATCTGAGGGTGGCTCATACTTGAAGATCTTTTTGAAGAAAAAGTTAACATGTTAATGACCACTGTATATCAGGGCATGGTTATCATCCCATTGCATACGTATATTAAATGTAAGAATTTTGTATGATCCTACCTTGCCTCTCATGTTTCACATCAAAACACCACTTGTTTGAGCGAAACTTGGCTTACCTCTTCCATCTCCATAAGGGTTTGGTCAGAAAAGTTGATGTCACATGAAGTTCTACTAAGTTGGGTTGTCTATAATTTGCAAAGCTTGGTGACGAATTCTCTAATGCTTGTTTCACTCTGTGGCTCCAGATTCATTCTATTTTTGGAGCATGTTTCCATAATTTATGACAAATTACTATTTTTGATCATTTCAGTGTCTCGTTATGCAATAATGTTTTTGAGTTTTGCTCTCTGCGGTTGTGGTTGTGTACTATTGTTCTACAATGTTTGTTGAAGCTATCAGTTAATTCTATCCTCTACAGTTGTAGCTTCTGATAAAGTATTGATGTTAAACCATCCAAGCTCATGAGAATATTAGAGATTTTTTGCTTTTGGGACATCATTGTTCCTTTTCTTTATTATCAGGTGGACTAATTCTATTTTGTATGAGTGATCTCGGGATGCCACATTTAGCAGGATATGCTCAATTCACAAGCTTCAAGTCTCAGATGTGTTTTGCTATATACGCTACAGGCATACCATCGTTGTTCCTTGAAATTAGAGGAGTGGACCAATCTTGGGGGTTATCAGGCAATGTCCGAGTCACATTCAGGGTATGTGTTGATGAAGTTATTGAAATATCATAGGTTCATGCTTAATATGCTTTGGGGGGGGGAGTTGACCACGACTACACCTAAAAGGAACTCTATTTTTTGGATAATCATTTGAATTTCATGAATGCTTGGGCTGTTGTCTTTTGCTCCACAAATTGCTTGCTCAATATTTTAGGCAATGAATCTGAAGAATGTCTTGAAGTTATCTTGTTCTAGTAAAGTTGTTAATTAGAGGGAAACGCTGTGTGGATTTAGACCTATTCTGTACTATTGTGAAAGTCACAAGGGTCCGAGTGCTTGTTTTTTGCTAGAGAAGTAACTAACTGGTTTCACAATGCTCACTTGACTCTCATATAAGGCTTGTTTCACTTCTTTTCTTAGGTGAATGGAATCTTTGCGTAATGAACCTTATGCTTATTGCTATTTGAAACTTGTTTTCTAGGTGTTGGGGGTGTAACATACTGGTCATTTACACAATGTTCCTCTAAGATTTTGCTAATGAATCTTTGTGTGAGTTTGTCTAACAGTATTGGTGAGTGTTTTTGTATTCATGAATACTTAAGGCTAACTAATGTAAAGCATAACAGGTGTACTTTGAATCGAATCCACTATGGAGACTCTCGCCATAGACACTAATATACATAATGAACCACTATTAAATGTGTCTGATTTTTCACTTATATGATTGGTAGCATAGACATGCATGAAAATCAAAATGGTGGCTAGTGTGACTGGTGATGAATGAAGTTTTGCAGGTTACATGGAGCTTGAAGGTCTTTGGTTTCAAAAAAGGGGGTTTGGCCAAGGAACATTCATGTGTTGTATGCAAGCAGAATGCACTAGTTTCTATACTCTTTCATGTTCTGATCTATCCCTTTCATTTTCTATTGTGCTATTGTAAGAAAAGAGGGTGATCACAATCATGTGTTGTCCTGATGATGGTGGGTAACTCCTGTGGGTACTTTCTTTCAATATGACTAATCTTTGATTACTACAAGCATGAGGGGTTTGTTGTTGGTCTCTATGCAGCAAGAAGGTTGAGGATTTGCTTGCCTTTTTCTTGCATATGCTCTCTGTGTTCACTTTTAAATTTGTATGATTGGAAGCATTGGGATGGAATTACTTCCTTTTTTATGATCAATTGTCTCCAGGTTTTATCATAGTTACATGCATGCTTTCCTGTGTAGTGCACTCACCCATTACACAGGGTTACTCACACTTAAAAGACATCATTTCTACTCTTTTGCTTCGCATGGCAACCATGAACTATGGATAGGTCAACCACGATGCACACATACAGATACTAAAAGCAAGGATGAGTTTTTGATATTGACCTTAGTTTATGACACGTATTTGTTGATGGTGAGGTGTTGAATGCTAACATATGCATGACTCTTGAGATGTTCGATAGATTTGTTATGATTGGTTCATCATATAAATATAGCAAGAATTGCTCCACTTATTGTAGACATAGAGCCTCAATTTTGATCATTTTCTCCCTTATTAATTGTGTTGATTGACAATAATCAACCCATAATAATTTGAACACCTCTTGATAATTGCCCATGCATATTTTTTCCAGAGGATACATGCTCACAGGTTTGTTCCAAACTCATGTTATTCGTTGCTTGTATATGTCCAGCTTTTTATTCCTCATACTAAGAAGGTCACACCCAACCTAGTTGACACCACGATAGGAACGGCCATATGTTTGTAACATGGAAGATGGTGAGCTACAGGTTTTTTGCTAGGCTCCTTGCCTTTTCAGCTATATTTTTGGACTACAGGGACAAGAAGACTTTTATGAGGACTTCTCTCTAGAAGAAAGTCTTGTAAGAATGGATGTTCCCTAAAGTGGAAACTAAAAGTTGGAATAAATGTTATATTCTACCCCTTTTTCAGAAACAATCTACTTGTGGTGTATGTTTAATTTCAGGTTTGGGAGATCCTTAGTGAGGCTCTATCAGTCCTACATAGGACTAGGCAGTGAGATGTATGCTGGGCTATGTTGGGCTGACTGCCCCCCAAGGGGATTGTGTCGCCCAACTCTAAAGATTGAAGATTTGTAGAAGGAAGGACTAACGGCTTGCAGATTGGAAGATTGAAGTGCTGTAGATTTAAAGTCTTGAAGACCTAAAGACTTGCAGATTGAGGAATTGCAGATTTGAAGACCTAAAGATTTTTCAGACTTGAAGACTCCAACTTGGAACAGTTCAGTTGTGTATGTTCCTCTTTTCTAGCTTTGTCGAGGATGACAAAGTCTAGGGGGAGGAGAGTGTTGGGTTGTAGGGTATGCACACATCTTCAATTGTGCATGGAAAACCTCCCTAGACCATGAGAATAACCTACTTTGTATATACTTAGAGTGTCACATGTGAACACTCTCCTAAAAGAACTTTTTAATATTTCCTTATGCCATAGTGTAGGGGCCTCTTGAATATCTCACCTTTTTGGCTCTTCTAGGGAAATCCCACGTAAAAATCCCACGCATGCACATTCTTGGGATTTGGTTGTTATAAGAATTGATTTTGGAATATCTTAGAAGATATGTTAGTTAGAGAGATATTCCCTTTTTGACTTCTCAAAAAAGAAAATGGGGAAATGTGCTTACCCTATATATAGAGGTTCATTTTTGTAAAGAGGGGAGCTTTTGGTGGACGTGCTCTCATGTAATATCTCTTATGAATGGAAGAAGGCTCTCTTTTACTCCAAGACTATTTACATTTATGTATTGTGTGTTTGTGAGTGTGTGAGAGTGAGGTGTGTGTGTGTGCCTATGCATGTCTCTCCTTTGTGTGAGTAGCGTAGTTGCATTACTTGTATTTTTCTCATGGACTAGGATCCTTGACTCCCTACTCTCCATGTTTTCAAGCATGTGGCATAGCATGGGGCTGATGTCAATGGCTTGAACATGTTGCAGGTAGGGGTGGATGAGAGGAGAGTCACCCTTGAGTCTTCCTTCTTGCTTCCATGCAAGGTGGTGAGGGTTTTGGTCTTCTCCTGCTACAACTTCAACATTATGCCAGATAGCTCACTTGTGCAGACCGTTCTAAATGGTCTTCCTTATTCATATCAGAGTTTTGCTTCTACTCTTCGTTTGATGATGAAAGGAAATCCAAATGCCTTGTCATTTGAGGAGTTAGTTTCTATTTTATTGCAGGAAGATCACTCTAGGCAAAACAGGTCTATTATGCGTGTTGCAGATAAAGCTTTCTTGGCTACTCAGAAGGGCAAAGGTAAATGGAGCTCATCTACTAGTAATAAAAAATCTGCAAATGCTGCACATTCAAAGAAGGAAGACAAAGATGAGAAGAAATCAGAAAAGTAGAAATTTGTTTGCAAATATTGAAATGCAAATGCTCATGTCATTAAGAGCTATCCAAAAGTGGCTGGTAAAGAGGCAAAGAAGAAAGAGGCCGCAATGGTTGTTGCAGAGGCCTCTACACTGAAAATAGAGTCTGCTAATCTTGTACAAAATGAACAATGGACATTTACTACTGTTTGTAGTTTTGACCCATCTTCTCATGAGTAGTGCATGTCTCCAGTAGACTCAAATGTTTGGTATTTTGATAGTGGGGCAACCAAACATATTACCTCACAATGTAGTTTCTTCACTTCACTTGAGCCAGTCCCTAGAGGGAATATTGTCTGTGCCAAAAACTCCTCTTATCCTATTATGGGAGTTGGTAAGATCATTCTAACTACTGCTGATGGTAGCCCTTTCACTCTGTCGGATGCTTTATTTGTGCCACATATAAAGAAAAATCTATTATTAGTTTTTGCATTATCCAAGATTGGCTTGGTTGTGAAATTCGTTGATGACAGATGTACAGTTCATTATCTGTCAAATGGCAACATGATTATTGCTTCTGGCATTTTATGTCGTGGGTTGTATAAGCTCATAGACTATAAAAGATCTGTGAATGATTCGGCATGTGTAGTACATGATTGTCAGGGTATTCAGATGCAAAGCTTTGGCATGCATGCTTTGGTCATCTGAATTTTGCTAGTTTGCTATGCCTGTAGAAATCTGATATGGTGCCCTCTTTCCCAAACTTGAGGCACCCGAAAAACATGTATGTGAAGGTTGTATTTTGGGAAAAATGCAGAATTCCTCCTTTACAAAAGATGGTTCAGTTCGGGCTACTTAGAAATTGTAGCTTGTACATAGTGATGTTCGTGGTCCTATGCAGACACCTTCTTTTGGAAGCTATCTTTACTTTGTGACTTTCATTGATGACTTTTCCAGGCATGCATGGTTATATCCACTCAAAGCAAAGTCCGAAGTGCTTACGTGCTTCAAACAGTTTTTGGTTTTGGCTAAAAATATGTGAGCATGTAAAATGGGCACCCTCCATTCTGATCGAGGGGAGGGGATATATGTCTTCGGACTTTAATGCATTTCTGGTTGAACATGGGATAAAACATCAGTGTACAATGTCATATACACCTCAACAGAATGGAGTTGCTGAACGCAAGAACATGTCACTCATGGAGATGGCGAGGTGTACGGTCAAGAGTCAGGCTTTACCACATAGTTTTTGGCTTGAGGCTATTATGTGTGCAGCATATGTACTTAACAAGTATCCCACTAAAGTACTACAGTCTATCACTCCATATGAGGCTTGGCATGGTTGCAAGCCATCTACTGCTCATCTGTGTGTTTTTGGTTGTCTAGCATATGCATTAGTGCCTGAACAACATCGCAGGAAATGGAATGATAAAGTAGTAAAATGTATTTTTGTTGGGTACAGTTCTAAAAGCAAAGGCTATCGTCTGTATCATCCATAGACTAAATGCATTTTGGTTAGCCGTGATGTTTTTTTTGTGGACGATACTATTCAGCCTTTACTTTCATGTACAAAGGAGACATCTGTTAGCTCCAAAGACATGTATGATACTTTGCTACCTCTTTTTACAGGTGGACACTCTAGTGTTGGTTCTAATGAGGCAACTTCTCAACCATTGTAGGTTTCATGTCATGATGCAGATCATTCTATTTCTAATGCAGATCATTCTATTTCTAATGCAGATTTACATGATGCACTTGTTGATGAGAGAGTTGATATAAAGGAGGCAAAAACTATGCCAAAATGGATGGTGCAAACTTTGCATGACATCAAATTAGATGCACCTCTATCATATTGTACTCGTTCAGGCTCTCATAGTGCCTCTTTTGCATCGGATTTCTATGCTATGGCTGCCTCTAGTCTTTGTGATGAGACTGAACCTGTTATGTTTGATGAAGCACAAAATTCTAAACATTGGATGGCTGCAATGCAATCTGAATATGATGCTATCATGAAAAATGGTACCTAGTCTTTATGTGACTTGCCTCCTAGCAAGAAGGCCATTGGCACTAATTGGGTATACAAGCTGAAGCATAAACCTGATGGAACAGTTGACATGCATAAGGCTAGGCTTGTTGCAAAGGGTTATGCACAAGAAAGAGGCATTGATTTTGATGAAACCTTTGCACCTACTTGTCGAATGCCTATTGTTCGTAGCATCTGTGCACTTGCAGCTCATCATGGTTGGAATGTACATCAGATGGAAATTAAAACAACATTTCTGAATGGTGACTTGCATGAAGAAGTGTATGTTTTTTAGCTGCATGGCTTTGTGCAGAAAGTGCATGAAAACCAGGTGTGCAGATTAAAGAAGGCATTATATGGTTTAAAACAAGCACACGTGCTTGGTATGAAAAGATACATGCCTATCTGATTGCACATGGTTTTGAGAACAATCCAACTAAAAGCACCTTATATGTTAAGCATGCTAATGATGTGCGTCTGATCATTATGGTGTATGTTGATGACATGCTACTCACTGGTCCTCATGAGAAGCATATTTCTGATTTCAAGGCTGATTTACATGCCTCATTTGAGATGTCTGATTTGGGGCATTTGCATCATTATTTGGGCATTTAGTCTATGCACATTGATGGTGGAATGGCTTTGTGTCAAACGAAATATATTGACACATTATTGCAATGTTTTGGCCTTGAAGACTGTAAACCTATTGCCACTCCTATGGAGACAGGTTTACGATTGAGTCTTCATGATGCTAGAGATGCATTTGATGTTGTTCTCTATCAGTAGGCTGTTGGATGCTTTATTTATTTATGCATTACTTGGCTAGATATTCAATTTGATGTCTCATAGATTTTGATTATGTATTTTTTGAAAGAGAATCAGAACTTTTTGGAAAAATCTCACTAGTAATGACAGTTAAGTTGATAGCTTATGAAAAGGCATATACAAAATACATCAAGAAGAATGTTATAGACAAACCCACAGTAGTTGTACACTTGACGAAGGCACTTTTTGAAATGGTCAATGATCTTAACATCATAGAGAGAAAGAGTCATTATTTAGTGGCTCAAGTTTATCAGAGAAAGAATAGACAATAGTGCTATCAACGATCACATCTTATCAAGGATTACAAAAGGCAAGGAGGGGAAGGATGTTGGAAGAAAATCTTTTTGACATAAACATATTTTGTGAAATTGTAATTTTGTAATATAGAAAGTCCCAATGGATGTAAAAATGAGGAAGATTCTTCCTCACAAATAAAAGTAACTTATGCAAATTTTTGAGATTTTTTAGAGCTCTCAAGCGAGCAAAAAATTAAATTAGAAGCCTAGAGGACCTATTTTTCAAGTGTGAAAGAGGACATTTGGAAAAATATATAAGTTAACTTATGACTTATTTTCAGGGGATGATCATTTCGTATTGGAGGGATTAATGAGAATTTGAGCGCTCTTATCCATCTTCTCTAAAGTTATTCCTTTGGCTTTCATGGTGATTTTTTGATGAATTATTGAGCGTTTATCGTGGATATGTCTTGTTGATCAGTTATTCTTTGAGTATTTCATGCTATTCTAAGTCTATTTCATCATGATGATTCTCTAGAATCTTGCAAAGTACTGTTCAAGTTGACTCCCTAATTCCCTTAGAATCATGCTTGTCTAACCTTTGTGATGCAAGGTACTAAAATTAAATTTTAATGTTGTTAATCTCTTCCTTATGAAAAATGGCACACTTGATGCACAAGAATTATTAAAACATCTTTCTTCTAGCTCTACTTACAAAAAAACCTAGAATTTTCTATAAAAGTTGTGAAATCGCTATTGAAAGTGATCTTGTTGACTTATCTTGGATTCCATCAATGAAGAATGGGTTCTGGTCTTAGAATACTTCCTAGAATGACAATTTAAAATGTGTGAGATTGTTGTTTCCTTTATATTATAATGATTGAAGAGGCCAACTCCAAAGTACAACAAACACACTCGCATGTCTTAGCTAGGGCCTCTCCAATCAAGAGTGGAAATCCCCATCTACCTGTGGCAATCTTAATACAACAAAGTCCAAAGTAACGATGTTACTTTGTACCTCAATTGGTACTCAAGGAACCACTTCCAAGAGCCTTACCCTAATTTGATCAACCAATGTTATGGTTAAATTTTCTAGTCTTGACGATTGAAGCCCAAGCTTCTCCATAGTGTATTTAGGCATCAGGTTTATGTGAGAGTTGATGTCCGCTATAACCCCTTGTATATCATGTCCTTTTATAATGACAATGAGCCATGGGCTCTTATAATCTGTAAGGGAGGCTTCCCCTACCATCGTTCCCTCACTCAACGTATTAGTCTTTGCAACTAGAGTAGATTTAAACACTTCATCAATAATCTGCAAAACTTATAACCTGAATCTTGCTTCCATTTTAATAGATCAAAGATACTAACCTCCTTCTTTATAGATTTCAATAGGCTCAAAGCATATTATTCCATAGGAACCTAGGCAATGTACAATTCCTCAAGATCTTTTCAAGCCTTGTTGTATGCTTGTCCAATTGCATCACTGGTGTTGGTAAAATATTCTTTGTATGGAATATCTTCATTGGGAGTTGGTCTACCCTGTTGGTGCATGAAAACCATCAATTGATGCTTTGCATGAAGGATTTAAGCCAAAGTTTGAAGAAAAGATCAACCAATGAAGCTTGAAGATAGTGCACATTCAGGAAGTGAAGATTTGTATACATATGTACATTAAACATATAATTAGCTCACTTATACCTTTGTTATGAACATGAGCTTGTACATAATATCTATATATACAAGTAAAAATGTCAGGACATGTATGAGAGATGAAGATTTAGAAGTTGTAATAGCCATTAGGTATTTGGTATTTGAGAAGTGAAGTGAATGTCTCTCATCATTCAGATGTAAAGTTTTCTGAGCAAAGAAAAAGTTGCACCCGATATTTTCATGAGTTCTCCTTCTATGCTTGATTATTTCATAAATCCTTTTGTAGATATCTAATTCCATAGTTAAGACTTCTATGGTTAAGATTTGAGAGCTTAATTATAAATAGGATAAGAGAATTATGTGTAGAATGTCATTTTCAATGAGTCTAAGATGCATAAACAACCTATTAAGGAGATTCAAGTGAGAAGAGTGGTGTTTGAGGATACTAGTCCTCTCATTAGCATGCATAAAAATGATGCACATAGGGATGTTCAAGAGAATGTCCGATCAAAATAATCTGCACATGTTCCTGCTCAACAACCATTGAGATGCTCTATACATGTCTCTCAACCACCTGATCATGTCATGTGGGAGTGTGCCATGAAGAGTGAGTTGGATTCTATTCACAAGAATGGTACTTGGGATTTAGTACCTTTGCCAAAGGGCAAAAAGCTTTACCATGTAAATGGGTATATAAACTGAAATTCACATCAGATAGTGCTTCTCCAAAGTATAAAGCACGACTTGCTGCAAAGGGTTTTAAGCAACAACATGGTGTAGATTTTGAGGAAATCAGCTCTCTAGTGGTCAAGATGACTACATTGCACATGTTGCTTGGATTTCTTGCAATGGAGGACTTAGAACTAGTCCAAATGGATGTGAAAACTCCTTTCTTCCATGGAGATCTTACAAATGAGATCTATATGGAATAACTAGAGGGTTATGTAGTTCCTGGCAAGGAAAGTCTAGTTTGTAAGCTCAAGAAGAGCTTGTATGGACTCAAATAGTCCCCTAGACAATGGTACCAAAATTTTGATGCTTTTATGAAGTCTCAAGGATCTTCTCGAAGCAATGAGGATCATTTTCTCTACACAAAGAGATGCTCAGATGGTAGCTTGATATGCTTGATACTTTATGTCGATGATGTGTTGATTGCTAGGAAATCCTCTTATGACTTGTCGATTCTCAAAAACAAGTTGAGTCAGAGATTTGATATGAAGGATTTGGGGGATGCCAAACATATTCTTGGCATGCGCATTATCATGATAGGAGTAAAAGATGCATACTTATCTCAAAGTGAGTACATATCCAAACTACTTCACATGTTCAATATGCAAGGTGGAAAGGCATTGAGTACACCTTTACCCACATATGTGAAATTGAGCAAAGATGATTTCCCCAAATCACATGAGGAAAAGCAATTCATGAACAAAATTCCCTATCATTCTACTATTGGTAGTCTCATGTACGCTATGGTAGCTATGAGAATAGACATTACATTTGCAGTGGGAGTTGTGAGCAAATATATGTCTAATCCTAGTAAGAAACATTGGGAAGTGGTCAAGATGATTTTGAGATATCTGAGTGGCACTAAGGAAAAGTGTTTATGCTTAGGTAGAGGGAAAGCATCCATCACAGATTCTGACTATGTTGGTTGTGTAGATAATATTAAGTCCACATCAAGGTACATTTTTCATTTTGCTAGAGGTGCTATCTCTTGGAGATCTCCTCTTCAAGAATGTACAACTGTTTCCACCACAGAAGCATAGTGGGTTGCAACAAGTGAGGCATGTAAGGAAGCACATTATGGTGTTGTCATCTTGCTTGTGATATGGGTTTACCTTAGCATGTACCTCATTTTCTTAGTGATAGTCAGAGTGCCATTGCTTTGGCTAAGAATCCGGTCTATCATGCAAAGACCAAGAACATTGAGATGAGGTATCACTTCATTAGAGATTGCTTAGCCACTAAGTGCATTATTCTTGAGAAGCTTCACACTTGAGATAATGTTGCTGATGCTTTGACTAAAGCTCTACCATAGGATAGCTTTCGACATTATTGTCACTTGATGGGGATTACTTGATTCATGATCTTATACAGTCACTTGTATACTATGTAACATGCCCATCAAGTGGGAGGTATCGTTTGTATACCGTTATACTCAGGTATTCTTTATCATTATTTATCATTCTTTATTTTTCTCCCATAGTTACTTTGGCCATATTTGCCTTTAGTGGGAGATTGTTACCGTTAGTGTCCATGTGAAAGGCCAAATGGCCACCGGACACTTCTTTGTATATGTTCTTTAATAAAACATATAGTGGCCTAGTCCGCCATAGATTATAAGTTTAATCGCATTTTGTAACACCTAAGAAGTCTGTGTTCGTGCTCCCTGTGTACTATGTTTTTCTACGTATTTTCCAACCTTTGTGCAGAGTACCGTGTGTGGCCCTAGGGGCTCGGTTTTCTACTTCGAGGATATCCGTGAGGAGTAGTTCGATGGCAATGCACTGTGGTGCGTCACCATCGAACTACTTCAAGGCATATATGGTGCATCATATATTGGTAGCAAAAGGGTTCTGAAATCTTGTATTGGGTGTTGGAAAATGTCCTACTACACTTGCAAATATAGCACGACATGTTGGGGATAAGTTGAATGGCACTAATTACCCATTGTGGGAATACATGATGCATCATGTATTGGTAGCAAAAGGGTTGTGGAATATTGTGAAGGTGTTGAAAAACATCCTACTACACCTGCAAATATATGATGATCTTCAATTTCCTAGTCATGTTATGAATCCTATTGCACCTACTCCAGAACAACTTCGTTGGGATGGCAGAGATGCATGGGCACATGCAATGATAACCTTTTTTGTCAAAGGTGTCATTCATATTCACTCTTTCAAGACAAAAAAATATGCTTGGGATACTCTTACAACATTAAACCAAGCAAGAAATGAGGCTTATGTTGCTTACCTCCAAAAACAATGGGAAAATGAGCATATGAATGAAGAGATTCTATGGATAGCTTTTTTACAAAGATCAAAGATTAAAGGAGTTGATTTTTGGTGATGAAATCTTGCGAGATAGTTCACTTCTGGATATTGTTCTTAATGGTCTTCTGAATTCATATCAGAGTTCTTCCTCTAATCTTTGATTAATGTTGAAAGGCAATCCAAATGCTATAAAATTTTAGGAGTTAATCTCTATTTTGTTGGAGGAATATTAGTCCAGGTAGAATAGGTCCATTATCCATGTTGCAAATCAAGCTTTCTTAGCTATTCAGAAGGGCAATAGTAAATGGAGCTCATCTACTAGTAAGTATAAATTCACTAATGTTGCTTAGTCTTAGAAGGAAGACAAAGATGACAAAAAACAAGAAAAGTAGATGCAAATATTGTAAGGAAAATGATCATTTCATAAAAACGTGTCCTAAATTGGCTATAAAAGGGGTAAAGAAGAAAGAGGATGGAATGGTTGTTGTAAAGACTTCTACATCTAAATAAAAGTTAGCTAATCTTGTTCTAAATGAAGAATGTGCTTTTATTATTGTTTGTAATTTGGGCCATCTTATCATTAGTAGTGTATGTCTATAGTAGACTGAGATGTTTGGTACCTTGATAATGGGACAATCAGACATATTACCTCACAACGTAGTTTCTCCAATTCACTTGAGTCTGCCCCTATAGGGAAGATTATTATATGTGCTAACAACTCCTCTTATCTTGTAATGGGAGTTAGAAAAATCAATCTAAATACTCTTGCCAATAGTTCTTTCATATATTTAGATGCCTTATACGTCTAGGGATCAAGAAATATATGTTATCAATTTCAACATTAGTGAAGATGGGCTTGGTTGTCAAATTTGTTAATGATAGATGTACAATTCATGATCTCTCCAATGGTGATGCTATTATTGCTTCTATAATTCTATATAATAGGCTATGATAGACTCTCCTTCTCAAGAGCCTCACAATGATACCCTTGCCGTAGAAACCCGAACTCTGACGTTGCACATGTACTACTTCGAGGACTCGGATGACGTTGTTCTTGAACCTGTGTAAAGAGAACTATGCACGAAAGTACTCCAAAATGGCTCCAAGAATCACCCCAAAAATGCTTCAAAATAGGCTTTTAGAGCAAAGAATGAAGCTTTGAGGGCCCAAAACATGCTCAAGGTAATGTTAATCTTAGTCTTTTCCCCTTCTTCAAACACCACAAGAGTGTAGCTTAGTGGCAAGAGATTATTGGTTAAGTGAGCTGGGAGGGGGGGGGGCAATACTAGGATGGGTGACTCCTAGGAAGTGCTAGGAACCTCTGTCTTCCTTGATCATTGAGGCCCTCCCTCGGATGCAGCCAACAATGCCAATGGTGACTTTGGTGGCTCCAAAAATACCAGTACTTCTTTGGTCTTGTGTACTTCTTATGCACGAAAATACCAAAAAAATTGCCTACAATCTTTGTAATATTACTACTAAATGTGCATGAACATGAGTATATGCTACAATATGGAATTTCTTTTAAGAATATGCAAGGTGTGCCTTTACACTCCTTGGGTTTTGATATTATTTTCTATCAATATATTCATTTTCTATTAGCATTATAGTGTGAGGGCATCATACACATTTAGTTGATCAATCCACAAAGAATAGCCCCAATCTAGTCACATTCAAAGGTAATTAGTAGACATGATGGAAGGACTCTTGTCAAGCTCCCAAGTAATCAACCACCAACGCACACGATCATCCTTAATTTTACAAGATCATTGGACAAACTTCGTAGGAAGTCAAAAGATCATTGTCAATCGTACACACATTATAGAAAAATAGTGACTGGCAATCAATGATCTATGATCAACGATCAATGATCATCAACTCCAAGGAAAAATCATTCACACACAAGTGATAAGGAGAAAACAATTATTCACTAAAATAGTCAGATCTCACTTGTTTCTCTACCGCATCATGCATACAATATGTAAAAAATGCAGTTAATGAGAAGAGCTACAAGGATTCATGGCCAAATTGTTTTATTAAAAAAATTCATATAGAATTTTGGATAGAGAAAAAAATTGTGATTTGAAACATGATTGCACTTTAATAAATTCAATCTTTCAATGAAGAAATCCTTTGATGTCTTGAACTTGAAGTTGTGCAATAGTGTGAAGCCTTCTCATATAATTTTAAATATTGTTACTAATAGGTATTTAACATATTATAATCAAGAAAAAGGTTAGTAAGCTAGTAATATAATATGTATGTTACATGTGTTATGAAATGTGGCCCTATAACATGCATACTTTGGGATTGCAATTGACCTACCTGGTGAGAGAGAAAATTTTGTGAAATAAGCATAGGGTTGTTGTAGATCAAGGATTCTTATCCTACTATGTTATTCAAAGAGAAAAACCAAGATTTGTATGAACTCTTTTCTGGCCCGATGGTTTTATGTAGAAAGGGTATGAAAACAAAGTATGTAGGATAAAGAAGGCATTTTATGGATTAAAGCAAGCAACACATGCTTGGTATGAGAAGATACATGCCTAGTTACTAGCACATGGATTTCAAACTAGTCCAAGTAGAAGCACCTTGTATGAAAATAATGTAGATGATGTATTTTCTATGATTCTTGTTTATGCAAATGCTATGTGCTCAATGGTTCTAATGATATGCATATTTCTAATTTCAGCAGTGATTTGCATGCCTCTTTTGACATGTCAAATTTGGGGTGTTTGCATCATTATTTGGAAATATTAATTATGAAAGTTGATGGTGGAATCATCTTCTATCAAAGTTAATACATACACATTTTAGTGCAACATTTTAGCCTTTCATGCATATCTTGGTTGAGAAAAAAACAATGTACTATGGCCACTTCTAAATGTGAAAATGAGTATAGGGTAGCTTTTAGAGCTAGTATCGATTGTGTGTAGGTCATATGCCTTATGGTTGAGTGTTGATCAAAATTCTACAACCACCACATTTCATAACAATTAGAGCACATTGGAAGTTGGAAGAAACCTTATATTCCATGCTCACTAAGCACATTGAGGTGCACTATCAGTATATCACATATACTTTCTCTTCTATGTTGGAGGGATCAATTTGGCATATGTTCCCACACAAGATAATATTGTAGACCTTTTCATAAAGGATTTGCCTTGTGAAAAGTTCAAAGCTTTTTAAAAACTTTCGGTTTTCTCCCTTTTGTGGATTGACCTTATTCAACATTGGTTGACACTTCCTTATACATGAGAGTCATCCCCTTGTTCATTGCATCACTCCCAAGGAGGATTTGTTAGTATATTTTGATAGTCATGTGTATGAACAGACTCAAGATTGTTGGGGAAAATTTTTCCCTCTTTAGGAGTGTTTTTTCCATAGTTTAATTTCGCCAATAACGTTATAGGGATACTTACCTCTGTACATTCACATTTAGTAATACACTTTGTGTTGTGATCCTAAGCATCTTCTTCCTCATGTTGTTTTTGTGCCTGGATCCAAATCATTAGTGCCACCATTTATCTTTAAGATAGGAACTCGATTATAAAGATTTAGTCATAGATGGATTCATATGTATCTACCCAAAATAAGGAAATTATTTGCCCAATGTGGCTTCTAGACTATCATGTAGTGCACTAAAGCAATGTAAGATATTTGGAAAGTTTAAGTTCCACATGAGAAGGGTAAGTCGGATCAACCTCAAGTAAAGAATATTCCACGAACATATGATGAAGTGTTGAAGCTACAACCCAAGAACAAACCTCCAAATCCAGTAGGGCCCCTTGTTCGCACCATGATAATTCTTAAGCATTTCAAGTGAGAATGTGAGTTAGGGACACATTCCAAGGCCGTGCATATTCAACACCAAGTTTCTTGCCCAATGTATAAGGCCAACAGCTTCTACGAGCACCGTGCATGTGCATGTACGTATGTATATGCATGCTTGCCTCTATCTTCTTGTAGATGCATGTACTTGCTAGTTTTTTTTGCGTGGTCTTCATATAAATAATTGGTTGTTCCCCAGATTTACATGTTATGTGCAAGGATTGCTCCTACTTGACATTTGTGCATAAGTTGTGTGTGTGGGTCTATGTCAAAGACTTTGATGCCCTTGTTGGGGTTGTTGGATTCCTGGCATGATGGTACGTTTTCACATGAATTATGTACTTTTTGGCACACTTGCACTCATGATTTGAGTGCATTCCAATACTTTTGATCCTTGGTTTACTGAGATTAGCTAGTTACGTAGGTAGAAACAAGCTACAAACAACATTTAGGGTTAGGGTTTCATCATCATATTCCAATTTTTCTATTAGAGCTACAAAAAAAAGTTAGGGTTAGGGTTTCATAATCATAGTACAAGTTTTCCATTACGCTACAAACAACATTAAGGGTTAGGGTCTCATCATCATATTCCAATTTAGGGTGACAAAAAGAGAGAGATTTTGCATTACATGAAAATCCATACTTATACAAGTACGTATAACCTAGAGGAACTATGTTGCATGGCTCTTCTTCATCATGCAATGAGAGAGGAGAATAGAGAAAAGAGAGAAAAAGAGACCATTGATATTTCCATACACAAAGTAACCAACATGAGCAACATGAGCAACAAGAAACAAGAAAGAAAAACAACTAATCTAACCAACAAAAGGAACATGCCACTAGCCATAGGGATTACGAATAGAAGAGAGAGATAATGCATTATTTGAAAACCCATATTGATACAAATACATGCAGCCTTGAGGATTTTTTACACCATGCTTCCATCACCCTTTCAACATGACCTTAGACTATGCATTTTTTTCCAATACGAAATGTGCCCCTAACACTTGGCATGCCCAAGGGACTTGAACTATCACTACCCCTTGATAGATACAACTTCCCAACATGATGTAAATTTACACAAAGACCATTTATAGGCTAGGAAATTTTAATATATGAAGGAATACATATAAGGAATGAATACATATGAGGGGATGCTGAGGGTGCAATCCCTCACATAACCATCTCACACAAAGGAAACTCATTCAAGGACAACACATATTATACAAGAGAAAAAAAGAGAGCCTGACCTAAACATAGTTTATATGATCATCCCCATCAAGCGAAGGAGAATAACCACCCATACGATAATGAAAGTGGTCCATAAGCCAAAAAAAAAGTTAGGGAATGAGAGTATCAAGGGATTGGGAAAAATCGATGAGCACCTACATCATGAACATCAACATCCCCTTGGGTTCAAAATTGAAAGCTGATCGATTTCGCTACTTAGGATCATTACAACTACATAACACTTTCGTGAGTATTTTAGAGAAAGCATTTAAACTATGGTGTGTGGAAAAGAGAAATTGAAAGGTCTAAAATCCTTCACAAAATATGAAGAGCACCAATGAAAGATGATTTGAGAGTCGATAATAATTATCCATGTGTAGGGTTTCCATCTAATATAGGAGTTACTACTCTACTGCATTAAGTCCTACACATTTTGCACTTTTCATTTGCATGAACTTATCCCTATCATCTCAAAGACATGAGAGAAACTTGTATGTGCATTTCCCTTTTTGGTGCTGGATTTTGTACAAAACGCATTGCATCATCAACAAGCTTTCCTTTTTAAGCATTTTCCACTGCCATCTAGTTGATCTCCATAGAAGCTCATTCTCTTTAGAATGTTCCAAAATCCTAGCACCAATTTTCCACTGCCATCTAGTTGATCTCCATAGAAGCTCATTCTCTTTAGAATGTTCCAAAATCCTAGCACCAATTTTCAATCCCCCTTGTTGGATATGGAGATGCAATCACTTGCAATTTATGTCTTCAGTCTACATGCAACTCACTATCTCCCCTTTGTGTGCCTTCAACTCCAAAGTGGTATGTTGAAGATTTTGTTTCTTTAATTGTGATAGATAGAAACTTCCCTATTCCACGTATGCAAGGAGCTCGGATGAAGCATTTTAAGTCATGAATGAACACCATAAAATCCCACAAAGAACCAAAAAACCTAATGCTTGTTTTCATGTAGGGAGTTCGAATCAACACTATGTCATATGCCCCATAGATCAGGCTAGAGCGGTTTAATGAACGGTTGTCATCAGTGCTGCACAACTCTTCTTCACCATGCAATGAGAGAGGAGGAGAGAAGGAAGAGAAGAAGAGACCTTCAATGTGAGCATAAATAGACTAATGAAACCAAGGAGCAAGAAACAAGAAACAAGAAACAAGAAACAAGAAACAACAAAGGAAAAACAAGTAATCTAACCAATGAAAGGAATGTGCAATAACCATAGGGATGACAATGGATTTAGAGAGACTTTGCAACACATGAAAATCCATATTCGTACAAACACATGCCTTGAGGACTCTTGAGATCATGACTTCCCTGAACCCTCCAATATGACCTTGGACTATGCCATTTTCTTCCAATTTACAAAATGTGCCCTTAAGACATCTTCAAATAGTTTAGTACGAGATGAGATGGGGACTATGAAAATTTGGAGCCAAGATGCACACGAGAGATTAGATTATCACACACAGCATTAGAAATTGACCTTCTATATTTCTATAAGAGAGTGAACTTAGTGTCAATGGGATTCCAAGGAGAATAAGGTATATGAGAGGATGCCAAAGATTATGGCCACGAACAAGAATCTCAAAAGATAATGGTGGGGAAAATATAATAAAGTGTCACAAAAATAGGTGGGCTTGAGGAATTATAAGGCTCAATGAAAAATGCAAAATAACCTTTGAGGTGAGTTGAGAGATAGATACAAACTAAAAAGTATTATATAAACAAATATCCTTCCTTAAGAGAGAAAATATTAGGTTTAATGGGAATGATGCTGACTTATATCTTCATGGATCCAAATCTTGACATATGGAAATCCATATTTGCTAAAGAAATCAATAAATGTGTTGTATGGTTAAGAAAAGGTCTTTGTGATGTAAGGATCGTGATATCAAATCTTAGAAAGTCCGTATTTTTGGCCCTTTAATCCTTTTTTGAACAGAAGGGGTAAATTTTGAATAAAAGATGCCAAATTTGAGATTCAAAACTTGAAAAGAGACTAAAATAAATGCTCACATCAGTGAGACGATACAAGAATTTTAAATAAGGGTCATAAATGCAAGCTTCTCTAAATGTTAAATCAGCGGAATTTTATTATATTAAAAATGATACGGTATGTGGATTCTTCTTCTATTGTGTTTTCTTTTGGACTCAGACTCTATTAGAGCTCAAATTTTATCACAATAAAGATTGTATGTGTAGAAATTATAATAAATTTTGTACGTTTTAGAGCATGTAGCACCCATTCATGTTTCCATATGCGTTATAAGTGGAAAAAGATCCTCAAGAACTACTAATGGCACCCATGTAGGGTGCAAGGATCGATCCCTCACCACTTTGAGCAAAGGTTGGTGGTCTAAACACTACACTACAAAAATTCAACTCCTTCTCTGTGTAATAGGAGGCAATGATAGACAGAGCATTTTTCTCCAAGTGAGATAACTCAAGTGAGATAACTGCCCAATAGGATAATGTTTTTTCCAAAAGCTGATAGGACAAGAGATCCTATGTAAAAACGAATGTTATGTGTGTATAATTCAAGCAAGGTTGAAGCAAGCAATAATCATAAGGTGACCACCATGTGAGTGTAAGAAAACAATAATTAAAAAATGACATGAAGAGGAAACAACACCGATAAATGGTGACATTCACCAAGTGAATGAAGATTTGTTTCAAGATGTTGTATGGAACCACCAAAAATGTGAAGAAAAAAGGAGAGAAATACCCAAATACCACGAGAGAAAAATCTTTGGATTGCTTATTAAAACTTAAAATATTGAGAATCACCATGAAATCCACCAAAAGACCACCAATATGGTGAATACCCATCAAGGGCCACTGAGATCTATCATGTTCTACCAAATATTGTCAAAAAAAGGGTGTAAGGGTTGGAAAAGAAAATTGAAAAGAGGAAGAGAGGTGATAAAATGGCAAAATAACATTCAAGAATTATTCACAAGAACTAGATGATGTAAAAGCTCCACATCATAGATGATGAAACACTACCACCAAATGAAAATTTCCATGAGGAAAATCACATCCAAGAATGCCACCACCTAGACCTCTAATACAATATTTGAACTACACACACGGAAGAAAAAATGAAAGTTTACCCACAAATAAAGATTATAAGGCTCAAAGAGTGAGTAGAGCATGAAATAGGAAAAAATATATATGGATAAGAGTGAGCTCGCAAAGAGCATAGAGTTAGCTCTCAAGTTTCTAACCAAATAAAAATAAAAAAGAAGGCCTCTTTTTATAGAATTGTAGAGAGAATCCTCTAAAAATATGCAACGTGGGATAATTATCCCACAAGGAGAATTACCTAACACTGGGTGATTAGAAATCTTTGCAAATACAATTAGAATGCTACAAAAAGAAGATGCACTCACATAGAAATGAACTAGAAATCTAGGAGTAGAATATCATTTCTTAAACAATAGATACTTGAAGTGGGATAAAAAGTTTTCTACCATGCACCTACCTGAAGAATACAAAAGAGGTATTAAACCTTCCCAAGTGGAAGAAATCATAAAGAACCACTAGAATGGTTCAAGGGATCCTTATGACCACATCAAAAATTAAAGCAAGTCCTTAATGTTGAAGAAGTGATAAATTATCTGATATGATACAAAGTCTTTGCATTAACTCTTATCGGGTATATGCTAACTTTGTTTTAGCCTCTCTAAATAGAAAGATTTAGTGTTGTAGATGACTCAATAAAAAAATTCACAAGTGAGTTCTCAAAATGAGGGAGGAAGCATAGCAAAGATTCATTTCTCCATAGATTCAACCAAAATCTTGATGAATCAATGGAATTGGAAGAAAGATTCATTTCTCCATAGATTCAAGCAAAATCTTGATGAATCAATGGAATTGGAAGCAAGGAGATTCAACCAATACACTTATAAATTCCCTAGGCAAGAGAGACCCACAATACCTTAAAAAGCTCTTTATTTATCAAAAGATTGATTGATCGAGAACCTTATTCTACTTAAAGTATGTTAACACTTGGACAATTAAAGTCGCAAATCCATACACCTAGATGATAATTGAAGGCAAGAATTGTCGGCCAAAAAAGGGAGATCAATCCTCACAAGAGTTCTCAATCTATAAAGGAATTGGCAAACACAACCTCTAATTGCTTGACTATGGGTTAATGATCAAGCCTCAATCCCAATCACAACAAACATCCATTGTTAAGACATCTCAATTATTATGGAGATCATCCCTCTCAAACTTCCAATAGAAAATGAGGTAATGAGGGAAGTCTAGATTGTCATACAATCATCGAAAAATATAACAAAGGTCAAGCCAATATGAAAAAAATCAACAACAAGAATACACTTACACAATATTCCCTAGAGTGATTGAAGCATGTTTTAGGATAACAAACAAAATGTAATTCTATTCAAGCATGTACCTAGTAAAGATAATCCAAAAATGGCACTAGTACATATTTCAACATCAAGTTCAAGAGAATTGGAAGGGACTCAAAGTATGAAATACTATGTTGAATATGCTAATGAGAGTTCAAAGACTCCTTGAGCACCAGAGCTTCTGTTCATTGTCAATGATACTAGTAAAGGGAGAACATAAATGGAACATTCAACATTCATTTAAATTACTAATAAGGGGTTATTAGGAGAGAAAAACCCACCTTAAACATCAATATTCTAATATGATCTGTATGCTTTTTGAGGCAATTGCTTGAAACTTATTGGGTCTAATGCATGCTCCTAGCGTATTCTCTATAGCCACTTTGAGGTTGTCTGTGTTTTGCTTCCGTAATCTTTGATTCTCTTCCTTTGCCACCGCTAAGTTTCTTCTCAACAATTCCATATTGCAGGTCAGTCTAGCATTTTTCTCCATTTTTACTCGTAATTGTTCCTCCATTTCATTGATAGTTTGTTTATTATGTTCTTGCACCTGAGCTTCCAATTGTACATGCACCTATTGGAGAGTGGTATCCTATTCTTGCATGGTCTCATTGGTGGGTATCATTGTTGATATTCTCTCTTGGAGTTGAGTGGATTGATCTTGTAGAGTAATACTACATTGTGTTAGTGAAGTATTTCTGCGATGATGCACCATAGTGCGCTCTCCTTCTCGAGAGCTCCACGATGATATGTTCGGAGTAGAAAACCGAGCTCCTGAGGCTGCACACAATACTTCGCACAGATGCTGCAAAATACACAGAAAACAGAGTACACAGGGAGACGAAGACAAACTTCTTAGGTTTCACAAATACGATCGAACATACAGTCTGTGGCTAACCAAGCCACTATATGTTTTATTAAAGAACATATACAAAGAAGTGTCTAGTGGCCATTTGGCCTTTTACATGGATACTAACGGTAACAATCTCCCATTAAAGGCCAATATGGCCAAAGTAACTATGGGAGAAAAAATAAAGAATGATAAATAATACCTGAGTGTAACTATACAAACTATACCTCCAACTTGATGGGAATGTTACACAGTAGACAAGTGACTGTGTAAGATCAGGAATCAAGTAACACCAATCAAGTGATAACAGTGTCGAAAGCTATCCTGTGGTAGAGCTTTAGTCAAAGCATTTGCAACATTATATCGAGTGTGATCCTTCTCAAGAATAATGCACTCAGTGGCTAAGCAATCTCTAATGAAGTGATACCTCACCTCAATGTGCTTGGTCTTTGCATGATAGATTGGATTCTTAGCCAAAGCAATGGCACTCTGATTATCACTGAGCAAACGAGGTACATGCTAAGGTAAACCCATATCACAAGCAAGATGAGAAAGCCACAACGCTTCCTTACATGCCTCACTTGCTGCAATATACTCTGCTTCTGTGGTGGAAACAGCAACGAGATCTCCAAGGGATAGCATCTCCAGCAAAATGAAAAATGTACCCTGATGTAGACTTACGATTGTCTACACAACCAGCATAGTCAGAATCAATGTAACCAAGAATGGATGCTTTCCCTCTACCTAAGCATAGACACTTGTCCTTAGTGCCACTCAGATATCTTAAAATCATCTTGACCGCTTCCCAATGTTTCTTGCCATGATTAGACATATATCTGCTCACAACTCCCACTGCAAATGCAATGTCTGGTCTCGTAGCTACCATAGCATACATGAGACTACCAACAAAAAACTGATAGGGAATTTTGGTCATGAATTCCTTTTCCTCATCTGATTTGGGGCAATCATCCTTGTTCAATTTCACATATGTGGGCAAAGGTGTACTCAATGCCTTTCCACCCTGTATATTGAACCTATGAAGTACTTTGGATATGTACTCACTTTGATACAAGTATATGCATCTTTTACTCCTATCACGAGTAATGTGCATGCCAAGAATATGTTTGGCATCCCCCAAATCGTTCATATCAAATGTCTGACTCAAATTCTTTTTGAGAATTGATAAATCATAAGAGGACTTCCCAGCAATCAACATATCATCGACATAAAGTATCAAGCATATGAAGCTGCCATCTGAGCATCTCTTTGTGTAGAGACAATGATCCTCATTACTTCAAGAATAGCCTTGAGACTTCATAAAAGCATAAAAATTTTGGTACCATTGTCTAGGGGACTTTTTAAGTCCATACAAGCTCTTCTTAAGCTTAGAAACTAGACTTTCCTTGCCAGGGACTACATAAATCTCTGGTTGTTCCATATAGATCTCATCTATAAGATCTCCATGCAAGAAAGCAGTTTTCCCATCCATTTGGACTAGCTCTAAGTCCTCCATTGCAACAAATCCAAGAAACATGCACAAGGTAGTCATCTTGACCACTGGAGAGAAGATTTCCTCAAAATCAACACCATGTTGTTGCTTAAAACCCTTTGCAACAAGTCGTGCTTTACACTTCAGAGAAGCACTATCTGATGTGAATTTCAACTTATATACCCATCTACATGGCAAAGCTTTCCTGCCATTTGGCAAAGGTACTAAATCCCAAGTACCATTCTTGTGAATGGAATCCAACTCACTCTTCATGGCACGCTCCCACTTGACATGATCCTCTGTCTACATAGCCTCTTTGTAGCAAGAAGGCTCACCGGCATCTGTTAGCATAACAAAATCTAAACCTGGAACATATCTATCAGGTGGATGTGAGACACGTGCAGAATGCCTCAATGGTTGCTGAACTGGAACATGTGCAGATTGA
This sequence comes from Ceratopteris richardii, assembly GCA_020310875.1. Lineage (NCBI taxonomy): Eukaryota > Viridiplantae > Streptophyta > Polypodiopsida > Polypodiales > Pteridaceae > Ceratopteris > Ceratopteris richardii. The sequence continues at coordinate 96,004,726 of CM035421.1, forward strand.
TCTGAATGGACATTCTCTTGAAGATCCCTATGTGCAGCATTTTTATGCATGCTAACTAGAGGACTAGTATCCTCAAACACCACTCTTCTCACCTCAACCTCCTTAATGGGTTGTTTATGCATCGTAGACTCATTGAAAATGACATCACTACTTCTGATCACTGATCGTGTTTCAGGATCCCATAAGCGATATCCTAATTGTCCTTCTCAGCCATATCCAAGAAAAATGCATTTCTTTGACTTATGGTCCAACTTTTGTCTAAGATTCTTGGGTATATGAACATATGCTTCACACCCAAAAACTTGAAGATGATCATAATATGATGGCTTCCCTATCCATAAATCTTGTGCCACTTTCAGACCTTTGGCGATACTAGGTGAAAGGTTAATCACATGAATTGTAGTCAACACTGCTTCTGCCCAAAAGCCTTGTGAGAGGTTTTCATGGTACAACATAGAGACTACTCTATCTTGAATAGTTCTATTCATCCTCTCAGCTACACCATTCTATACTGGGGTATAAGGAGCTATAAACTCTCTACGGATCCCTCTAGACTGACAGAAAAGGCTCAATTCATGTGAGGTATACTCACCCCCGTTATCTGAACGTAAAGCCTTAAGCTTAGTTCCTTTTTCAATCTCAATTGAAGCAAACCATTTTCTAAAAGTAGGGAATACCTCATCCTTCGATTTGATAGGATATACCCAAACTTTTCTAGTAGCATCATCTATGAAAGTGACAAAGTAGAGAGAACAACCTAAGGACCTAGTGGGCATGGGACCACACACATCTGTATGAACGAGATCTAAAGGCTGAATTGAAGAGTCAATGTGTGTTCTATGCATATTTCTGGTTTGCTTTCCATATTGACAATGCTCACAAAATGAAAAATCGAAGAAAGATAACACATGTAAGTAGCTAGAACAAAAAAGATTTTCCATTCCACTACAAGATATATGGCCCAAACGACCATGCCAAATACAAGCCATAGGCTATTCAGTAATAGCTAACAAGTGTTCTTTCTGTGATACAAATAAAGGATAAAGTGAACCAACTTTGCTTCCTTTTACAATAACCATATTGCCCTTTGATATGCAAAAGGACTGAGCATAGAAGACCATCTTGTAACCAAGGTCATCAAGTTGACCAACTGACATCAAACTGCATGATAACTGAGGTACATGGCGTACATTATGCATAGTAAATTTTGAACCATCAATGAACTGCATAACCACATCTCCAATCCCCACAACATCACACTGGTAAGAGCCACCAAGTCTCATGGTACCAAGAGACTTTGCTGCATAATTAGAGAACCATTCTCTGTGTGGTGTCACATGGAAAGAAGCACCAGAATCTAGTAGCCATGTGTGGAAAAGAGAATCAGCCATAAGCACCTCAGACGGCACAGTACCATCAAGTGTCAACACATCAACATCATAAAAAATAGCATTAATTTCTTCAATCTTCACAGTCGAAGTAGATGGTGCAGGTAACTGTTTAACATGCCCATCAACGTTCTGTCCTTTACCTTTAGCATATTTAATGCATAACAGTCGTTCTTCATATGTCCTTTCTTATGATAATAATGATATTCGATATCCCTCTTCCTTGATTTACTTCTACTCTTATTTTGTTGACCATTCTTTTCCTTGTTCTTGCTCCTGCCACGTTGCTGATTCTTTCCTTGGTAAGAATCACGAACATTATATGCATCTCCACTCTGAGTGCCAACCATAGATTTTCTATGAATCTCCTCACTCAAGAGTGCTCCACATATGTCATGGTAGACAAGTTTACCACCAGGTGCACTATTGCTAATAGTTGTGCAAAATGTATCACATGATGATCGCAGGGTGCATCACAACAATACTGCTTTCATTTCGTTATCCATATCCATTTTCTGAGCCTGTAACTAGGAGAATATAGCAACAACACTATCTGTGTCCTTCATATGAAGGTCATATAATTTTCTCATCATGTACACTTTATTTGATGCCATCTCTTTTTCATATGTATTGCATAACTTCTTCCAAAGCTCCTCTGCACTTTCACAGTCTAATACTATAAAGTAAACATTATCTGCCAGGTGCAAGCGAATGGTAGGCCTGGCCATTTCATCTAACTCATCCCAATCATCTTCATCCATGTCAGCAGGCTTCTTTGAAATCCCATTTACTGACTTCCATTGCCTCCTTTGAATCAACACATCTTTAATCTAATTCTTCCATAGAGCAAAGTTTGTGCCATCAAATTTTCGGATCTCAAAATGGTCTTTTCGCTGCAAGTTATAGCTCCTCTTCGGAACACTAGCACTAGACCCTGATCCACTGGATGTGCCTGAGACCTCTGATGCCATGATGATAGAGAACTGAATGGAATGATAATGGAGCTAGAAGGGTCCAAACACCAACAAATAAGTGTATCAAGGAGTAAATCGACCACTATATAGTTGAAAAAACCAAAAATCTAGAAAAATTCTACCAGAGTATCCTCTACAAAATGAGTGTATGACTAGTGTCAAAATATCATAAAACTGCAATAACCAGTTTCCCAATAGAAGCCAACTAAGGTTATTGAGCACCTATGAACAACGATCATACATCTCCTATGGCGAGGCTGGGTAAGTCTTCCACCTGCATCACCGAAGAGACCTCGACATCTGGGTGTCTCCCAGTTAAGAAAACGTCACCACGACCCTCTTTATCAAACGTAAAAGGCTTTATGCAAAGAACGTAACCGCTATATCAATGACCACATGGACATACATAATCGGTATCCACAGAAGTGTAGATGATGTGTGTGTGCTCAATACATGTAGTAAAATGACACTAAAAGGTTGAATGCACAGCCCAAAAACTAGCCAATAACTCTAGCAAGTGTCTATCAACTCTGATGTTTTTGGCTCAAAAACATGCATAAATTTGCATCGACTACTCCCACCAAAACTGAAAACCTTTCCAAAAACTTGTAGTTTTGCGAGTGTGGCTGAAAAACACAGCCCCAAAGGTTGATATTTATTGTTGGAGAAGTACAAAGAACACTCTTCTTGATGTTCACATACCAAAATGGCTCCAAAAGACACCCAAAAATGCTTGAAAAATAGGCTTTGAAAGCAAAGAATGAAGCTTTGAGGGACCAAAACATGTTCAAGGTAATGACAACCTTAGTGTTTCCCCTTCTTCAGACACCAGAAGAGTGTAGCTTAGTGGCAAGAGATTGTCACGGTTAAGCGAGCCCTTGGGGGAACAGTATTGGGATGAGTGACCTCCGAGGAAGTATCGGGAACCTCTATCTTCCTTGATCATTGAGGTCCTCCCTTGTGCGCAACCAACGGTGACTTCGGTGACTCAGATGAGAAGGTATGCCAAGGTCTATGGCTTGGTCGCCACCTTAGTCGTAAGCCTTGGGGGGAGGGGGGGTGCTCGCTTTGCTCGCACAAAAGGAACAAAGCTTTTTGTATCGAACTGCTCTGATACTAGTGAAGTATTTCTATGACGATGCACCACAGTGCGCTCTTCTTCTCGAGGGCTCCACGATGATATTTTTGGAGTAGAAAACCGAGCTCCTGAGTCCATACATAGTACTTCTCATAGATGTTGCAGAATACACAGAAAACACAGTACACAGGGAGCACAAAGACAGACTTCTTAGGTTTCACAAATACGGTCGAACATATAGTCTCTGACTGACCAGGCCACTATATGTTTTATTAAAGAACATATACAAAGAAGTGTCCAGTGGCCATTTGGCCTTTCACATGGACACTAACGGTAACAAATAGCAATTAATACATTTGGTGTAGCTGATTGGTGGAGTTAAATCATCGTTGTTATAGCGAAATCAATATTGGATGTAGTATATAGTGGGTTATATGCAGAGGGGATAGGGATGAGGATGGGAAGTATGGATGCACATGAAAAAACAACGATGGGTGGAGGTGAGGTTGGTGGAAGGGGGAGTGGGGATCGTGGAAGTGTGTGTGGGGGGGTGTTGTGAGTGGTGGTGATATGTCCATGGGGTTGGACATGGTAGTGTGTGTTGTGTCAATCATGAAAAGTGATACTCGTGAAGCATTTGATAATGTTCTTGTGACACTTGACAAAAAATTGTGATTAAGTGAGAACATGTGGTTGGGTACTAGGTGGTAGATAGAAAGGATCATGATGAACTTGTGAACAAGTGGGGGTGTCCCAAGGCAAAAGATGTGCAAATGGTGGGTTGAGTATTGAAGAAAAAAGAGACTAGATGGAAAAAGGGTAGCATTGTGGGCTTGTAAATGGAGCAAAGGAGGGTTGGAGAGGAGGTGGGAATGGTGTGGTTGTTGGTGGAATATAAGATGTAGTGGAAGTGGAGTGGAAAACTAATGATTCTGCAAGTATGCTCGATGGTGCTTGGAGGCTTACATTATATAGGGGGTTGACATGGGAAGAAAAGAGATGGGTGTGTGAAGATGGACTACAAAATTGAAAGCTTCGGATGGGAATAGTTGTAGGTACGTAATTGGTTATGATGGGTGTTTCAATGACAATGGTTATGGTTGGCTTGGTGGTTTGTAAGGGGGACATTACATGGGTGGGAATTGGAGAGGGTGTGTGAGGAGGTGTTTGGAAATATAGTGGAAGTTTGTACAATTGAGGTAACCGGGATGGAAGTAGAGGAAGTGGTGGGGTTGACAGGTATTTGGATGGTTTTTCCTGGATGTGAGAGGGTTCTAACTCTTCTGGCATCATATGAAACATTGGGTTCTTGATCATATGGTTGAGATCCTCGACCAATCCTACTACTTCTACTAAGAATCATATGGATTGAATGAAGGTGGGATCCACACCATCTTCTTCAAGCAGATGCTCTAATACTACCTCACTTTGTTGTTCTGATATCTGACTATGGAACCAAATGTCTTGCATAGTAATGCACGTATATGTGCTAATTGCAACCATTTCTCATGCTCTTCTTCTTCCATGCAACAAGTTAAGGTTCCTTGTTCTTATTTCTTTTAAACACTTTCCTCAAGTATGATCCAAGGGTCTGGCTAGTTCAGAGAGATCTAAAATTGGACACCGTTTGATCACCCATGTGTATGACCAAAGATCTCAAGACTAGACTTACATAGCAGGTCATGTGCTCTTGTAAACAAGTGATCCACTTAGCTTAGTGGTTAAGTCTCAAGGGTGTGAAGGAGGAGGTCTTGGGTTCAACCCCATGGGGTACATGGGGAGAGCATTTTGCCCAAAAGAGCTCTAGAGCCTTCGAGAAGCATCCACTTGCATTAACCCTAGTTAACCGAGACACTTGGTGCACATGCAGTTACATGGCCAACATTTGATGGTTAGTATCCACCTGCCCAATAGAGGCATATGGTTGGGAGGAGAGTCATCTCTCTAGCATGTGGTGGTGGTCATAATCTTTATTCTCTAGCATTGGTATCAGAGCTTCTGTGGTGACCTGTGTGTGAGCATCATCGTCTTCATGCAAGATCTTCTAGTTTGGTCATTAGAGATCTCTTGGTCTTGTTTCTACCCTCTTAGAAGATTTGTTTTGTTTAATTATCATCTAGTTAGCCTATCTTCATCATCACCTTGGCAGGTTCCACAACTCATAGGCAGAATAACAAAGAAACAACCATGGTGTAGTTCGAACCTTCACCACATTTGGAGATTGCAAAAAAAAATCATGCCAATTTGTTAGGCAATTGAAACTAGGATTTGAACAACACGGGATATCATCATAGGCCATGTGTTCTTTTCTACTCGACGTTGCTCGGTCATATGATTTCTCTGCCATCCAATAGAGCTTCCTATGCTATTGCATCACTCTGCCATGAGGAGATTGGAGAAAAATAAAAGGAACTCCAAACATGCACCATGAGGGATTGAACTCTCAACTTCTTGGTTGAATGCAAGTGCTCTAACCATGTAATTAAAGAAGTTTGATATTAGTATTATCTGTTTTCTTTATCATATTTCTGAATCTTAGTTTTGGCTTTGTTCTTCATGTTCTCTACTAAACTTGAGTTTGAGAAGTTTAGTTTCTTGAATCTTCTTGAGCACTCTGGTATGATCACCAATCGATGCCGAACACAAAGGAAGGTATCCGTGGTGTACTGAAGTGTTCGAGATACAAGAGTGAAGCTTTGGAGGTTGGCTCTTCTTTAAGGAGATCCAAAGGTAGCCACAAAGCATGGAAAGACTTTTCCTAAGGACCAAAGGGTGCAAAATTGATCTTCTCATGGACAATGGAAGGATGTAGCTGTTGACAACATGATTGCTCCTACTTCATCTACATTTGTATCCGCATGAGTGCATCTCCATTTTGTATCCAGGAGGCACTCCATTTTTAGTCTATTTCCATTTCATATTGTATTTCCTTTGTATTTGGGTACCTTGCCATGTGCTTCTACCAGTTGTATTCATTCTCCTTTCAGGAGACTTATCCCACATATGATGTACTTTTGAGAGCCCCTCCCAAATCTATATAAGGAGGGCCTCTCCCCTCATTTGTACTTGGTTAGAAGCTTGAGGAGCCTACTCCATGCTCTTGGCAAACTCATTTCTAATCGACGTGAGTTTACCCATTTCATGGTCTACTCATTTTGTGTCTCACACATTCTTTGTTTTGTGAGAGTACTTTACTTTTCATTTTGCTTCCGCATGTGTACTCTCTACATGGTAATCAGAGCGATAGATGGAGGTCTTTGTGGTGCGTTTGGTGGTCATTTTGGCGGTCGTGGTGCTTGAGTGGTGGTGGCTTTGCTTCCTCCTCATTTAGAGAGGCTTTTGCCATCATATTTACTCTTTGGGGGCTCATTTTGCCCATTTTCCCACCCTCCCACCCTTTCTATCACTCTTTACATCCCTCCCACCCTTGCATTTGGTGGTATTTTGTGCTCATTTCATGGTTCATTATTGTAACCTTCGTGTGGAGACTATTGTCTAGTCATGCAGCATGACATTTTGATGAGCAAGTTGTGCATCTCAAATTTATGGAAGTGTTTATAAACACTCTTGTTGATGAGCAAGTTGTGCATCTCAAATTTATGGAAGTGTTTATAAACACTCTTGTTGAGATTCACTGAACCTTTAGTGAATACGGGATTTTGATCATGATTGATAAGTTGACAGTCATATCATTGTCATTAAAGTGTTCATAAACATTTTTTTTTCCTATTTCTTCAATCTACCGCAAGTACTCACAAGCACTATTTGATTTCAAAAACAAACTATCTCTTTCTCCTATGTGTTGCAGCAGATGCCATAGCGTCAACAATGAACTGCTTAGTAAATCAGGTTCTTGAAGGGTGCGCAATGCATGATCTTCTGTATACTTCCAAGGAAGCATTGGTTCATAATGCTTGCACTGGTCTATAGCAAAGACTCTTGATTCTGGCCGAGGCACCAACAAGCAACACATCTGGCATCTCTCTTAATCAGAAAATAGTGGAGCAGACAGAAGCTACTAAGGGACTTTGCGTGCATACTCTCTGTCACAGGTGCTCGCCTTATAGCCATTCTCTCAGGAGTCCGAGACACTCAAATCCCATGACTCGTCCGCATACCTGCCCAAACTGAGTCAGACGTTTCACCTTTGTCTGCGCTAATCTCTTCTGAACGAGAAAGGAAGCTTGAAGCCACCAGAGAGCAAGAGAGGGAGTGAGGGGGAGAGAACAAAGAGAGAGAGAGCAACAGCAGGGCCTGAACCTCTGATCGCAAGAAGTTTTCATGCTTCCAAAAATGTAATCGTCGAGCCCAGCATACATGGTTCAAGCCAACGATACGAACAGGAGGAAGCAAATCCACCGCATAGCCATTTCTTCTACAAGTAGTAAAGTCTCTGACATTTTCTGCAGGGGAGAGAGAGAAGTCTTCACCTGTTCGGAGACAGCTTGACCAGGTTCAAGCCAAGGATCGAGGGGCTGGTAACGGACAGAGCAGACCGTGAAGACGAGGACCCCGAGCATAAACAAGCCGAACATAGCATTGCTGGGCACCTTCACAACCTGCTGTCCCACGCTGCTCTTCGTGTTGCCTACTCCGGAGTGTGGTATCCACTCTTGCGCTGGTTGAATCATACATTGCATCTGGCAATCTCCTCTGGTCACCTGTAGGTTGCAGAATTACTTGGTCCCGCCATCACTGGCGCTGCAACAGCAAGTCCGAAATGCTCTCTGAGCCATTGAGCGGCCACTGCTCATTGACAACCGAAATGCGCACTATTGTGTCAGAGGGATTCTGACACTGACACAAGTTTCCATAAGCATCAGATGCACTCTAAATAGTCCGGGTGCCGGGGGACGAGTGAATGTAGACCACATATAGTATACAGACGTGCCAGTTCTCGACCAATCCTATCAGGTGTGGGCGCCATCCCAAGGCTTCAAATGACACAGCGAACAGCTCATCTGCGCCCATGAGAGAGTGGTAGAGATAGAGAGGTAGAGCGCAAGTCTGCGACTCATTTAGAGATTCAGTTGCTGCCTTTGTTGCATTATGACATCACCTATGATGTCAGGCAGCATGTAACGTATGCTCCATTTTTACTACGAGGACATGCAGATCTCAGAAATATTCAATTCACTCACCTGGACATATGGAATTGCATGATTCAGCTAAAAATGTTTGTATGAACACAAACACTATGCGAAGTGCTCACTAATTGAACTTTACCAATGATAAAAGTTGACAACCTTACCCAAGGTACATGCACACGCAGTGATAGCACATATTCCCACACGATCTTATCAGCCACCTCATTCATAAAGTATCGACTTGTTTTGTAGCAAGGGATTACATATAAGTTTATTATCCATAATCAAGTGTGAAATAGCATTTGGTGACTTTACACCCTTTTACCTACACGTTAAGGGGACACATCTTTGTACTCTCCCTTATTAAAAAGGTTATCTGTACTTTCCACAAGGGCTTAGCCCACAATCATCTAGCACTTCATTAAGTGCCCTTCTATCTTGTAACAACCAGAATATAAGAAGAAGAATCTTTTGTGTGTGCATGTGTGGGTTGGAGGTTAGTCTAAGCCCACCCACCAAACTCTCTCCACGTGTCTAAGCCTACTCTAAGGCTCCATTGGTGTACACCGGGCTAATCTAAGCCCTCTCCTCTCGCGTCGAATCATATTGGTGTTGTACAAGTACAGGGCTACTCTAAGCCCCCCCCCCCTCCCCAAGAGTTTTAAGTGTGGTGTCCAGTTGTTCATTTCAAGCTTTGCAATTATTTTGAAGCAGTATTTTTGGCAAGTACCCTTGATAGTGTTTCTAAACGCTTTATCCTCAAAGCTTTGTAATGACCAAAAGTGAAGGTAGCTCATCATCTATGGCCAACTTCTTACCCTCTTTCACCCCTATTTTTATGCCTAAGGATGAATGCCTCAATGGACAAAATTACAATCTATGGAAAGATGTCATGCGCGCATATCTCTACACGAATCTTCTTCATGAGGTAGTAGATGGGTCAGACCCTGAACCCAATAGGGATACCAACTTAGAAAATTGGCATGTGTGGAATGTCAAGGACAAAAGAGCTTTAGGTCAGCTATTACTTGCTTGCGACGAATTGATGAAAGGACATATCACGGCCTGCAAGACATCCAAGGATGCTTGAGATACGTTAGCCACTTTGTATGAAGACAAAACCCCTTTGAAAATATATGCATTAGAGGTCGAGTTTCATAATTTGACAATTAGGCCACACAACACAATTACCAAGGTCATAGCCCAATTTGAGGACTACCAGCGTAAATTAGCACTATGTGGTAGGTAGATCTCTAGTGAAGACATGGCCATTAGACTTTTTAACAAGTTACCTAAGTCGTACGAAACATTTTTCACAACTTTGTATAATCGCGGCCAAGTCTTATCTTGGGAAGAGGTTCGTCGATTATTGCTCCTTCACGATTCGCGAGCCAAAGCGCCTTCCTCACAAGAGTCAGCCATGAAGGCCAAAGGCCCATTCAATAAGGGCAAAACCACAAGTCATCAGGCTAGCAATGGATCTAAACAGGGATCGCATAATTCATCGAAGAAGTTCACCTGTAATTTTTGTGGAAAATCAGGACACTTAGAAAAGTTTTGCTATAAAAAGAAACAATAATCGAAGGCTGCTATGTCTAGGCAAGCATCCAAAGGATCTCAACATAGATCCCACTGCTCGAGTGAGAAACTCTTCATCTCCACAGAAGCCAATGCACTAGTTACTTCTAGCTCCCCGCATGAGTGGATCTTTGATAGCGGAGCTACCTCCCATATGTGCAAAGACAAGGACTCCTTTCAAGAACTCGAAGAACATACGGAGAAGTCTATCTTGGCAACAACAAAAGTTTACCCATCGAAGGAAAAGGGAAAGTTCAGATTTCAAGCCATCAGGGGGAATGCAAGTCTTTATCCAATGTTCTTTTTGTTCCAAATTTATGTATGAATCTACTTTCCGTCAAGGCCATTATAGATCAGGACAAACAAGTATGGTTTGATAACACCTCAGTTAAGGTAGTTGATCCCCATACAAAGGATTTCATTGCTCGAGGTATTGAAGAAAAGGGCCTCTACAAGCTATCTTGCTTTCTATCCAAAGAATCAACCTCAAGTTTGTGGCACCAAAGATTGGCCACACTTCTTACTTATCAAAAATCCCTTCATCCCAACTTGTGAAGGGATTGCCAAAGATAGGGCAACTTATTGATGTCTGCCAAGCTTGCACCCAAGGCAAGCAACACAAGGCCCCAGTTCCCAAGGAAGCTTCAACACGAGCGAGGAACCCTATAGCCCTCATCCACATGGACTTATGTGGACCTATGAACACCCCATCCTTGAGTGGATCCCTCTACTTTTATTTTCTAGTAGATGACCACTCTCGCTATATTTGGGTGTACTTTTTGAAGTCAAAGGCAGACACATTCTCTAAGTTTTAAACTTGGATAAAGGAAGTTGAGAATGAAGCTTCGACTAAAGTTAAAACAATCAGATCAGATGGAGGTGGTGAGTTTATCAATCATGACTTTGATAACTTTCTCACCCAGAAAGGGATCAAAAGACAAGTCACTCAGCCTCGTACTCCATCCCAGAATGGAGTAGCTGAAAGGAAGATACGCAGTGTGATGGAAATGGCACGAACAATGCTTCATCACAAGGATCTACCCTACAAGTTCTGGGCAGAAGCCATGCATACTGCCGTTCACATTCTTAATCGAGGATTTACAAGTGCATTACACAACAAAACACCCTTCGAAGCCTACTATGGAAGAAAACCAAATGTGAATTACTTTCGAGTCTTTTGGTAGTGAAGCTTTTGTCCATGTACCAAAAGAGGATAGAAACAAGTTACAATCAAAGTCCAAGAAACACATATTCATAGGGTACAGTGACCAATCAAAGGCATACCGTCTATATGATATGGAAAACCACTCCATCACCATTTCGAAGGATGTGATCTTCAATGAAGCTTCCTCATACTCAAGAAAAGATTCAAGTACAAGTCTTAATCGACCTATCTACACTTCAGAGGGGGACTGAGTATTTCCAAACTCCAACTCAGAAGCAAGTACTTCAAGTCATCCAAGAAGATCTCAAAGACTTATTGACAAGCAATAGCGAGAACAAAGTCATTATGTCAATTACGCCTTAATGCATCAGATTCAACAAATCCTAGAACCATCCAATTACAAAGAAGCTCAAGGACAACCTAAGTGGGAAGAAGCTATGCAAGTCGAAATGGATGCAATCGAGAAGAAAAAAACTTGGACTCTTGTACCTAAGCCCACAAATCATCAAGTCATTGGAGTTAAGTGGCTTTATAAAGTTAAGTACAAGTCAGATGGCACATTAGACAAGTACAAAGCAAGGTTGGTAGCTAAGGGATATAAGCAACAACATGGCATTGACTATGAAGAAACCTTTCCTCCTACTGCAAGATTCACAACCATAAGAATCATCTTAGCACTAAGTGCTCACTTTAAGTGGCCCATTTACCAGCTGGATGTCAAAAGTGCATTCCTCAATGGAGATCTTCAAGAAGACGTATATGTTGAACAACCTGAAGGCTTCAAGGTCAAAGGCAAAGAAGATCAAGTCTACAAGCTTCACAAGGCACTTTACGGACTCAAGCAAGCTCCCAGGGCCTGGTATGAAAAGATTCACAAGTTCTTTGAAGACAAGGGATTTCACAAAAGCAATGTTGATGCTAATCTCTATATCTATCAAAAGGAGTCTTTAGTAGCCATCATCATTCTCTATGTAGATGACTTGATCTTGACAGGCTTAGATGAAGAACGCATCCAGTTTATCAACACACAGCTTCACCTTGAGTACTCTATGACAGATCTTGGATTATTACACTACTTTTCGGGTATGGAAGTTTGGCAAACAAAAGAAGGTATATTCCTATCATAGAAGAAGTACTGCTCTGATCTACTTCCAGATATAACATGGACCAGTGTCGCTCAGTCTCTACACCTCTTCATCCAAACATCAAGCTTACACTCGAGGACTCATCATCACTTGTGGATGTGCATACCTATCGACAACTTGTTGGCTCATTACTCTATCTTGCCAACACTAGACCAGATATTGCTTATGTAGTTGGTATACTCAGTCATTTTGCACATCAGCCTCGTCAAACGCATTGGGATGCTGCGCAGAGACTACTTCGATACCTTGTCCTCACCCGATATCATGGTCTTTCGTACAGAGGGGCCATCGAGCTCGCCGAATACTCAGATTCTGATTGGGCTGGTGATCTTGATTCTCGACGGTCTACTTCTGGGTATATATTCTTGCTTGGCTCACGACCCATCTCTTGGGCAAGTAAGAAGCAGCCTACAGTTGCACTATCATCTATTGAGGCCGAGTATTGAGCATGGAGTTTTGCAGCATGTGAGTCCATCTGGCTTCGACATTTATTATCTGACATTGGTGTTTTGCACGATACTCCGACATGTCTTCGCACGGATAGCCAGTCAACCTTGGCCATCGCTAAGAATCTAGTGTTCCACGCTCGGATGAAGCACATTGAGATCCAGTACCACTTCATCCGCAAGAAGCTCATATCTCAGGAGATTACTCTGGAGCAGTGTACCTCTCAGGAGAACCTGGTGGACATGTTCACGAAGGCTCTACCTCCGGTTCCACTACAACGCTTGGTGGACCTCTACAGCATTCAGCCACTCCAAAATGGAGCTGCAAAGGGGATGTTGACGACATGATTGCTCCTACTTCATCTAAATTTGTATCCGCATGAGTGCATCTCGATTTTGTATCCAGGAGGCACTCCATTTCTATTCTATTTCCATTTCATATTGTATTTCATTTGTATTTGGGTACCTTGCCATGTGCTTCTACCAGTTGTATTCATTCTCCTTTCAGGAGACTTATCCCACATATAATGTAATTTTGAGAGCCTCTCCCAAATCTATATAAGGAGGGCCTCTCCCCTCATTTGTACTTGGTTAGAAGCTTGAGGAGCCTACTCCATGCTCTTGGCAAGCTCATTTCTAATCCACATGAGTTTACCCATTTCATGGTCTACTCATTTTGTGTCTCACACATGCTTTGTTTTGTGGGAGTACTTTACTTTCATTTTGCTTCCGCATGCGTACTCTCTACAGTAGCTTGATTTGGAGATAAGTATTTTATAAGTTAATGTTTGATTTCAATACTTGTTTTTGCTCTTTGCTTTCATGTAGAGTGCATTTTATTATCATTCAAGCATGGTAGCAATCTTCCTTTTTGATAATGTTGATGTGACTTCATGAAAGCTAAATGGGAGAACATAGACATATTGAAGCACTTATCAATCACAGACATGCATATGTGAATCATCATTTCCACTTCATGCATGTAAATGAATGATTGTTTGTGCATCTCTCCTTCCAAAAGACTATTTTCATGCACAACACAAGCTTCCTTCTTGCTTGAAAAAGGTATTTGATGCACATGCATGTTTATATCTTTTTGAAAGGTAGCAAAGTAGTATGCTTGTGCATGGATGCATGACATGCGTGCATAACAAGCTCATGGACTACTTGAATTAAGGTTAGGGCATGAAAAGAAAAACATGCCAACACCTGCATGCACATACATGCATTCGCATGCAAGCACATGCATTTGGATATGGAAATACATGTTTTTTTCCTAATTAGATGAGTTAATGTACTTTTCTAATCATTACCTTACTTTTTCAAGCTCGAGTAAGACAGTGGAAAAACATTAAAACAGTTATTTGCAGAGCCCCTAGCTACCATGCAACTCAAGTAACTAGTCCATTCTTTCCCAAACTGATACTTAGGCATCGCATAATCAATGATAAGTTCCATTAAGTATATTAGAGGTCTTGCTTAGAAAATTCTGCACGTCGAAAGTCAAGCATCTAGTTTTTCTTGCTATCTTGATGAGCAAGAAAACATGGTTACTTGCAAACTTATCCACTTTATGATGAATCTAAGTCCAGGTGATACTTAGAGAATCCTAAAGACAAGCTTAGAAAGAGATTTTATACTTGACTGTGTAAATTCTCATGCATCCAAGTAGGATAATAACTTAAGACATGTTTTCTTAGATCCTTGAGCACTTTCTAATGAACACTCTTACTTGATTCTATCCCAAGAAATGATAGAACTCAAATAAAACTAAATGGATATTAAACTAATTGAAATTTTAAAGTTCAAAAAGATAGTTGTTATGCTCCATAAGTTGCATCCCTAGTAAGGATGCAAAGTGCCAAGAAAACAATGGAATTCTTACAAGTTGTCACTTGATTCCATCCCAAGGAGTGATGGAAATCAAAGATTGAAACTTAGGATCAATTCAATTCTGATGTTCAATAGATGGATGTTAGGTTTTAAAATTGAATTTTTGGTAATGATGTAACTTGCTAAGAAAACATGGAAACTTTGACTAAAATCTTCCTTTTAGAAGGATTATAGAGTTACTTGGTGGTTGCATTTCAGCTATTTATGGTTGAAGAAAACCTAGTAGAGCAATATTTAGAAAATAAGATAAATTCCTGAAAAGAAGACAAAGATGTGTTGACATTTAAATTATTGTCCATTGGTTCAATCATTGTAAGATGCTTATACTTTAAATATGCAATCAAAGTGGATTGTGGAATTATGTTTAAAGTACTCTAGTGACATCAAACGATTGAACAATGATAATAATTTTTTCAAACTCAAGAAAAGGAATGTATATCACATAAATGAAATTTCAAGCTAAACTTTCATGAAGAATGGGAAACCATCTCCTAAAAGGTGATATTTATCCTTCAATATGATCCTCAAGAAATGGACACAACTGAAGCAATCAAGCTTTTGAATATTATCGGAAAATTTTGAATTCCTTTTAGACATCCTTCCAACAGCGCAAAAGATTCCAAGATGAATCATTTTCTCATGTTGTTGATTCCATAGAAATAATCTCAAGTATTGGAAGAACTCCCTAGTAGTGAGAATGGACTTCTTCAAGCTAGTTTGATAGCAATTAGTAACCAAGAAGTCCCAAACCACTGGTAGTGGTACTTAAGTCCAATCATTGGTACAACCTAAAGGTGTATCAATATTGATGAGATTCTTAGCTTTGGAATCTAAAGGGCATTAGCATATGCTCAAACTTGAGTTGAGGGAAAAATCTCTATAAATCCTGCAGGTAAGCCAATAAGGTCTAAACAAGTTTGAGAGATCTTAATGATAAAGACTAATTCTTTATTTCTATTGCATGATCAACAAGACCTGATCAAAGTTGGTAAGAATTGTCCAAGAACTTGCGAGTGGAACTGCTTCAAATTTTGCCCAAGTATTGGCAATCAAAATCCTTTTAGGAATTTTTTTCACTCAAGTACCATTTATCAAATGGAAAGTGTGGAAAAGAGTAAGTTGTTCCAAGTCTGAATAGAGTGAAATATTCCAAATATGTAGCCTACAACTGTGATCATGGTAATTAATTCCGTGGAAGGTAAAACATAATGTTTTTCTATCCTTAAAGGGATTTTGTTAAAATCTAAAAAGCGTGAGACGCATGTTTAGAATTAAGTGGTAGAGAGATTCCCCTAAATTATCAGTTGGGGTAGCTACTTAAAGCTTGAGTAAGAAAGGAATCTAAAGACAGGAAGTGAAAAGCTCTTATCACTACATTTTCAAGGCAAAGCACGAGATTGTGAAATGATCATGTGAAGGAATCAAAATATAGAATATCAACTTAGGGGCAATGCCTGAAACTTCGAAGTTCTTTTAAAGAATTGAAGTGAGAAGGTACTCTATCAAGAGATATTTAGAATTTAAGATAAGCATCACTCACACATCAATGTGAATATAAAATAGGTGGTATGGAACACCAGATTCTATACTCAGATTGATGTAGATAAGATGGTATGGGACATCAGACAGTGGGATGATATCTTTTAGTCCTATAATGAATCTTGAAAAAGATCCGCAATGGAATTAAAAATTCAAAGGAGAAGTTTAAATTCAAGGAGGATAAAAGCATGATCTCAAGATACTTCAAGATCAAGAAAATATGAAGTAAATAACTTCTAAGATCTTCTTTTTCAAATAGGACAAAGACTTTTTCTTATTTGAATTATGAAGCACTTCAAGATAAAGTGTTGTTGATCCAAAAATATTAGATAAATTTCTAAAGAAAGAGGACTTTGACATTGAAATGATCCTTTCAACTAAGGAATAAACTGACTAAGTCAAGCACCAAGTTCCTAGTGTAACTTGGTAAATTTAATCCTTTGACTCAAAGAAATGCACAATAATTGCATTCCCAATAAGCAATCAGAAAGATTGAATATAGACATGAACTTAATCTCAAGTGAAGAATTATTTGAGTAAAAACTCATCAATAAAACCTTAGTGGTTGGCACACTGATGTTAGATACCACACTAGTATCTTGTGGTTGGATGATGTTTTAGATTTGCTCTAAATCTTTATGAGAATCTAGATTATTTCTCTTAAAGGTAGGAACATTGCTTCAATATCTTGTTGAAATAGATCTTTGCATAGTTAAAGCCTTGAGTCATCTAGAAATTGACTCATCACAAGTTTACATATATCTTTGAAGTTTGAATTAGTTGTACAGAGTGTTAATTCTTTCTTTCCGCTCTTTGAATATTTTGGATTTGAATCAGATATGGTATTTGATTCTTTTCACAAAAGTCGAGGGTTAGCCAGTTAGAACCAAGTAACTAAATTAAACATCCCAGATAAGAACCTCTTTCAAACTTCAAAAAATGCTAAGTATAAGTTGACTTATTCATTTGAGTTTGCTTCCCGTTCTCTAGCATAAGTTTAATGAATTTCTAGAGTTCAGTACACTCTAGAACAAAGAAGTTAGGAATCACTTATAAGATTGACAATTCACAAGAACTTAAACATTAAGTCTTTGAGAAAAGAGTCCTAAGTTTTAAAATTTTCATTTTGGATTTGACTTGGTCAAGTTATAGTACACTTGACCCAAAGTAAATGGAAAACTTTCTCCTACAATGTACATAGGATAGCCCATTAGGACAAAGTAGTCCTCCAGTCGGATGAAAAAATCAAGTAAGTATTGGTTGGGAGTAAACCATTGTACAAACATCCAAGTTAGATATTTGTGCCAAAAAAACTTCAAATTTTCCAAATCAAATTCAAGTGAATCAAGAGTTCTCAAAGTCTTGATAGAGATAAGAATCCCACCTTAATTACTAAGTCCATGCACTAGTCATGCCCAAAAAATGGACTAGTAATTGGAATCCACCTAGTTCACATGTTCATGCCTAGATCACACCTCGTAAATAAGTGAATTGGCTAGGGATGTTTTTAGATCCACCCTTATTATTCATTCACTACTTCGTACTTTGACCAGATTATCAAAGTGCAGAGCTAGATGATGTTTTGAATCATTTTGGCAGGGATCCCACCATAGAGATGAGACATGTTCTTCCTTCTAGAACATGACCATGTTCTTCTAGTTTTAGAACATGAGGCTCAGAGTTTGCCTACAATGTTTATATAGCTCTATTTTCAAGGACAAAATTTTTTTCCAAGGGGGAGGGGGTAGAATGTAATAAAGTAAGTCTATGATCTAATGGTCTACCTAGTTCACAAAAATCTAAAATCGGACATCGTTTGGTCACCCATGTGTATGACCAAAGATCTTGAGGCTAGACTTATGTAGCAGGTCATCTTTGCTCTTGTAAATAAGTGACCCACTTATCTTAGTGGTTAAGTCTTAATGGTGTGAAGGTGGAGGTCTTGGGTTCAACCCCCATGGGGTACATGGGGAGAGTATTTTTCCCAAAAGAGCTCTAGAGCCTTCTAGAAGCATCCACTTGAGTTAACTCTAGTTAATTGGGACACTTTGCGCACATGTAGTTACATGGACGACACTTGGATGGTTAGTATCCACCTGCCCAAGAAGGTAGTCCCTTGGAGAGAGCTATATATAGAGGCATATGGTTGAGAGGAGAGCCATCTGTCTAGCACGTGGTGGTGGTGGTCGTAATCTTCATTCTCTTGTAGGTCCAAATGTGAGGATAGGTACTAATTGCTTTGCCCAATTTGAAATCACCTAAGTGCACCTCTGAAAATCTGACTTTTAAATCTGTAGCCTTAGATGAAGCACAACCTTCGCAGTCTGCACGAAATGTTTGCATCACGAATGACGGTAATGGATCATATGCGACGTCTGTGATCAGCGATGGCACGTTTGCTGAGGATCCCATCTGTGCTGAAGAATCGTGGTGCTGATTTAGGGTGACTTCAGACTGGGGCTCCGGAAGGAGCAAGGAAAAATATGGAGTTCCACTTGGAACGATGCATAGCTTGAAAGTTGTTTTGGACCTACATTCACACACGGAGTGGAACTCAGTAGAAGACAGCTGCGATGGAAATCTGACTTGACGCATGATCATTGGCTGAGCAGAATGCCGCATGGTCTTGACCACTTTTGTTACCAGTCTTTTATTCTAAAACAATATGACGAGAGCCTGGAACACTAGTTGGGGCGGAGAAGAGGAGTCGGAACTGAAATGAAGAAATCGTGCCGCTTACTTAGCAACTCATAGCAGCAGGCAATGGCGAGTTAACTCTGCCCTTGGGCTGTGTGCCTCTTCGCGTTCCCCTAGGGTTTGGGGGACGCGGCGCTCTCTTTTCCTCCCCCTCCTTGGGAGGGGTAGCCTCTCTACTCTCCTCCTCCCCCTCGGTGTGAGGGGGGGCTTTGCCATTGCCGCTGTGTTGCTGCACTCGTGGCTCCGTGATGGCCCTGCAGGACGCAATACGCGATGGTCTTCCTGTTGCGAGAAATGGTGATACTGATGTGTTGATGAAAACTATGTTTAATCCGGTTTATGTTGGCAGCAATAGCTCGATGAGACCCGACGCGATCATTCAGAAAGGATTGGCAGAAGCTGATGCTATGCTTGTTGGAGTCGACAGGAATGCGACTGAGTATGAAGTAATGATGAACGACAGATTTGAGGGATGTCAACAGATGAACGCCCCTGTGTCCTATGCTAAGGTGGTACAGAGACCAAAGCAAGACTTCTTCTCTGTGTTTGCTAATCAAAATCTGGAAGGTAAACAACTCCCTCACTCTGTTCTCTCGGATCTTAAAGGTAAAAGCAAAATAGTCGGATCTAGTAAGGATAGTGAATATGATAAAGATAAGGTTCATTCTGTAGATCTTGACCCTGAAGATGAAACTGATTCGGATGATTGTACGCTAACTATTGAAAGTTCTGCCCTCATTAGTTGGAATAATCACCTTGAAGATAAAGTTGTCATTGCCCACTGTCATGGACCTAGGCCTGCTCAGGATGTTCTTAAAACCTGGATGAGGACTAACTGGGAAAGTAAGGGGCTCTTTGCTAGACATGTGCAATATCTGCCAAATAACTTTTACCTTTTCTTTTTTGAAGATGTGAATAATGCTCTGAAAGTTATAGCAGAGGGTCATTGGATAATTAGAAACACCCCCCTGTCATTCTATAAATGGTACCCTGGTTTTAACCCAAGAACCAACAAACCGACAAAAATTCCCATTTGGGTTGATTTCCCTGATTTCCCTGTGGAGTATTATCCCTGGCTCGAAAAGCTGGGTTCCCTAATCGGAAAAATTCTTGGGCAAAAACCTAAAAAGGAGTTCAATCCCAAATGGGAGCCTCAAATGTTGATTGAGGTTGATATCTCTAAAAAGGTTAAGACTGAAATTGTCAAATAGAACTCAGAGGGATTTAAACTGCATGTTCAAAAGGTTGTTTATAAAAATCTTCCTAATGCCTGCTTTAACTGTTACAATCAAGGTCATTTAATTAAAGACTGCCCCCTTTTAGCCAAAAATCAGAGCAAAATGGCTGGAGTTGGAGAAGAATCTCCCCCTTCCTCTGCTCCTAGCAACTCGGCTCAAGTCAAAGATGAGCAATGATTCAAAAAAGTTTCTTATAAACAGAAAAAAAAAACCCTAACTTGGGTATCAGATCTGAGACTCTGGTAAAAGAGATTCTCAATCCCTTTAGGGTTCTCGAAGATCTTAATACTACTGACTGTCGTGATTCGGGAATTGAGGTATAGGGGGAGCAAATTAAGCAAGATAGCAAATCTCTGGGCAGTGGTATAAAAAGCTGTATCAATGTTCCCGGTTCTTCCTCCAGGAACTTGCCGGATCCCATTTGTCTGAAGGTTTCCCCTAAAGTAAAAGACAGTAATTGTGAAGATATGTTTATTGAACAAATTAACAGGTTTGATGAGTTATCTTCTGATCAGGATTATACAGGAGGGACCAGCAAAGAAGATGTTTGCATGACAAATGTTAGTTCCCCTAGCCCTAAAGGTAAAGATAAGTTTAACTCTAAGAGGAAAGATACCATAAGGTCCTCTGTTTCTGTAGTGAAGCCAGGTAAGAACCTGAAAAAGTAAGGTTGTTCTCCTTTGTCAGGTTTCTCTTTGGTCTGTTTTTACCTTTTACTTGTTTTTCATGGATAATATTAAACTGGTTTCTCTTAATACTAAAGGTCTTTCTGACCCGATCAGAGGTAAAATGATAAATAAGTGGTTCAAAGACTCTTCTCTTATGCCTGATTTTATTTGCTTACAGGAATTAAAGTTAGGTGGGCCCCCGCTCATGATGAACTTGAAGACTATTAATAATAACTGTCACTGGGTGCATACAGTTCACAAAGGCAAAGGCGGGGCGGCCATTGGTGTTGCTAATAGTTTGTATCATTTAATTGAAGAGGTTATGATTAGTCCTACTAACCAATGGGTTGCTGTTAAATGCAAATTGCCTCTCAAAGTTACTATTGTGAGTGTGTATGCGGCTAATCAAGCTTTGCAGAGAGCCAGATGCTGGGAAGAAATTTCTAGGATCAATGGGGACCTTTGGTTGACTGGTGATTTTAATATGGTCACTAATAGTGGTGACAGGTCTGGTAATTGTGATAATGTTATTTATGGTAGTGAAAAACATTGCTGGTTTAATTTGATGAGTAAACACAACCTGGTGGATCTTTCTGTTAACTCTGGGCACACTTGGAATAACAGGAATCAGGGAAACTTACTTTCTGCTAGGTTGGACAGATTTTATATGCATGCTGCCAGGAGTCATGACCTTTGGAACTACTGCTGCAATGTTGATCAATCTTTTTTTCTTTCTGATCACTTACCTCTGATTATTAAGCTTTACTTTAACAACCCCAACTACAGGTCTGGTTGGCCCCACTTGGACTCTTCGTTGTTCAAGATTCCTGTTGTGAAAGAGAAAATTTCTGATATTATTAGTTTACATTTCTCTATGGACGTGTCTCCTTTTGTGGCCTGGGAAAGGGCTGTTAGAGATATCCAGATGTGGATTAAGTATTATAAGCAGAAAGCCAAAGATATCAGATACAAGAGGAGGATGATGATTATTCAGGAGATGAATCTTCTTGAGAGTTCTAACCTTGATCTGGATATCAAAAGGACTAAAATCAGGGACCTTCAGGAAAAAGTTAAGAAAGTGGACTACCTCCTTGCTAGAGGTGCCCTTGCCTCTTCTAGAGAATTCTGGGCAGGAAAAATGGACAAACCTAATAATTACATGTTTGATTTGTTGAGAAAGAAGAAGTCCAGGGACTTCATCCCCCTGCTGAAAAATAAAGATGGTATTCTTGCTTCTAGCATGAATGATAATCTTCAGATTGCTCATAGGTTCTTTGCCAATGTATTCTCCCAACCTCCCAAGAGAGGGGAAGTTGTCTGGAGTGCAAGAGCTGCCATTGCCCTTTGTAGGAAAAAAATGGTTCCTCAGGGAATGGACTCCCTCCTTGACATGCCCCTCTCTGAGGGTGAGGTCAGAGAATCCATTAGCAAATTGAAGCCTGGGAAATCCCCTGGTCATGATGGTTTGCCTTATGAGTTCTTTCAGGTTTTCAAGGAAGAGTTGGTGCCCATTATTCTTAAGATTTGGCAAGAAGCCTCTAGAAGGGGATCCCTTTCTTCTTTTATCAACACTGGTGTTATCAAATTAATCCACAAAAAAGGGCCCAAAGATGATTTGAATAATTGGAGACCCATCTCCTGTCTGACTTCTCTGTATAAAATCTTTGCTTCCATATTAGCCAGAAGATTGAGTCCTCTTATGGATAGCATCATCCTCCCTGAGCAGAAAGGTTTCATTAAAGGCAGATTTATTCTTGACAATATTATTACTATTTGGGAGGGGCTGGAGTATTACAATGAGCTTAATATTGATACCTACTTCTTTAAAATTGATTTTGATAAAGCTTATGATAGAATTGAGTGGGACTTCATCCTGCAATCTTTGCATGACATTGGCTTTGGAAAAAACTTCATTAAGCATGTTAGTATCCTTTTTGGTAATGCTTTTTCTAAAGTTTCTGTCAATGGTAGTCTCTCTAGCCCTTTCAAATTGTGCAGGTCCATCAGGCAAGGATGCCCCCTGGCCCCTCTTCTTTTTGCTATAGCCAGTGATGCTTTAGGCTGGTTGGTCAAGGACCACATTAACAAAGGGACCATAACTGGTTTAGTTATTCCTCAGGCTCCCTCTCCTCTGGGGCTCCAAATGTTTGCAGATGACACTAACATGTTAATGCAGGTTGATGAAAATTCTGCTATTCATTTCCTTAATTGTCTTAATATTTTCTGTACAGCTAGTGGTTTTGTGGTCCATCATAAAAAAACTGGTTTTTACACCACTGATAATAAGATCCCTTGCTGTGTTGAGTCTGTTGGTTGTGACATTATTAAAAAAGGGTCAGTCTTTAGGTTGCTTGGTATACCTATGGGTTTTGGCATCTCTAATGAACAGAGATGGAATTGGATGCTTGATAAATTTAGAGCTAAAACTCATAAATGGGCCTATGTGGATAACAGTCTGTCTCAGAGAACTTTTATATTGAAGCATTACATTCTCCCCTCTCTGACTTATTTTCTTTCTTGCTGGCAGCCAAGTAAAAAGCAGTTGGGGCAGGCCATTTCTCTGGCTAGAAAGTTTTTATGGGGTGAATCAAAAATTCCCAAAGTTGCCTGGAGCATCTGTTGTATGAAAAAATTGGAAGGAGGCCTTGGACTTATCTGCCCTACCAGGATGGCAACTCAAATGGCTGCCAAGTGGATTGTTAGATCCATTTCCTCCAATGATTACTGGGCTTGTTTGATCAAAAGGAATGTTAACAGATTCAGTGTTAAGAACAATAAATATTGGGATAATTGTTCTCTTTGGGATGTGATCTCTTCCCCGGTTGTTTTTGTCCCTAAGGGTAGCCAACTTATATGTAATTTTTGGAAGGCCTGGATGATAGTTAAATCCAACTATACTCTCCCTATTTGGTTTGCTAACAATTCTTCCTTCATTAAGCAGGATTCTATGTGGCTGGGATGGTCTGAAAGAGTCACTCACCAGTCCCTCCCTATCAGATGGAATAAATGTAGGAAAAAAGGCTTTGCTCATTGGAAGGACCTGATGACTGAAGGTGAAGTTGTAGCCAACAATTATATCCTTGATTCTGATGGTTTGTCTGTGCAGTGTAAACAGATTCTCCTGGGCAAGAAAGAGCAGCTGCTTGAAAAGTTGGAGGCCAATCTTTGGAAGAAAGAGATCACACTCCAAGTCTTGGCTGAGGATATGTTAAGCTCCTACAAGAGAAGTGTCAGAAGCATAAAGGAGATCTCTGGGAAACTCAACAAAAAATGGGATCTTCAATGGTCCCATCTTCAATGGAAGTATAGGTTTCAGTGTGCTTGGGCCTTCCCTCTCTCCAACAAACAGTCCACTCTTAACTGGCTCATTCTTCACAAAGGTGTCTGGACTGGTTGTCATGCTAGGAAGTATAAAATTGATGCTGGTCTCTGTAAGCTCTGTGGGAAAGAAGAGGATTTGGATCATTTATTTATCAAATGTAAGTCTACTGTCAGATTCTGGGAGGTAATCTGGTCCTTCTGTCAGATTCAGGGGCTCAAAATTCCCAGTTGTAAAGATATCTTGATAGGAGAATCCTGTGGCATGGACATCCTTCTGTGGCAGATTTTAAGAAACCACCTATTGTGGTATATTTGGAAAAATAGGAATAGTGCCATTTTTAGTAAGAATTGTAAAGATTACTTTTACTCCTGTCTTCTGGGGATGAAGAAAGTCCTTAGTTTCATCACTTCTTGTAAAGATCCGCATGCGGATCATATGAGCCCCTTTATGATTATGAAGAATAACCGATACAATGTTTGGAAAGCCAAACTCCTCCCTATGTATTCAAAATCTAGGAGTGACATGATCACATTCCTTGATGATTATGCTAACCACTATCTCAAGTGAGATCTCCCCCTCCATCTTGAGTAGTGTTCTTCTGATGTTGTAATTTTTTCTAGCATCAATTTTATACTTCCTGTTTCTTCAAAAAAAAAAAAACTCATAGCAGCAGGTAGAAGGTATGCCGCCGTGCAATCTGAATAAGATATTCCACATGGCACCTTTTGATTTGTTTACATCCATAAAACGTATATGCCGCCGTGCAGTCTGAATTGGGCCTTAGTCACCAAGCTCGTGTTATCGCGGGTTCGTGCTCTTCTGTCCGTCGGGTTTTCTCAGTTTGTCACTGCCACCTCATCATTCTGTCATGGCATTTGACCGTTGGTCTATCGTGGCTTCATTCTGACTGTCGAGGCCAGCTCATCTGTCTGTCGGGAGTCTTCTGTCTATCGTCGCCAGCTCCTCTTTCTCTCAGCGTTGCCAGTTCGTCGTACGGGCTTCTGTATCAGTCGCATGGCCTTTCATGCCAATCGTGCCAACCCGGATTGTCGCGTCTTTCCAGCCCTCTCTGAACTTTCATAGTTTCGCGGGAGGACACTTCACTTCCGCGATAAACCATGGGCTGGCTGCGATAGACACACCTTGAAGTTCGGGCGACAGAGTTTTTTTATCAACGATAGACGGTTTTTCACGAAGTGCAATAGACAGTTTTTGTTTCTCCATAAATGGTTTTCTTGTGGGGCAGTTGGTCGTCTTCCCTCAACCTGCAGAAGATTCGTAGAGAGACTCCTTTTCAGCAAAGATTTTTTACCAGTGCTTCTAACACTTCATTATTCCTTTAACTCCATGAGGTTTTATAAATGATGTGAAGTGCTAGCGACTCATTCATTCTTAAGCTGGGCACACGACACTAGTTTGGCTGCCTCTTGAGAACGTCTATAGCTGAAGAAAGAGCCCATTGCATTTCTTAACACTTCAAAAGTCTGCAGTCATTATGTGAAGTGTGAACCTACAAGAGAAACTCACGAAGGCTCCTTTCTCCTTGTGGCCACCTTTATAGATGTGGGGGTCCTTCCCTCGTTATCAATAATTTACCTCCTCTTTTCTCCGGTGAGGTGGTTGTTGCCCCTAGCTCCTCAGAGACAATGGTGGCCCCTCAAGTTGCACTTAATCGCGAGGCGATCCTTTCAGCGCAAGAAGAACTCAAGAGAACTTGCCTCGTTGGTCAGCTGTTCGGTCTTAGGCCCCCGCTGGATACTGTGCGCCAGTGGTTTCGCAAAGAGTGGTTCCCTCGTGGCCTAATAGTGAGTAAGTGCCAATTCCTTCCAAGCAGACACCTCTTGCTAGTTTTTGAGAATGAAGAAATGGCAATTCAAGCCCTTAGTGTCAGGTTTTGGCAAGTCGGATGCGCCACCCTGTGCCTCTTCAAATGGGCCCCTGATTTCGTGCCCGACAACTCTAAACCCCTTCGGTCCCCTCTCTAGGTTGAGCTCCCCAATCTCTCTTACTTCCTTTGCGGTTTTTTGTGGGATATTGTCTCTCCAATTGGCAAGCCGCTGGCCTCGCGCGGAGATGTTGGGGGTTTCATATATGAGGGCACAAAACATGCGTTTAATGCTCATTGGCATCCTCAAATATGTGTGGAAGCAGACCTCAGCAGGCCTCTTCCCTCGCAAATTATTGTCGACTTGGGTGAAGGGGAATCTTGGGCTCAAGAGATCACTTATAAAAATATACCCAATGCGTGCTTTCATTGTGGTCAACTAGGCCATAGAATTAAAGATTGCCCCCTGAAGCAGAAGAATAAGCAATAGGCGGCCACCAAAGCCCCACTCAAGGGGAAGCAGGTAGGCCCAACCTTGGAAGAGAAAGACATGGATGACCAAATCCTAGAAACTGACTTAGAGGGGTTTACAGAGGTTAGAAGAAGAACGAAACCTAGCCCTAGGAGAAGCTCAAGCCTAGGGAGACTTTCAGAGAAGACCTGCATTCCAAAAAAGTCACTCAATAACTTATACTGCAACCTCGAGAAGGAGGTTAACGAGTTGGATTATCCGGGAGGGATGCGGGACTTTGTGGGCACAAGTAACTTACCCTTGGAGTGGCCCCCCTCTAACGAGGTCAATCAAGAGGACTACATAACTAGCAAAAAAGACAGATTCACCACAAGTAATGAGGACAATTTGGACGGTGAAAGTTCCATTATTGGAACAACAATACCGGAATCTGCCTCTCCATCTCCCCCACAGGAGACCTCCCACAAGGGGAATAGTTGACAGGTATGCCCTGAAAAGCCCCCTTAAGCCAAAGGTGCATGGTCGGGACCACCCCCTCTCAAGAAAGAAAGAAAACTCCAAGAGGAAAAAAGAGAAGTCCCACCCTCAAAATGAGGGAAGTGCAAGAAAATGATCATCGCGTCACTAAACACTAGGGGGCTAATTGACCCCACAAGAGCCACCATTATTGTTCAATGGCTCCGTGACATAAGCTTAAACCCAGATTTCATTTTTCTTCAAGAGATTAAAATTGAAGGAGAAGACCTTCAAAAAAGACTTAAGGGCGTCTCTCAGTCCCATGTGTGGTTTTCCACAACCCATCAGCGTGGTTCTGGTGGAACTGCCATTGATATCAATCACTTCTGGGCTAATAAGCTTGACTACACTAGTCAAGATAGAAATCATAGGTGGATGGCAATTACATTCAGCACCCCCTTTCAATTCTCCCTGATCTCTATATATGCTCCAAATGAGGGTGCTGCGAGGATCGATACTTGGTCCTCCTAGGACTTGTTTTCTCATAATGTCATGATTTGTGGTGACTTCAATATGGTGGTGACCCCTCTAATAGGTGGAACAAGAAGGGATGCATCATTGATGGCCAGGAGAAAGACACATGGGACCAAACCAAACTGTTTTTGGATCTGGTCGAAGTCAAGGACTCGAATGGTTTTTCTTGGTCCAATCTTCAATTGGGTGAGGACTTGAGGAAAGTGAGACTCGACAGATGCTACATTTCGTAGAATCTCATCCATCAATGGGGCCCTCCCACCCTAACGCAACGAATCGATCTCACCGTCTCAGACCATTACCCAATGGTGCTCACCTTCCCCCCTCTATCTAAAAGTCACAAGGCACCTTGGTTTCACGCCAGTCCGTTTGTCTTCTCACTCCCCTCTATCCAGCAAGAAATCACTAACGCTTGGCTTGAGGCCTTCATCGTCTGCACCTCTCCAGCCAAGTGTTGGAGAAACGCGGTGGAAAAGTCTCACGAGATCTTGATTAGGACCACGAAGGTTCTCAAAACCATCCGCCGAAGACGTAGAGAAAACCTATACTGCCAGCTCCGGAGACTCAAAGAAGAAGTTAATAAAGGGAAGATTCAATCTCAAAAGGGAATCCAAAACATCAGAGGAAGATTAAGATACGAGGAGGAGATCAAAAGGAAAAATCTTCAAATTTATTTTAAGGAATGGTGGGCTGGTAAGGCAGATAGACAATCCAAAGAGATGTGCAATATTCTCAGAAGAAAACAAATTAGAGATGAGATCCTGCTATTGCTTGACAAGAATGGGGTGGAATGTAAGACAGAGGAAGAGAGCATTCGCATTATAGAAGCACACTTCATGAGTCTCTTAGGTGGTGCTTGTCCCCTCTCCCCCCATAGGCGGGATTGCATGGCCACCATTTCTCGGACTTCCTTGCATAGAATCCCATGTAACTTGAGTGCTTTGCTTGATGCCACCATTTTCGAACAAGAGATTCTTGAAGTTATTGATTCGCTTTCGAACGGCAAGATCCTGAGGCCTGATGGGCTCACTAATGAGTTCTTTAAATCATTCAAATATGTGGTGGCCACCCCCTTGCATCTTGTTTGGCTTGAGCCTCTCAAGTTTGGCGCCCTTCTTGCTTGTCTCAACAACAGCATCATCAAACTTATTCATAAAAAAGGGGAGAGGAACAAAATTGAGAACTGGAGACCTATCACAATGCTTCAAACTGGATATAAGATTCTTGCTAAAGTCATTGCCAACAGGATATCTATCCATTTAGACCAGTGACTTAGCAAAGACCAAAAAGGCTTCATTAAGGGAAGGTCAATATTGGAAGCCATCATTGATATCTGGGAAGGTCTGGAGTTTGCTGAAGAATCTAATCAGGACATTGTCTTCCTCAAGATTGACTTTGACAAAGCCTATGACAGATTGGAATGGGACTATATTTTACAATCACTAAAAGACCTCGGGTGTAGTCAAAGGTTCCTCAGGATAATCTCCACTCTCCTTGGTAATGCCTCGACCAAAGTCAATGTGTCAACGGGCAACTTTCAAAGGCAATCAAACTGAAACGATCCATCAGGCAAGGTTGCCTGTTTGCCCTGTTGCTCTTCGCCATCGCCACAGAAGGACTTAGCCAACTTGTGGAGCATCAGATGGAGCTTGGTCGCATAAGAGGCATCACTTTGCCACATAACTCTGGGGAAATGACCATGAGGCTTTTTGCGGACGACACAAATGCCTTTGTCCACAATGACGATACCAACCTGGAAACCTTTTGGTGGTGCCTTGAAACTTTTTGTGAGGCCTCTAGGTCCAGAATTAACCATTCCAAGACCGCATCCAGGGCTATCAAAGGGAATCAACCCAATCTCCTCACTGTGCAGGGATGTCGAAGCATTCAATCGGGTCAGGTCGTTCGCATTCTTGGTATCCCCATGGGATTCGGTGTTACTCTGGAACAAAGGTGGGCTTGGGTTCTCTCCAGACTTAATAATAAACTTAACTATTGGAGGGGTTTGCAAATTAATCTTGTTGGTCGGGCCATGGTGATCAACATGTTCCTCATTTCCTCAATCATATACTTTCTCTCTTGTTGGAGACTGAAGGATCAAGGAATAGCCAAATTGGAAAGTATTTGTAGGAACTTTCTTTGGACTGGGGACCATAACAGGAGGGGAGTGCCTAAAATCAAATGGTCCATATGCACTAGCCAAAAGGAGAGTGGAGGTCTTGGTATTATGGACATTGGCAGCATGGCCAATAAACTTGCAGCAAAGTGGATGATTAAGGCCTGGTGCAACAGAGATTCCTCTTGGGCCACATTAATTTTTAGAAACACGAATGCGATTTCTCTGGTGGGCTACCTTGGATGGAAAAACCTCGACATCCTCACCCTCTTATTCTCTCCGATTCCGGTCTCACCCAAAGGATCGATCCTGGTAAGATCCTTATGGTGGAGTTGGAACAGATTCAAACCTCACATTAGAATCAGTGAAGATTGGAAGTGGGCTGCACGTATAAGACAAAATGACTCTATTTGGTTCTCGATCCAAGGCTTGAGAAACATGGAGCCTTGGAATGTCTTAAGTGCCAAGAGACTCTGGAATAAGGGATTCAAACAATGGAAGCACCTTTGGAAACAGGACACGAACAGATGGGTGGACTTTGAGGACCTTGACCCTAGCGCTGCGTTCACATATGACGAATAGAATGTTTTATTGAGTAGACGCCATTCTTGGGACCTCTCTAAAATCTGATTACTAATGGGACAGGATGCTCCGGATCTAATGGTCCTTAAATGGTCTAATGGTAGTCGCCTTTCCAAGCTTCCATATGTCGAAGCTCGCAATGACATTCACATCAGTCTCAACAAGAAATGGTGTCTCAATTGGATGCGACTTCGTTGGGATATGAAATTTATGTCTATCTGGCACCCTCTCATTGAAAACAAAAATTCGGTCCTCCTATGGCAAATTTTACACCATGGAATATGGACCAATGCAAAAGCTAACAAGATCTGTGGTGTTCCTCCCTGGTGCAAGCGATGTCGCCATAGCAAAGAGGATATTGGCCACCTGTTCTTTGCTTGCAATAAATCCCTTTGGTTATGGAGGGTCCTTGGTTGGTCTCTAGGACTCCAAGAACAAATCAATTGGAAGCAAGCCCTTATTGGTGAAGTGATCGGTTGCTCTACGGCATTGTGGAATGTGATTACGGGAGAGATCCTTTGGAAAATTTGGCGGGAAAGATGCGCTCACAACTTTGGCAATACCCCCAAGGAGTGGTCGCTCGAGAAGTCCCTGTTCCTTCTGGGCAAAAGAATTACTAACTGTAAGAAACCCCCCCCTTCAGATATCACAAAGAGCTACAGTATGTCAATAATAAGCTTAAAAACAAGTGGGCTCCGCATGATGGGGATGCGAGGTTTATCAACCTCCTCTATAACTTCATGTAAGCTTTGCCAGGTCTTCCATGAAGGCTCGGAAAGAAAAGTAGACTTCAGAAACATATAAGTTGGAAGCAAGCTCTATTGGGAGAAGTGATCGGTTGCTTCGCAACTCTCTGGAATGCCATCAGAGGGAAGGTCCTATGGAAGATCTGGCGGGAAAGATGTGCTCACAACTTTGGTGACTCCTACAAAGAGTGGTTGATTGAGAAATCATTGTTCCTCCTTGGCAAAAGGATTGCTAATTGTAAGAAACCCCCTTTAAGCATCATCAAGTGCTCCTTTTGATCAGCAACAAGCCTAAACCCATGTGGGTCCCGCATGCGGGTGATGAGAGGGTGATTTACCTTCTGTGTAACGCCATCTAAAATCTGTAAAAGCTACCCGCACTCTATGGGATTTGGGGGATCCCATGGGCACTAGTCCCCTTCTCTTGTACTTTTTTTTTATTTAATTCAAGTCCGAGAGAGTAGGCTAAGGCCTAACTTCCTTTATTAAAAAAAAAAATCCTACTTTTTGCCATGTATTCATAGTCATGGACATGTTGTGAATAATATGGAAATCTTGACTCATCACTAGGAATTGATGATCTCTCTCCATTATCTGAATAGTGACTAGGAACAAATGTTCACTTGTTGGTTGAACATATCTAAAACAATGTCCTTTGGATTTGATGGCACACTCCAATGAAATTCTCCCACTTGAGGAATCTCCTCTCTGTTTTCAAAAGCCATCTACACTCAAATCATGAAGACTTGTTTAACATGAGAGAGTAGGAAAGCCATAAAGAGTTTCATAGTACTCATGCATGATTCATCCTTCCTTCAATTCCCCTCTTGCATTATATAGATCATCACCTTGCTATTCCCTAATACTTTAATACCATTTATAAAAAAAAAAATTGATGAGAAAGAAAACAAAACGATTAGTAATAGCCAAAGCAAATAATTAGTCATGGTTAGTGAAAAACCTAAACTAGTATAATACAATTGGAGATCTATTCCCTTCTTAAGGAAATGTGCACCACCAAACTGTCTTGGAGAAGCCATGTGCCGAATGCAAGTCCTTGCAGTATGGTCCTATTGTGCATACTCTAGATGCATTTAGTTTAGCATGTGTGCAAGGATGATACCACTTCTCAAGCTATTACATCAATTGATTTGCTTTTGGTCTCTACAATAAATATGTTATTGTTGTTCGATCTTGACCTTTATGTGGATGATTTTGCTTTTGCTTTGGCTGTGTTTCCTTTGTCATGATCCTCCATATTAAGTTGCTTTGATCATTTTGCTTCATTGGCTTCCATGACTTTGGTAATGTTTGATTGTTTGGAGTCCTTTGGTTAGCCTTTGGTTTGAGAAAAATTCCTTCGTTCAATGATTTTGTAGATGTACTCGATTCCTTTAAGTTTTTCTTTGGGATCCAAGCTAGTTGATGGTGCCTTTGGGCTTCTATGAGCTTCGTCAATACCCAAACTTGAATTGTCCTTGAATTGATTGAATTATTTGATCATATCTCTCTATTTGGCTTCTTACTTCTAGGGTTTCTTGATTGTGGTTGTCTTTGGATTGATTAATACTCCTTGAGTTCGTCCTTGTGGATCCATATCTTCTTAGCTCCCTTGATTTGTTTCCTCTATGTTCTTCTCAATGCTCTGGTGGACAATGACTCTTTACTCTCCTCTTGAGAATTGATACCCCCATTAGGTCTCTCTTGAAAGTTTTCTCAATAAAGAGGGACTTGTTTTACATTTTCACTAGAACATGGTCTATCTTGAAGAGATAAGATGGAGTGAGAAATGGATTCATTTGGATGAGACTCATTCTCATTATTCATGTATTTCCCGATCAATTTTGACATATTTGTCAAGAGAAAGAAGAAAAGGAAGAGAGCTCATTCACACAGTCTCACACTCAAAGAGGAGCACACATAGATTAAGGCAAGGAAGAATGATCTTATTCTTCTTCGTGTATTGCATAAAAGGAATATACAAGAATGACCTGAAACAACAATACAACTAGTGCAATATATAACGAATAGTACATAAGGGACATACCAATGTCCACAAATGAGTTAGTTGATAGGAAACAAATGTTCCATCACTCTTGGTAGATAAATATAGTAAAGCTCACCAAAGTATCCCTCACATATATCGGGATGATCACTGTACATGTGAGAGAAATGAAAAAGTGATAAGTGTCATCCCCGATCATCACATGTTGAACTTGATATATCAACAATATTAGGGTTTTCTATGGGGGACTTTAAAAGAGGCATTTCCTTGGTGGCTATATATCTTGAGCTAGATTCAAGATAACCTCAAATTCATACATCTTGTCTTAGGATAAGCTCTTCTAGTAAGTTAGAGTCTTGACAAACTAAGAGTTTATGTTGCATTGTGTTATTACCTAGGTGCAAACATAGGGTTACTTGTCCTAAGCACTTGATATGATTACCTCTGATTCCAATCATATATGCTTCTATTGGAGTGATCAACACCTTTAAAATTTCAACTAAGGAATCACGAATACTACTCAAAGCTACTCTTGTGACAATGAGAGAATCCACTAGGTTTCATTTCCAATTCCAAGATTTAATTATGGTTGTCTTGGCATGTCACCCCATTTCTTGATGTTTGTTGCATGATAGTTTGCTATGGGAATTGATTCTTCACCTTTTAAGTACCTCTCATCTCGTTCTCTAATCCATTCTTTTCGTTTCCTTATTCTCTATAGGGCTTCTTGCCTAGCTTCTTCCCGAATTCTGTCTTCTTCCCTCTTATGACTTTGAGCTTCTAAGAGTCATGTTAGCATTTTTTTTGTGATTGGATCCATACGTCTCTTTATTCGGCATCCACTGATGTACTTGGTCAAGATATCTCCATCTAGTGTGGCTAGGTTGATTGATCCACCATAGGAAGTACAATTAATGATCAAAGGACCATATCCTCTTTGTTGGAGTTTCTTTGCATGTTGCTTTAAAATATATACTAGCACTAATTCTCCAACTCTAAGAACTTTATATTTTAAGTGAGCATCATAATATGCTTTTTGCCATCTCTTGGTAGCATAGATTCCTGCCACTACATGTAACCTAGTTTCATGTAACTTCTCTATTTGATTCAATTGTTTGAACAATTCATGTCCTATCCATTTGTAATTCTTTGCTACTAGAAGATTAGGAATTAAGAAGTCAATTGGTAGTATGGAATTTTGTCCATAGACTAGGTTAAATAGCTTAGTTCCAATTGTTGTCTTATAAGCCACTCTGAAAGCCCAAATTACATGTTGCAATTGCTTGTCCCAATCTGATCTACCCTGGTTGATTATTTTCATCATAATTATGCATAATACCTTGTTTGGACTTTCAACTTGTCCATTGGCTTGTGGGTGATAGGGTGTAGATTTTTCATGAATCACCAAGAACTCATTCATGAAGGCTTCAATGACTTCATTAATGAATTGTGTACCTCTATCATTGAATATCTAAATAGGTAGTCCAAACCTTGTGAAAATGCTTTCAAATAAGAACTTTACAATTTTTGTGTATTAATTTCCTAATGGCTTTGGCTTCTACCCACTTAGATAAGTAGTATGTAGCCACTATGATGAATTTGACATGAGATCCTCTTGCTAAGGGATTAATAGGTCCAATAAAGTCAATTCCCTATCGTGATAAAGCTCTTGCACAAACCATTAGTCTCAAAGACATGTCATCTCTTCTAATTGGGTACTTAGTTCTTTGACACACATCACAACTTCTTACATATGTTTCTGCATCAGTTCTTCCACTTACTCCTTTATGAACTTTCAATTTATTTTCATTAGCTTGTCGAATCAAATTTTTTCTTTCCTCATCTTCTATGCATCTTAGAAGCACTCCATTTGAATCTTGATGGAGATCTTCAAATCCCCAATGTCATGTTTGCCTTGGCTTAATAACACCTCTATGTCAAGTATCGACAAGGCTTTACCTCAATCACTTCCAATCTTTCAAGTTTAAGACTGAAATATACTTCCTTCTTCAAATTTTGCACTTCTATTCTTCTTCAACAGTCTGCCTCAAGATTTAAGTTCATTACCTGCAAATGTCATGGATTTTCATACTCCAAATTATATGAGAATATTCATATGATCCTTGTGCAACCTTGAGGACAATAAACCTTTAGTTAGAATGATAAAAACTCTGATCAATCACTAAGATCAAGAGTATGTTTGAAACTGATGTTTAGAAATGGAGACTTTGACATAGGTGACTTCAAACTCTGATTTCTCACAAATTAAAACCCATTTTGCGAAATGATCTTCACCATAGCTTCCTTGCCTCTCAACTTAGATTTTCAATGCTTAAACACAAAAAACTTTACACAAGTCACTGAGATCTAAGCAAAACTTTAATCAACAAGATGCACCATTTTCAAGTCTGCACTTTGGAGAGTTGATATATGAATGTTCCTATGAAACATTCACATACTATGAAAGGAATTGGACTATGAAACTTTAACAATAGCTTGATTAGCTCTTGAACTAGATCTGTATACAAGGATTTCTGATCCACATGATCATTCAGAGAGAAATGTGAAATAGAAGGACATCTAAATCTACAGATTTCCCTCGACACTTCTACTTCATCTATGATAATGATGTCTCTTGATTTCTACAATCATAATTGACTTATATATCCACAATTTCGTAAGTGGATCATGAACAATACACTTTTAGTCACTTGATTTATTAGTAATCTAACTATAATACACTAATTAGGATCCTCTTGAAGTGAATGTATGCTTAGTCATGCCTCTCACTTTTTGTCCATTGCTTTCTTCATTCTTTTTTATCTTTATGTGCACCAATCTTCTCTTTATCTTTGTCCACGCTCTTTTTTTACTTCATTGTCCTCCATAAGCACCAATTTGTGATTGGTTTGCAGCAAGAAATCTTTGAAATATAAGCTACCCGCCATAATGTGAAAGTCTCTTACTTTCAAAAGCTCCTTGCCTCTTAAATAATTGATTCTATGCCGTGGTCCATGTGTAAGCATATGCACCAATCTCTCAGCCCATGATGGTGTTAGGTAGCATATGTGCATTGCATTAATAAGTGGTTCAGGTTGATGATAAAATTGCTATTCAAAGGGTAATTGAAGGATGAATAGGAGGGGGATATGGAGGGGTGTGAACCTCCCCTTGTCCAAGCATGTATAAACTCAATGATCAATCAAAAAAATATAGTGCATCATTCTCTCTAACTTCCTACCTCAGAATGTGTGTGCTTGTCTTCACGTGTTCTCCCCTTCAATGATCTGTGTGCCTCAGAATTTGCACCATTCTCCTTCACATCGAGAGTCTCATGAAGCCATCTCTATGCTAATGGCCAAGCAATGGCGACCACGTAGTACTCGGGCTCACCTCCAGTAGCCTTTGGTGACCATGCTCACGTTGTATGATCCGACGGACATGATCGCAACATTGTTCACATGATTCGTCCTCATCAGATGGGGAAACATGCGCTAATTGCAGCCGGAGTTACAGGCGTTGTGGTGCCAATTGCGGGTGATGCGGGAAAATCTTGCAGGTGCTTGCAAGGCTCGCCATGTGGCCTATACTTCTGGCACCATCAAATGAGCAATTCGGTCCCAGCGTGCACCTTGGACGACATTGGCACACATGCCAACAAGAGATTCTGTGCAATCATCATTGACGTCACATATAGTGTGGGACCAGACTTCGTGTGCACAAGCATATGTTGTTTATCGATGCTAAGTAACGTGTGGAGGCGACAACCAAACCTCTCTTGCTTCACAAACATAGCTCATCATTGTTGAGGTCAGACTAACCTTCAGAACCATGCAATGATGCTCGGTGGAGAACAACTTCAATGCCCCACATTGGCCTTACGATAATTTTCTATTTCTTTCCTTCACGGACACCATTTTCTCGTGATCATGACATTAAGTGAATTAATGACATTATGTGAGTTACATAATGAGACAAAGAGACATAGCAAGAGTGCTATGGGGCTAGATTTGCTCGCATAGCATGACAAACCCAAATTCCTCTCATTATGCTTTTGCATGAGCATATCTCCATATGCATTAATGTTCCATAGTACACTTTAAAGTATCATTTATTCCGAATTTGCTTGACAAAAGTGACACACCAGTTTATAGTGCCGTTTTGGGGAGACATTTGCGATGCGTAAGATCCTTCATATAGCACTAGTAAAGGCAAAACAAAAAAAAAAACACTTACTATATTACACTATGGGTGCATGTCATAGATACATTGAGCATGCATAGACATTTTTCTACCTTCTTCCATGGCATAAGCACACCCAGGGGATTGTGGATTTCGTGTCCTCCAAGCATGCCATACATGCATGAAGTAGATTCCTACATGGACAACACACATAATTGAAATATGCATGAACATATATTTGTGAAGGATTGCCTTTTGTGCCATAGTAAAGATCATTTACTTGATGCATTTTTTTGGGGTCCCAAAAATTCATGTTTGAGTGGATGTGAACCATTGTGTGCTGAAGAATTTGAAGCATTTGTTGCGTGGGCCAGACTTTGGGAATTAATTATTGCTGGTTGTAAAAATGGAACAACACTTTGGTATGAAATTTGCATATATAAAAGGGCAAAGGAATGCATTGATGATGCACATTTATATGCTCTCATGGCAACCACATATAAGCATGATTTCATATTGTATGATGCTATTACACCCATGTTTGATCCTTATAAGGGGTTTGATAATGAAGAAGAAAAAGATAATGATATTTTTTCCACCTTTGTGATGCATAACAATGAAGGGAATGATGGCAAAAGCATTATTTATGTTAGCACACATGTTGCAAAATTGATTGAGGATTGTGGAAAACATTATTTGTCATTCATAGAACATCCTAGCCACCCAATTGTCTTTATGTTTCAGTTTTATTTCACTTATGAAGGAAAATTACCTCATAAGGAAAGCATGAGTAGGTTTCCAAAGCATATCATTCAAAAGGTACTTTGAAGTGTGCCACTCTCTATTTTATTTTTGATTGGGTAGATGCAAGTGGGATGGATATGATGAATATTAATCCATGTTCTCATTATTTATGTGAGTATTATTTCAGTGTTCTGATATGGAGATTTGTAACTGGATCATTCCCTCATGTACTAATGATGTTTATGTTTGGTGGAAGTATTTGCTTATTTGTGTATATTCTAGGTTTCCATAAAGATAAATTGATATGGACTATTTGCATTGATGATGTTGAGAAAATTCATGTGCAATTTCAATTTTTGAAGAAAAAAATGAAGTATACATGGAGCATAAAGATATGAAGCATGTTGGTATGGAGTATATTGAGCATGATAAGGTGAAGATTGCAGATGCTAACCAAAGCATATGGATTTTTATTAAATTGTATGACTCACTCTTATGGAGTCAAATTCATATTTTGTATCCTATGAGATGGATTTTGATGTATCTCAAAACGTATTCATACATGATGTATTTCACCCTTTACAAAGATTTTATATGATGATGAAAATCACCCAAGCACATTTTGCATTCTCATATAGAAGCATATTTTAGGAAGGGCGGATTGTTATATATATGAGGAGTATATTGTATATCTTCACATACTCCCAGGTATTGTACTTTGCCTCTCATATATGTAATATGTCCGAAATTGTATGGACATTGTTTTACCTTCCCTACCATGGATTTGGGCCATGCACTTCAGTTGGTGGATAATGTTCCATAGGCTAGAAGCATTTAGAAAGCCTAGGATTGGTATTTCATGTGTGGGTTCAGATCCACCGTGCATGCCAGTGTTAGGTAGCATATGTGCATTGCATTAATAAGTGGTTCAAGTTGATGATAAAATTCCTATTCAAAGGGTAGTTGAAGGGTGAATAAGAGGGGGGATATGGAGGGGTGTGACCCGCGCCTTGTCCAAGCATGTATAAACTCAATGCTCAATCAAAAAAATATAGCGCATCGTTCTCTCTAACTTCCTGCCTTGAAATGCATGCGATTGTCTTCACGTGTTTTCCCCTTCAACGATCTGTGTGCCTCATAATTTGCACCATTCTCCTTCATGTTAAGAGTCTGATGAAGCCATATCTGCATTAACATCCAAACAATGGACAAACTTCCAAGGTGAATAGGCATGTATCCAGAGATGATTGGTTCTAATGTGAGTGTTTCCCTTCTTGAAGACTACCTCGAAATCAGGTTCCATTAACAAAAGAAACCATCTAACTAGACTTCTTGTGTTGCGAGGTTTATTGAACAATTACAATAAAGCTTGATGATCAATGAAAAATCTGAATTTGTTGACTAATAGGTAGTGTCAAAATTTCTTTATTGCATAGACCATCCCTAGTCCTTCTCTTTCAATCATAGTGTAATTTCATTTGGCTTGGTTTAATTTTCTACTTGCATAGGAAATAGGGTGATCTAATTTTCCTTCATTTGTTGGCTATGCCAATATGCATCCAATAGCAAAATTAGAAGCATCAACATGGATATGGAATGGCTTATTCCAATGGATATGGATATGGATATCAACTTTCTTTTCAACTCATTGAATGCTTGTTCACATTCATCACTCCACTTGAATTGATTTAGTTAACCATCCTCAATGGTCCATGAAGGCTTGCACTTACTTTATGTTCTTAGGTCTGGGTAATTCTAGGATTACTTTGATTTTGCACCTCATATTTCTTGAAGTGTTTAGTAACCTCAAAATATTCATGTTGTTGGTATTCTTCCTCTATTTCATCATTCTCATTACTAGGGTTTTCTTGATATTCTATAAAGACATTACAATTTTCTATTGTGTTATTCATTTCTACTTCTCTCAAATATTATTCTTTCGAATCAAATTTAGGTTCCATTGTTATAATTTTGTAATCATTATCTTCTTGATTTTCCTCTTTATTATAATCTCTTTCATGGATCATTACCATGAATGAGTTAGATAATATCCTTCTTCATCCACACACTCAATCATGGTAAGGACTTCTTCATTTATGCACACATCTAAGGTTTCTAATATTTCCATCTATCCATGTGGTTGAAATCCTTCATCATGAAACATTTGAGGTATGTAATCTAGGTCTTCTATTGGTTGATCTCCTTTTTGCCATGGTTTCCAATATTAGAGTCTTTTCTCTTCTCTCTGGGCTATTTATGGATGGGATTCCATTGAAGAGGTGGGAAAACCCTATAAGAGAAGTTTGTTTATTTATTTTAGTGGTTGCACCTTGTTGTTGAAGGTACAAAAACATCTCTTCCCCAATCTTGAACTAATTTTATTTGTCTCATGAATGTTCATCCCAATATCATTTCATGATTGCTTTCCTTGCCAAATTTGCATATGGCTAGGGTGTGTTCAAACTCTACTTTGCATGTAGTCAAGATCGCATTTTCTAGGAGTCCTAAAGGATGCTATGCATGACCATTTTCCGATTGCAATTTCATCCTAGATTTATTCATGTATCCTCTAAATTTGATTGGAAGGAAATGTTTCCTTTATCACTTCACTAAAATCTGCTTCATTACCTTTCTCCTTGTATGAGTTAATTTGTTCTTTAAGGTTAAGCTATGTGGCTAATTTATTCCACAATTGGGGCTTGAATTACAGAAGTTCCTCTAAGGTTAAGGAACAACTAACTTTAGCCTTGTTTACCTCTTATAGTGTGCCCAAATGTTCCTCAAAGGTTCTCTTCTCTTTGCGTCTCAATGTGGGAGCATGTAAGAAATCTGATTTCTATTCATATGCCCCCATGTATTTTGGAAGTGTGGTAAGGCTAATTGCTTCCTCTATCTCCAAGTCTTGATCAGATAGATTCTAAATTTCTATTTCTCACTCAATCATTGGTTGCTTCATAGAAGCATCTATGTCAATAAAACTTCCATCTATCTTTTTCGACTTTGGCCTACGGGTCTTGTGGCGAGTCTGCTTCTACCTTAGGAATTGAGGAGTCAATATCCATGGTTTCTTACCCTAGTTCCTCTTCAGCCACTTTGGGTAGTTCCTATTTTGCTTGTTTTAAGTTAAAACTTTCTAAGCATTCCTAGAATGTCTTCTTTGGAATTCTCATCTCTAGAATGACTAGGATTGATTTTTCTAGTGTAGTTTGAGCAACTTCAATAAGCTTCTTACATAATTCCAATCTCTCTTTCTCCAAGTCTCTGTCATGATGCTCTAGACTAGGACCCTCTATTCTAGATTGATAAGATTTCAACAACATTTGTAGATCTTCAGGCATAGGATCTACTAGAATTAATCCAGTCTGATCCTTTGTTTGTTCTTCCTTCACCACATCACTTTCTTGGTTAGCTTGGTGTACATCTCGACTCTACGATGAAGCCGATTCTATATGAGAGGACCAGGGAGGCAGCACATCTGTCGTGACCCCAGACTATCTTGACTCTGTCCATCACCACCTCTCATTTTACAACCTTTACAATGAAGAACAGCATAGATGTGCACAAACTAGAGAATTGATCCAGACAAGATCATCGACAAGTGAACAATACTTAGGCCAACTAAGTATTTGTATTACCTCGGGAAAAGTTACAAGAAGAGAATCCCACCAAGCACTTCCTATACGAATTCTCAAGGGAACAAAGTCTTTCCAACATGAGAGCCTACACCTTATAGGAATTCCTTTTTTGTAGAACACATACAAGATAGTAAAGTAATATGGATATTTTGGCAAGCTACAGTAAAGTAATATGGATGTTTGTGTCTAAGATGGATGGGATGTCACAGTTTCGGTTGCCTTTGCAGCCCCAAAGTTCCTTCAACATCCTGATTCTCATAGTTTCGGGTCAAAAAGAAGAAAGAAACCATCCCTAAATCTTGGAAAACAAAAGTGGAAGCCTGCTAGACCTCTGCTTGCTGTCATCTGACGGTCGCTAGCCTTGTCACAAAATCACCACCGTGCAAGTCCCCGATCTCTTGTGGTTACCTAATGACACACTAGTATCCTATGCACAGACCAAATAAAAGCCAAACCAGAGCAACCTTCTACTTTGAGAGTCTAGCTTTTGCAATTGCCTTCTTCTTCCCAATGTTGATGCTCATCGCTTCAATTTTCTTCCAGTCTTTTGAGCATTCTCCAATTCACAGTATGCAAAGATGCCAGCCTTGGATTCCTTCAGTCATCACTCATCGATCACTACCCTTACGCTTGTATTCCTCTTGGAAACCATAGGAAGCTTCTCTAATCCTACTAGAACCATCAACTATCCTATCACTTGGTTCTTCACCTTCCCTACTACACCTCTCGTAGCCTCGCGTCTAACCTTGCCCAATCCTTCTTACTTCTACCTAGCATGTGCCGTTTTGTCTCTTTTGCAAAATGCTATCCTATCGATGGTGCCTTACGCTCTCTCCCTCCCTTCTATTTGTCATGATGCCCTCTCAATGCCTACTTTCCCTCTTGCTCCCCCTCTACATGTGTGTCTATTTATACATATCATGGTATATCTTGCTTCATCTACATTAGGTATCTTATATATTGGATGTTCTCACCTTGCTCTTGGTGTTCTTTGATTTGTTTTGCTTCATCTTATTGTATCATGATAGATTTGAGTGCCTGATTTGTCCATTCGTATAAAGGAGTTATATTGAGATCTTGGATTTGTGCCTCAAGAAGGTTGTTACAGATGGTGGCCTCAGGCTAATAACATAAGTGTCGAATCGAGTTAATGCTTCACTTCTCAATGATCATATGTAATCGAATATTCATGGGTGTGTAACAAAATTTGGGCAGACATTGGTCTAGACTGGCTAGTACTTATTTTCAAAACCCATATGTGCGATCCTCCGGAGTAGATGCCATGGTTGGCTTCAAATTGTCCAACCATTGAATTGTCCAGGGTGACCTAACTCCAAAATTAGTCTGTATGTGTATGAAAAAAGACCTTCTTGTGGTATTTTGGTATCATGAACATAGACTAGATGTATTGTGCCCACTTCCAAAGTTTGCTCCACCCCAGAGCAGACAAAACAAATTTTTAGATCAAAAAGGGTGGGTGAAGAGAGATTCTAGTCTAGACCCGAGGATCAGAAGAGGGGATTCAATGGGTATTTTTTGGATTTCTACTTCTATCCAAAATTGAGATATGTACATGACATCCTCTCTATTCTAGGTGTCATAAAGTTTGACCTAGATACGTTTACCAGAGGTAGGGGCTCATCTTTTAGTGTAGCTAGGCGAGCTGCTATCTTCTCCTACCCCTATCCAAGTAAAGTTTTAATGTCCTTCCTCATGCCCCACCTGTGTTTGAAGACTTAGAAGTTCCTTCCATAGTCCATTTGTTACGAGGAGTATCTTCTTCCTCTCCCCCCTCTGTTTTGGAGGATCAACTGCATTTGTTTGAGGGTTTCCTTCTTGTGTGGTTAGTCCTAGCCCCATTAAGTGCCTAATCTTGACCTTTCTTGCTCCTGTTAATCATCCATTCATTCCATCTTGTTGCTTATCCTTTTTACGCTGGACTTGGAAAGGCCCCAAAAAAATCTTCTCTAACCATAACCACTATGTCCCTCCTTCCTTGTGCATCCTCATCTTGTGTTGTACGCTCATCGGGCTCATTCCTTTGGACTGCCAGGTCCGTACCTTGATGCTACATCTCATTGTGCCTAGTCTGTTCATTTCCTTCTGAACACCTTCGCTCCATGCATCATATAACAAGGTTGGGTCATAGAACATCCTCATTTGCCCATATCAAATCTTCTAATCAAGCTACCTTGTTCTCGCGTGCCAATCCTTGGACCATTTACCTCTACTATCGAGGAGGCAACATCCTTGGGTGCATAATTCAGACCAACTTCCATGTATAGCTTACTCAATTTTTCCTGATTGTATATCCACATGTAATTCTATCCCCAATCGTGGATGAATTTTGCGTGTCTAAGCCAAGATCATGCCAAAAGTAATGGAAAACCTCCCCGTTTTGAGTGGGAGTCTAAGTATGAAAAAATCCATAATAAATGTAGATCCTTGTGGTGTTAGTGCAATTCTTTCCACTATTCTGATTAGCTTTACCCTACTTTGGTCTGCCATTGTGATGGTGAATTGTGATTCCTTAGTTGGGTGGAGACCTAACTTTTTCATCATTGATTTTGGCATCATGTTGATCCCTGACCTGCCATCTATGATAACTCCTAGAATATCTCTCCCTGGCATATTGATCGCTATTTGTGGACTGTGATAATTAGTCAATGGGGCCCGTGCTATGAAGTAGTTACTTAGGCTACTCTCTATGGGGACTGGTGCTCCCAGCGGGGCAACAATGCTTATTATCTCACTTCTAAATCTTGCATCCATAGGCAACAATTCATACAAGTTGACTTATTGGTATGTATTCCCAAGGATCTAGTTTATTGATAGAGATGTTGTCAAGGTGCTCCTTGTGAGTTTTGGCATCTTACTTCTAAGCTCCTATTGGGATGTTTGATACACGTCTTCTATCATTATTTCCATCCCTGGATTCTTCTCCTTATTCTTCACTGATATCGTGGTCT
The DNA here is from genome assembly GCA_020310875.1 of Ceratopteris richardii. Lineage (NCBI taxonomy): Eukaryota > Viridiplantae > Streptophyta > Polypodiopsida > Polypodiales > Pteridaceae > Ceratopteris > Ceratopteris richardii. The sequence goes on from CM035421.1 coordinate 96,049,210, forward strand.
GATTCAATCTCTGAGTGTCTGATCCTTGCACTCTCTCCTCCATCTTCCTTGTTATCTCCTCATCTTCCACAGTTGGGAATGTTCTTGCCTTGGTTCCCATCTCCTTCGTCATGGTATTTTCTAGGTTCATTTTGTTTTTTCTTACCTCGTCCTCCTTTTGCCCTAGGTTGCATGTCTTTTTCTCAGGACTAGCCACCTAGCTTGCTTTACTCTTCTGCTTCCGTTTGAGTTCTTCATCTCGTCTCCACCCTTACTTCCACTGTCTGAGCCCTACTCGAGACTATTAATGGAGAAATTTTATGCAATTGCACCACCTAAGCTATTGGGGACCATCATAGTACTTATTTCTTTAGTGGCAATTCTACCAAAATATAGAAAGCATTGTTTGTTGTGCTTTGGATTGCCATGGCCTACTTTGGGAAATCTCTAGTGTATTGGTCCCTGGATTTAGGACAATTGGAGTAAGGTGGTGCATTTTCTAGTGAAAGACAATGAGCTTGCACATGGCTGTATTCTCCACATTCAAAACATGCTATGGGCCATCGAGGCCTATTCTTGCCACAAGATCTTCTATTGATGTGCTTGGTGCCAACAAGTCTAGGAGCTTGTGCCTGTTGCTCATTAAAAGCACCTTTTCCAGTCATTTATTGATTGAGAAATCTCCTATAACCACCGATAGTTTTGCTACTAATGCTTTTGTCCTGGTCATTGGCTCCCAAAATGACTCATACTTTTACAGGTTCAAGTTTTCAAGCTTGTCCAAGACTTGTTTGGTGGAATTTCCTAGTCTAAATGCTGAACAAAATTTAGTGTCCATTTTGTGCCATGTTGTGAAGTGGTTGTCCTCGAATTGGTTGAACCATTTATTGGCTAGCCCATCCAAGGTTTCCAAGAACAGAGCCATGAAGGCATTAGTCTATCCCTTGAGCCCTCTATACTTACATAATGCCAAAAACCCCCTAATATGCATCTAGATCCTCCACTGAAGCTCCCTTGAGAATAGGGAATTTGATATTGATTCATGAAAGAACTGTTGCAAGATCTCCTAAGGCCATTTCCAAACCATTTATACTTCATGGTTTTCCTTCAAACCTCCCTCAAATGGTAATGCTCCACTTTGGACTAAGTGATATAGGCCATGAGCGAGTTGGGTTCATAGATAGTGTGAGCCCTAACACACAATGAGCTATCAATCACTAGTCCCATGAGGCATGCCAACAATTGTACAACCCAGCTCTATTATGGAGTCGATTTTATATGAGAGGACTAGGGAGGTCCAGGGAGGCAGCATGCCTATCATGACCCCAAACTATCCTGACTCTATCCATCATGGCCTCTCATTTTACAACCTTCATAACAAAGAACAACACAAATGTGCATTGACTAGAGAATTGATTTGAACAAGATCATCGACATGTGAATAGTAATTAGGCAAACTAAGTATTTGTATTACTCTGGGAAAAGCTACAATAAGAGGATCTCACCAAGCACTTCCTATAAGAATTACAAGGGAGATAAACTTTCCAACTTAAAAGCCTACACCTTATAAGAATTCCTATTCCGTAGAACACAGGGTTGTAGTAAAGTAATACAAATGTTTGTGTATAAGATGGATGTGATGTCACATTTTGAGTTGCCTTTGTAGCTTTGGAGTTCCTTCAACATCTTGAGTCTCATAGTTCTCGGCCGAAAGGAAGGAAGAACTTGTTCTTGAATCTTGGGAAGTAGAGGCGGAAGCGTGCTAAACCCCCCCTCATCCGATGTCTACTGGTTACCTTTGTTGCTAGCATTCTTGCCGAATCACCACCCCACTAGTTCCTAACCTCTTGTAGTAACCTAATGATGCAATGGTATTCGACACACATAACAAACATAGCCCAAACCATAGCATGCTTCTACTTTGAGAGTACGACTTTTGTAGCTACCTTTTTCTTCCCAATGTTAATGCTTGTTGCTTCAATTATCTTCCCTTTTTTTGAGCGTTCTCTGTTGGAGGAGATGGATGGATTATGTAGTAGGCCCTTTTATCTTGTAAATGAGACCAAGAAAGTACCTATTTACTTTGGAGTTGATGCTTGAAACAATTGAATCAAAACAAACTACTTCATGAATAGCTAGTGTCACAAAACTTGCTATTTTAGTCCATACACCTACATGTTCCTTTGCTCAGTGCTCACAGTATAGTAACAATTGATGAAATTCCTTTTGAGGGAATTTAATTATCTTAGATATCTAATGATTACAAGTGGAATCATCTAAAATGATAGACTATGCTCTGAGAAATAACTTTATCAATCCAAAGCTTACCCCCGATTTTTTAGGGACTAACTAGTAGATGAACAATGAGCACTTCGATGAAAATTTCTCCTAGATGGCTGAACCAAAAGCTTTGTAATTTTGATAACACAAATTAGATTTCAAGCTCGGTCCAACAAGCTATAGATCATTGAAATTGGTTGAGAATTCACCGAGATATGACCAGAGAAAGTTCACTATTCGGAGTAGTCATAGCATAGAAGTAGAGAGAGATGATCAATGAACTATATGTATTATAACACATGATTATACAAGATCATTGGCTTTGTAATGATGCTTAATGATGGTGGAATGAGTAAGCTATGATGTAAGCTACTTAAACTCTACAGATGTTCAAGATATGAGCTCCAAGATGAGCCCACATTACCACGTGATTTTCAAAGACATTTATATAAGAAGTTTTCTCCTAAGTTTGAATTTGAAATTCAAACTTGGCTCCAACTAAAAGTGACTCCCTTAATCTAAGAGTTATTCTCTCATTGAAACTCATAGCTATTGTTCTTCCTAACTCCACGAGATTTTGGCTTTTACAAGATTCTTCATGGATTTAACCTTTTACAAATGGTAAATGATCAAGTGTTACAAGCTAAGGTTCACATGATCCATCAAGTGCTTCCACATATTGCTTTCCATGCTAAGCCAAATGTGAAGGCGTGTATATTTGCACCAACAACTCCCCCTCAAGCCAAACATCTTGGCTTGCATTGCTTCTTCAATCTTCTTGAATTCTTGTAATCCAATCATGGTTTTAAACCTGCAAACCTTAGTACCATCAAGTGCTTTTGTTAACAAATGTGCACATTGCATATTTGTAGATACATATGCTAATTGAATCTCTTTGCTCAAGAGTTTCTCTCTAACATAGTTATAGTGCACTTCTATATGCTTGGTTCTTGCATGATAAATGGGATTGGCTACAAGATGCAAAGAACTAGTGTTATCACCAAAGATAATTGTTGAATGAGTATGAAGTCCCAAATCTAAATAGATCAATCTAATCCAAATAGCTTCTTGTGTAGCATCTGCTAATCCCTTGTATTCAACCTCTGTTGAAGATAGAGCAATAGTTGGTTGCTTTTTAGAAGAACATGAGATGGGCTTATCACTTGCAGAAGATAAATAACTAGAAGTACTTCTTCTGTCATCCTTACATGCTGCCCAATCTGCATCTGAGTACAACTTTATGTCCAAATCTGATGTATATAGGAAGTAAAGACCTTGGTTTTGAGTACCTTTGAGATATCAAAATTTTTTTAGCAACTTCCAAGTGAGGTGCTCTAGATTTATGCATGAATTGACTCAGAACACTTACTCCATAACATATGTCAATCCTTGTTAATGTTACATAGTTTAGACTTCCAACTATGCTTTGATAACCTGCAATGTCTTCAAGCAAATCACCTTCATGAGCACTCAATTTATGATTTACCTCCATAGGGGTGCTAGCTACTTTTGCATCCTCCAAGTGGAACTTCTTTAACATGTCTTGCACATATTTCCTTTGAGTGATGTAGGTTCCAGAGTTAGTGTATACTAACTCAAGTCCAAGAAAATATTTCAGAAACCCTAGGTCACTGATCTTAAACTCGTGCATCATTTGTTTTTTGATTTGTTTGATGCCATTGGCATCTCAACCTGTAAGAATGATGTCATCAACATATACACATAGATATATCATTTCTGAATTACTCCCCTTGACAAACAGAGAAGAATCTACCTTTCTCATCATGAATCCTTGGTCTTGAAGATAGGTTGTGAACCTATGGTTCCATGCCCTAGGTGCGTGCTTCAAACCATAAAGAGCTTTGTTCAATTTTCATACATGATTTACCTTGCTTTGATCTTCATAGCCAAGAGGTTGAGCCATGTAAACCTCCCCTAAAGTCCACCCATTGAGAAAAAAGCATTTTTCACATCTAGTTGATACATATTCCAATTTCTAGATGCAACTACACTTACCAACACTTTGATGGTTGGAATCTTAGCCATAGGTGAAAATGTTTCTTCATAATCTACTCCTTGGGTTTGTGCAAAACCCTTAGCCACAAGCCTAGCTTTATACCTGTTTATGGATCCATCTAAGTTCCTTTTGATTTTATAAATCCGCCTAGAACCAATTACCTTCATCGATGCTTTCTTGGGTACTAACTCCCAAGTTTCATTCTCTTGGAGTGCTTCTATTTCTTCATCCATAGCCTCCTTCCATTCTACTTTGGTACTTGCTTCTTCATATGAAGAAGGTTCTTCAAGTGATGAATCCTTAGCAAGATAAATAGAATGCTTAGTGACTAATGAAGTATCATACCCATATCTGATTGGCTTCTTACTCTCTCTTTGTGATCTCCTTATGGCTTGGTTGGATGATTCTGGTATGTCCTCCAACCTCTTCATCTTGACCTTGCCTTTTGCCATGCTTTGAACTCTTCCAAGTTGATGGTGTCCTCTGTAGGTGCAGCGCTTATTGCGAAATTCGCTTACACCATAGAAACTAAGCTAGAGTGATGTTAGAACACCTCTATAATCATCAGTAGCTTAGCAAACTTTTTGAAACTGAAAACTTATAACTCTATTTAGTGAATACCAAAAATTCACTTTATAGAAAGCTTCACGTTTCCTTCAAGCTTCAATTCTAAACTGATTTACTTCAGTCTTTACACTACTGTATTAGCTTACAGTTAAACAATCTTTGTGTCACTTAACTTTGTCAAAACTGTGTTTTGAACTCACCAAAATTTCACCGGAACTTCATTGGACTATCATCGGAATCTTACCAGAATGTCACCGGAATCAACTGCAATTCTGATTGTAATTACTTCAAGTGTGTATACATAAAGTAAGGAAGAGATACGTGAACTTCCTTCACTGAATGAACTCTATCTAAAGTTAAAAAAAAAACTTCATCAGTTCTTTTCGGTCAGACTTTGTACTGTGTAAACATGTTCGTTTCACCGAAATCTTTGATCAACTTATAGTTGAGACTACTGGCTTCAAGATGAGCTATCTCTCATACAAAACTTTACACTACGTTACGAGATCTAACTTATAGATGTACCGGAAAATATTTACTGAGAAAACTGTAACTGTTAACTACCTTTCACAGTAACATGAAATCTCTCAAATTTCTTCACATACGAAGAATGCGCTCAACTTCTTCCACATGAATATGTGTTTTCTATTAGAGAAGATGTGTACAAATGAGCTTGGCCTCACTTTGCTCATAGCTATGGAAAACTCTCCTACTTTGAGTAGTTATTCCTTACCATCTCTCTCAGATGAATACTCGACATTTCAGGTTTTGTTATTCATCTCTACATACGCGATCTCGGGAGTCTTCTATATCTCTATATCTGTTATATGTGCATATATCATCTATCTATCTCAGCTCTCTTATATACAATTTTGATCCGAGATTCAAACTCTAATTTTGGAAGCTTCTACGCTGTATATTACAAGCGTGAATTTGTCCCTTCACTAAGGCTTGATTTTTTGAATGCTTTGTTTCTGCTTTTCTTTTTCTTTCTTCGTCTTTATATCTGTCTGTATGTCAAATTTGTGAGTGATTCTTCAACAGCTCCCCCTCAATCACTAATTTGCATCTTCCGGTCTTCATATATCCTTCTTTTCTTTTATTCCTGCCATTTCTTTGAATCTGCTTGTCTTTACTCCATCCAAGCTCTTTGTCAGAATATCTGCAATTTGATCTTTTGTAGGAGTGAATACTATTTCAATCTCCTTCTCCATTACCTTTTCCCTTTGGAAATGATATTGAATTTCTATGTGTTTTGTTTTTGCATGAAATACTGGATTTGCTGCAAGATACAACGAGCTCATATTATCTCCATGTATGATAGGTATACCTTGATCAATACCCATGCTTTTGAACAAGGTCTGCATCCATATCACTTCTTTAGCTGCTTCCACAAGTCCTTTATATTCTCCTTCAGTTGACGATAAAGCTACTGTGTGTTGCTTCTTTGAACACCAGCTTACAAGCTTATCTCCTAGGTATATCATATACCCATGTGTTGACCTTCTGTCATCTTGAATTCCTACCCAATCTGAGTCACTGTATGCTCTCAGCTTTATATCTGACGTATAAGGATAATATAATCCTTCCTTTATAGTTCTTTTAATATATCTAAGAACTCTTTGTCCTGCAACCCAATGTTGATCCTTCAGACAATGCATAAACTGTGAGAGAACTCCCACTGCATAACTGAGATCCGGTCTTGTTAGCGTAGCATAAATTAAGCTTCCCACTAACGACTGATATTTCCTTATATCTTTAAACTATGTACCACCATATTTGCTGAGTTTATGATTTACTTCAAGCGGTGTTGAAGCTTCTCTGCAATTCTCCATATTAAACTTCTTCAGTAAGTTTAGGAGATACTTTCTTGCGAAACATATATACCATGATCTGTATATGTAACTTCCATTCCAAGAAAATATGATAACTTTCCTAGATCACTGATCTTGAACTCTTTTTCAAGCAGTCTGTTTACCTCTTTAATTCCTTCATCTGATGTACCTGTGATTATAATGTCATCTACATAAATACAAATGTAGATCATACCTTCATTTGTTCTCTTAATGAGTAGACTTGCATCAGCCTTTGAACTTTGATATCCAAGGTCATTGAGATACTTCACAAGTCTGTAATTCCAAGCTCTTGGAGCTTGCTTCAATCCATAGAGAGCTCTTCTTAACCTGCAAACATGTTCTGGGTAACTGGAACTTACAAACCCTTCAGGCTGTTCCATGTAGACTTCATCTGATATATATCCATTCAGAAATGCATTCTTTATATCCAGCTGACTTAGCTTCCATCCTTTTGATGCTGCTATAGCAATCAATGTCCTTATGGTTGACATCTTTGCCACCGGACTAAACGTCTCATCATAATCTATGCCATATGTCTGAGCATAGCCTTTGACAACCATTCTAGCTTTATATCTGGCTATCCTTCCATCTGCAAGCTTCTTAACTTTGTAAAACCATTTATTTCCGATCACTTTCTTACCATTTGGTTTTGGAACAAGTTCCCAAGTCTTTTTCTCCTCCAGAGCATTGAACTCCTCCCTCATTGCTTCTTCCCAATTTTTCTTACCTTTTGCTTCACTGTAATTCAGAGGTTCTTCATCTTCCTTTACTAAGTAAGCATAGTTTTTCTGAGTCAAATAAGAAGTATCATAGGAATACCTTGTCGGTTGTTTCCTTACCCTGTTTGACCTTCTTGGTTCAAACTCTTCATGTGTATATGAATACACATCTTCATCAAATCTTGAATCATCTTCATTTCTTATACTTGATCTGATCTTGGACGTACTTGCCTGCATATGATCTTCATCTCCATTTACCTGCATATGTGATTTACCTTTTTCATTTCTTCTTATCTCTTCTTCAAGTGTTTCAATACTATGCTCTTTATCTGTATACGAGCTTTTTTCTTCATCAAATGTCACATCTCTGGAAAAGTAAACTGTTTGGTTAAAGGACTCCATAACCTATAACCCATCTGATTTTCATCATATCCGATGAACACATATTTTTCAGATTTTGGTTCAAGCTTATGTCTAAGTTGTGATGGTACATAAGCATAAGCGACTGATCCAAACACTTTACAATGATCAAGTGTTGGTTTCTTGCCCCACCAAGCTTCATAAGGGGTTATCCCATTTAAAGTTGTACATGGTAATCTGTTTACCAGGTATGTAGCTGTATTTACAGCCTCAGCCCAAAGATAATTTGGACAATTTTTCTCCTTTAGCATTGCTCTTGCAAACTCAACTAGAGTTTGGTTTCTCCTTCCTGCTACTCCATTTTGTTGCGGTGTATACCTGCAAGTTATTTCTCTTTTGATACCTGCATTCCACAGATAATCATTGAAATCTCGAGAAAAATATTCTCCTCCTCCATCAGACCTTAGTTTTTTGAGTTTCTGTCCTGTAAGTCTTTCAGCATATGCATGAAAATGTCTGAAAGCTCCAAACACTTCTGATTTCTCTTTCAAAACCTAAAGAGTTATCCATCTTGTTGCATCATCAATAAACAGAACATAATATCTCGATCCGCTGATAGATCCTTCTTTTGTTGGCCCCCATAGGTCTGTATGTATGAGTTCTAGCACACCATCGTGTTTGTAACCATTTTTCTGAAATGGTAACCTGTGGGCTTTTCCCATCTGACAGACTTCACATTTGTGAATCATATGTTGGTTCTTCATATTTGGTAATCCTCTCACGGATTGTTTCTCCACCATAGCTTTGATTCCCTTTTCATTAAAATGTCCTAGCCTCTTATGCCAAAGGTCTAGTTCTGTAAATACCTCATCACCATGTGTGATCAAGGCTTGACCAACATTTCCTTGTACTTTAAGAGTAAAAAGTATACCTTCCTTTTTACCATGGACAATCTGTTTGTATCCTTTTTCTGGATCTTCAACAAATACTCCTTCATTTGTAAACCTCACTTGAAAACCTTTTTCTACTATCTGACCCACGTTGATCAGATTCTTTGGGATTGTTGGAACATACAAAACATTTGTTAGTAGGTCAGCTCCATTCTTACACTTTACCTTTCCAATTGACCTTACATTATGTTTTGTGTTACCACCAGTCTATAATGTATGATTTGAAATGCCTCCTTCCAGTTCTGATAATAATTCTATATTTCCTGACAAATGATTTGAACAACCAGAGTCAATATAGAATACCTTGAGGTCTTCATTCTCTAACACACTTATCGAGTTCATCATCAACGTTGGTAGTAGGTAGTGTTGTGAGACTGATTTTGTCCCCAACTTCTTGCTCCACCTCTACCATATCCGCCTCTTTGGCTTTGTCTTCCTCTTTGATATCTTCCACTTTTGCCTCTAAATGACTGCTTAATCCACAGATCCAACAAGCTTTCTTGTTACCTCTTCCTTTTGTATTACTTCTACTTTTATTTCTGACATTACCTCGTCCTTTTGCATAATTTTCTTGAGCAGTCACTTCTTCTTCATCTTTTTCTTTACCTTTATCACCTTTCTTCTTATTCTTTGCGTACATAGCCGAACTATGTCCTTTATCTCCGTCTGTCTTCAAATCTTGCTCAAACATTAGCATTAATCCAAGCAACTGATTTAAATCTGGTACAAAATGATTTAAAGAAAGTTCAGTTGAGAGTACAAAAGGTTTCCACCTTTCATCTCCTCTCAAACCTGTAAGCACTTGCGTTATTAACCTGTGGTCTTCAATAACTTCACCAATCGATCCAAGACTATCTGCCAAGTCTTTCATCTTAGTGACATAATCACTAATGCTTTGACTTTTCTTTTTCTTGAACATTGTGACCTCCGACCATAAGCTAGCCTTTCTAGCTTTCATAGTATCTTGGAAGTGATCTTCCAACGCACTCCATATGTCTTCTGCTTTCTCTAGACCTCTAATATGTGGTAATAGATGATCTGTAACGGTATTGTAGATATATGCTCTTGCCATTGCATCTTTCTTCTGCCACAACTTCAAGGCTTCTAATTCTTCTTTCTTCGGTTGACTATCATCTTCGAAAGTCGGCTTCTTTTCTTCTCCTCTCACATATATCATTAAGTCCTTACTCATAAGTAAGGCTTCCATGCGCATTACCCATGCCGGATAATTATCTCTATCCAATTTTTCAATAGAAATATGATCTGCCATAATCTTCTTGATTATGTTACTTCCTGTGAGTGTAACGTTAAAAGGTTTTACTTTTTACAAAGCCACACCCTTGAGAATGACTTCGGAACGTTTCTTGATGCCGTTCGCTATCGATCTCTTCAGCATTCACCTTTCTTTATGAGAATTCTTCAAATTCTCTTTCCATTTCTTCTTCTGAGAAACCTTTTCTGCTCTTCAGAACTTTTTGTGTTCTGGTACCATTTGTTGATCTTACTGCTATGATAACGCTTGTGGATCTTACTACTCTGATATCATTTCTTGGATCTCACTGCTCTGATACCACTGTAGGTGCAGTGCTTATTGCAGAATTCACTTACACCACAGAAACTAAGCTAGAGTGATGTTAGAACACTTCTATAATCATCAGTAGCTTAGCAAACTTTCTGAAAGTGAAAACTTATAACTGTATTTAGTGAATACCGAAAATTCACTTTACAGAAAGCTTCACGTTTCCTTCAAGCTTCAATTCTAAACTGATTTACTTCAGTCTTTACACTACTGTATTAGCTTATAGTTAAACAATCTTTGCGTCACTTAACTTTGTCAAATCTGTGTTTTGAACTCACCAAAATTTCACCGGAACTTCACCGGACTATCACCGGAATCTTATCGGAATGTCACCGGACTCAACTGCAATTCTGATTGTAATTACTTCAAGTGTATATACATAAAGTAAGGAAGTGATACGTGAACTTCCTTCACTGAATGAACTCTATCTGAAGTAAAAAAAAAACTGCATCAGTTCTTTTCGGTCAGACTTTGTACTGTGTAAACATGTTCGTTTCACTGAAATCTTTGATCAACTTATAGTTGAGACTACTGGCTTCAAGATGAGCTATCTCATACAAAAATTTACACTACGTTACGAGATCTAACTTATAGATGTATCGGAAAATATTTACTAAGAAAACTGTAACTATTAACTACCTTTCACAGTAACATGAAATCTCTCAGATTTCTTCACATACGAAGAATGTGCTCAACTTCTTCCACATGAACATGTGTTTTCTATTAGAGAAGATGTGTACAAAATAGCTTGGCCTCACTTTGCTCATAGCTATGGAAAACTCTCCTACTCTGAGTAGTTATTCCTTACCATCTCTCTCAGATGAATACCCGACATTTCAGGTTTTGTTATTCATCTCTACATACGCGATCTCGGGCGTCTTCTATATCTCTATATCTGCTATACGTGCATATATCATCTATCTATCTCAGCTCTCTTATATACAATTTTGATCCAAGATTCAAACTCTAATTCTGGAAACTTCTACGCTGTATATTACAGGCGTGAATTTGTCCCTTCACTAAGGCTTGATTTTCTGAATGCTTTGTTTCTGCTTTTCTTTTTCTTTCTTCGTCTTTATATCTGTCTGTATGTCAAATTTGTGAGTGATTCTTCAACATCCTCATCATCTGATTTGATGTCTTCAATTGTGCTTGGCTCCTCCTTGGTGAGGCTTGGAAATTCTTCTTCCAAGTCATATGGCAGTTTGACCTTCTTGCATTCAGTTTCAAACCAAGAATCATTCTCATCAAACACAACATCTCTATTGACCATATATCCTTTATTGGATGGGTTATAAAACTTGTATCCTTTTTTATTTATATCATACTCTATGAAGATGCATTTCTCTACCTTAGGGTCTAACTTACCTCTGATTTGAGATGGAACATGCACATAATCAACATAGCCAAATATTCTGCAATGTTCAAGTGATGGTCTCTACCATGCCATCCCTCATAGGGGATCATCCCATCAAGGGATTTAGAAGGCAACCTGTTGATAAGATAAGTGGCACTAGAAACACTCTCTACCCACAAGTAATTAGGAAACCTTTTTTCATTTAACATTGATCAAGCTGCTTCCACAATCAATTTCCTTCTCCTCTCTGATGCTCCATTTTGCTCAAGAGTATATCTGTTAGTGATATCCCTTTTGATACCTTTGTCTTGCAAAAATGCATCAAATTCATTGGAAAAGTACTCACCTCCTCCATCTGACCTTATCCTCTTTAGGCTTTTTCCTGTTTGATTTTCTGCAAGTGCAAGATACTTCTTGAAACAATGAACACTTCGTCCTTATGTTTCATGAAATACAAGATAGTTCATCTCTTGAAATCATCAATAAATGACACATAGTACCTTGAGCTTGAAATTGAAGGGTCTTTGCTTGGGCCCCACACATCTGTGTGGACAAGTTCCAAATAATCCTCATGCATATAACCTTTCTTTGTAAAGGGTAACCTGTGTGATTTACCAAACTGACATGCACCACATTTATAGATCATGTGTTGCTTGGATACATTAGGTATGCCGAGTACACATTGATCTCTACATATCTGTTTCAATGTTCTCTCACCAATGTGCCCTAATATTTTGTGCCATATCTCTAACTCAGACAAGGTTTGATCCTTATAATTATAAATTGCAATGTTTCTAGTGTCCTCAAGCTCAAATGTAAACAATCTACCTATTTTCTCTCCCTTAGCAATTCTTCAGAATCCATGTTGGGGGTCCTCCACAAAAGCTCCAATTTTTTTGAACCTAACTTGCAAAACCTTTTCCACTATCTGTCCAACACTCATCAAATTCTTTGTGATAGTAGGTACATAAAGAACTCTGCTCAACAGATTCCTATTCCCATAAGAAGTTTTGACATTTCCTACCTTGACAACTGAATGCTTTGTATCATCACCTGTCTGCACTTGGTGCTTTCCCTTGGGCTCTTCAAGATTAGAAAGGAGAGCTACATTGCCTGCTACATGGTTTGAACAACCTGAGTCAATATCGAAGAGGTGCTCATCATTCATACCTTGTTTTGAAGTCATGTTCATAATGAGAAGAGAATCCTCTTGATCCTCTATATAGTTGTTGAAATCTTTTCTTGATTTTTATCCTCCTTGATAATTGTTGTTGTAATTGTTGTTGTAACCATGGTTGTAACCTTGATTATGGTTGAATCTTCCTCTTGATTGTGAGTAGCCACCTCTTTGAAATCATCTTCCTTTTTGGTTCTTGAGGTTCCTATAGCACTCATCTATTGTGTGATTAGACAGTCCACATATATTGCATGGGGAAGGGTTGAAAGGTGTCACATTAGTTCATTATGTGCACCTCCTATTGTGAGGAGATTGCCATATGGCATCACATGGATGCACATCTATTTATTGTGGTATTTAGAAAGAGAGACTCAAGAGAAGCCTACTACGTGAGTAATTAGAAGAGAAAATAGGAGCTCGGATGATGGCTGGGCGGTGAACCTAATTAGCTCACATTAGTTCATTATGTGCACCTCCTATTGTGAGGAGATTGCCATATGGCATCACATGGATGCACATCTATTTATTGTGGTATTTAGAAAGAGAGACTCAAGAGAAGCCTACTACGTGAGTAATTAGAAGAGAAAACAGGAGCTCAGATGATGGCTGGGCGGTGAACCTAATTAGCTCTCTGTGTGTTTCGACGACAGCTACGTGTGCTTGGGAGTAAAAGGAAGTTATAATGGTATCAGAGCACGGTCCTAGGCCAATTTGCATTCGTGAAGGAGGCGGGAATCGAACCCACACAGCCAGTTTGCAAGGCGCATGGAATAACTCGCCTAGATGCTTTAGATATCAAAATTATGCTGCTATAGAACTATATTGAAGTATATACGATGTCGGCCGACCTCCTTCACAATTCTACAAGTTCGCGAGTGCTTATGACTTTTGGAAATATTGGATCTACAAAAGATTGCACACAAAGCTAACAGAAGTTCAATGCAAGAAAAGCCCTATCCTGTGACAAGAAGCAAAAGAAAAGGTGGTTCAAGAGAGGAAATGCAAGGACTCAAAAGAGAAGAAGTCATGTGCAATGATTGAGAGGATCTCTTGGATGGGAAGGGCAGTCATGTTGGTATGGATGGAGTCTTGCTCTCATCTATAGAGGATTTCTCGAGATGGGAAGATACCACCTCAAGCACAGGTATGAGACTTTTTGGTTATTATTAGGAGTTAATTATAGTAACGCTCCACTTTTGACAAAAGAAAGGGTGAGCTTTGGGCAAAGTTTTTTGAGGGAAAATTCATATATGGAGAGTATGAGGTATATACTCTCATCTTGAGTCAAGTATTCCCTCAAGAAACAAAAAAGCACAAGTTTAGGGTATCTCCAAAATACCCTATTTCCATGATTTTTCACATAAATTTCAGGAGCTATTTTTGACTAATAGCCATTTTGGGAAAGGGGAATGAAGCGCGATTTTTCTTAGATTGGTAGGAAAAATCATGCTTATCTATGGTCTAGTGTATTGATTTCCAAATAAGATTAAGAAATCCAAAATATACCTCGGTATGATGAGAGTTTGGAGCTCCACAAAACCCCCTTCCATCATTGTTGAGAAAAAATTTCAGCACTTGAATCTAAGAAATTCCCATTTTGGAAGATGGAAAAAGAGGTGCAATAGCTACAGATGGATGGGAAAAAGTATATATATTGAGAGTATCTGTATGGACTTCATAGGGGAATCATTAGATTCATCAAAATAATAAGTTAAGGAGGAATTTTACTTCCTCAAAAACCCCCTTCCCGCACTTTTTGGAAAAATTTTCAGGTGTTAGTTTTAGCCCAACTCCTATTTGGGAGTAAGAAAAGGGATGTATGCATACAAACATGACGTATGGTGTACGACTTACCTTGGAGAAGAGAAAATCCACATTTGGAGTGGATTAGAATCTTGCTAAAAGCTCCCATTTAAGTTTTTGTACGAAAGTAGAAATCTTGATTTAAGCCTCTTTTGGGGAGCGAATTAGCATGCACGCAGGGAGGATTTGGAAAGGTGAAAATAGGCCCAAGCATCTTCATATACCACTCTCTAAGGTTATGGAGAGAATTTTAGGATTTGTTTGATGGAAGAATGATTTTGGGCACCCCAAAAATCACATTTTCACACTTTTTCCAGCCCCTCCAACAGTCTACTAATTTGGCATGTCCCACTTGGAATGGCCATATCTTGGGCTAGAAAACTCCAAATTGGATGTGCTATGGCTCGTTTTGAAGAGCACAAGGTCTACTTTCAGTTTATAAAAATAAATTTTGGAAAATAAGTATTTTTGTAGGTCTGTACAGCTCTGCAAGGTCTAAACAGTTTTTTGGCAACTACCTTCTAGTAGCCATATCTTTCCAATCGGGAAGGCGATTTGAGTAATTTCACTTAGAGCTCTTTGAAAATGCTATATATTTCAGTTTATGAACCTTTTCAGGTCCTAAAGTGATTTTTACAGGTCTAAAGAAGGATTACTAATGTATTTTTTGACTAAAGTTGCATTATTTTAGTAATCACCTAACCATGCTTTACGTTTTGGGAAGTGATCCGATGTTTTCGAACACTTCAAAGCTTATATTAGGATCTGAGGAGTGGCATACATGCCATGGGCCTGTCAAGCCCTATGTTGTTGGATGGCGTATGTGCCATTGAGTTATGGTTTAAATTTGGGATTCCATTTCCTTGGGGAAATGCTGTCGAAATGTTTCCCACCACATGGCGTTATATACGCACTTACCTTTAGGTAACAATGTTATGGCATGGTAACATGCCTTTTCTGCAAACATAAAAACAAATGCTGGCAACAATTCTCTGTGTTGCCTAACCATGTACTTTCTGCAATCCTCTTTATTGCAAACAATCAAAAAGTGTACTTCTCGCCTATTGATCCATACTTTTAGAATTTAAACAATGATCAATATA
The DNA here is from genome assembly GCA_020310875.1 of Ceratopteris richardii. Classification (NCBI taxonomy): domain Eukaryota; kingdom Viridiplantae; phylum Streptophyta; class Polypodiopsida; order Polypodiales; family Pteridaceae; genus Ceratopteris; species Ceratopteris richardii. The sequence goes on from CM035421.1 coordinate 96,064,957, forward strand.
TGATGTATGCAATCCAATTTATGCATGTACATAGAGAACATGCCATAACATAAAGTAAAATGCCTGAAGCATAAAGCATACGTCCCTGAATAGTTTTGATTTTGGAATTGCATGCATCCAATCAGGAATACCTAGAGAGTGATTAGTTCACTCATGCACATCACTTGACTAAGTAGTGAAGCATTTCTGCTACACTACTAAGGAAACCAAATAGATGGGATCACAGAGATGGGTTTCATGAGACAGCATCGACAGGTGCTTATCTGATTCAAGTGATGGTTAGGAAGGCCAGAGGTATGGCACTAGCTCGATGATTCAAAGCATAGATCCCTTAGTAAGAAATAGTTGGGGTACCCAATACATATTATGTATGTTGGGATCTACAGAGAGGTACTCAGACCTTGTCTTGGTACCTAAGAACAAGTTGGTTTGGAACAGAAAGGGATATCCATGGTCACATATTGACTAGAACCAAACTAACTAGTTCGAGGACATGGGACTCACTTGAGTCCACCGGCATGATTTTAGGATATGGGATTCATTAGAATCCACTTGTATTATATTCGTTTTAGTGTAGGTATGGTATCATGAATTGGAAGAAATTTTCACTGGTATGGGACGGTGGAAATGACTTCCCTTTGAGCACTCTTCTTCTATGGCCAGGGAGAAAAGGACTCATCATTCATGGCATCATGTCTCACTAGATCAGAGGAGAGCTCTAAGTAGACATCTCCTTAGGATTAGGAATTATCCTTCATAGATTAGGGAAGACCTATTCTTCCAATAGAGAATGTGATGGGTGATTTTATCACCATTGGTATCACATACTCATTTTTAGGTTTTTAGGAAGGATAATTCCATGAGTTTGATTGGATCGTATAGATCCATGCATAGAGGATGGTTGGTAGAGATACCTCTTTAGTATGGATACTCATGTGTTTATGGTATCATATCATATCATTGCTGACCATTTTAGCAGAGGGCTTTGACCCTTCTTAGGAATTTATTTTCTCCACTCTTCACTACATACACCTTCATTAGTCGAGGGAGATTTGTTCTCCATTTTCATAGGAATATATTTATTGAGGGATTATGCATTAGTTATGAAGAGAGGACAAAATAAATTCATTAGTTTCTCTTTTAAGGAAAGGAGAAAGTGGGAATCAGCGCAGATATTGAAGAGAGATCTGACTTTAACTTAGAGGTCTCACTTTAGCTCATGTTCTTTGAGAGAAAAAGAAGGAAAGGAAAATATGATTTCTTCATAGGAGAAGAATAGACCATATTTTCCTTTAGACAGAAGAGGTGTTTGGGAAACATCTCTTAGTCTTTATTTAAGAGGAATTCATTTACTCTACTTTTCAATGTAATTTTCCTTCACATGGGAGTCTCTTTCTCCACTAGTTTTGAAGGAAAACATGGAGAACTTATGTACATGTTCTCAGTTATGAGCAGAGTAAATGGATTCAACAGAATCTCTTTCAAAGGGAAAGGGAAAGTGGAATAGGTTCCACTGCTAGAGCTCTTTTCCTTTGAAAGAGATTGAATAGAGATAGAGAGAGTTTCACTTTCTCATTTTGGCTGTCTTGTTAGGATTGGCACTCTTCTATCAAGGCAAAAAGGAGATAAGTTAATCATGATGGTTAGATTGAGTCTCACTTGGAGACTCTAGAGAGGAGTAGTTATGTTACTCCAATGACTATCTTTGACTAGATGAGATGATCTAGTTATTCACATTACTTAGACTGGGAGTAGAGTTATGACTCTTCTCTTTAGGGTTTATAGGAGATAGAGATATATCTAACCTATTAGGGTACCAAACTCTTAGTTGGTGTTACATCATGAGTATGATGAGTAAACATCAGTTTGGAGGATGGGTACTTAGGGATATCTGAATCTCAAAGGGAATGCTTTTTGCATTCATATGGCAAACTACAGGGAAGAGAAATATTAGAGTTTGCACAAGTGCCAATAGATGCTCTTCCAATAGAACCTAGTCCAATGGTAAAGGATGACAAACCACAGACTTCTTGGTTGGTGAAATGTAGAGATTGCATTTTACTACCAAGAAATTCTTATATATGAGCTAGATGATGGATTTGCATAGCTCACAAGGTAGTTTAGATTAAACTATCGCTTGTGAGTACACTCAAAGTTAGGAAGACCTAGAGTGGTATGAGGGCAATCTATTGTCTAGTTCTAGATGGGTTTGGTATCACATTTAATGGGACTTTGTTCTATATTTTATAGGATTCTATGGTTTATTATCTCCACTTTGGTATGGTCAAGCCTATAAGCTTGACACATTGCACTTGCTTTTCACATTATTACTCCATAGAGAATACATCATATGGACTTAGTTCATTTTGGTGATGTTATATATTATGGAAGTGATAGTTTGGAGGTTGAGTGTACATGGGAGATAGTAGGCACCACTTAGATGGTTTCCCACCTTTGAGATGACCTCACATGAGGCTTCTTAAGGGGAAGGATATGGGGAAACAACACACAGAGATGACCATGTACATAGAGTACATGGGGTTCAAGGGAGTCCGAGCATTTTCTTATACCATTATGGACATTTCATTTACATTTTCGAGGACGAAAATGCTTTCAAGGGGAAGGAAATGTCACATTGGTTCATTATGTGCACATCCTATTGTGAGGAGATTGCCATATGGCATCACATGGATGCACATCTATTTATTGTGGTATTTAGAAAGAGAGACTCAAGAGAAGTCTACTACGTGAGTAATTAGAAGAGAAAACCGGAGCTCGGACGATGGCTGGGCGGCGAAGCTAATTAGCTCTCTGTGTGTTTCGATGATAGCTACGTGTGCTAGGGACTAAAAGGATGTTACAAAAGTTCTGTCCCTACCTTGCTTACCTCCTCTGCTCCTTCCTCTTGAATTCTTACCTGTCCTTGCATAGTTAGCTTGAGAAGTAGTACCTTCATCTTCAACTTTCTTGCTCTTTCCTTTACCCTTAGACTTTCCTTTATCTGTATAGCGGGCAGAAGAATTGTTACCTCTTGATGGTTCACTATTTTTGTTGAGCTTGGCTTCATGGGTGAAGAGTTGCCCCATGAGTGTGGTTAGATAAGGGATTTGCATGTCCATGTAAAGATCCATTGCAGCTGTGAAAGGTTCCCACTTATCATATGCCTTGATGCCATTGATTATCTGCCTCACTATTTTCTCCTCTTCAATCTCCTCTCCTATGCTTGCCAATTGATCAGCCACATCCTTTACCTTGGTCACATACTTTGAGACATTTTTGTAGCTCTTGTATTGGAAGAAAAGTATGAAGATAGAGTATCCCAAGTCTCTTGGGAAGTTTTGCAATTCCTAATGTGAGGAAGAAGGAAGTCAAAAATAGAGTTAAGTAGATATGACCTGGCTAAAGCATCTTTGGCACACCATGAGTTGAGTCTTTCTAGCTCCTCTCTTGTAGGTTGACCTTTGCTTCTGAATATGGGCATCTCCTCATCTCGTGATATGTATCCATAGATGCTTATCAGTCTTCATCCTCAAGGACCATGCTGGATAATTGTTCCTTTCTAATTTATCAATGAAAGAAGGGAAACCATCTCCCATTTTACCTCAACTTGCTCTGATACCACTGTTGGAGGAGATGGATGGATACCTCAAGGAAGTGAGGTGGTACTGCTACAACTTGCTTTGTACCTGCCCTAATACACTTCCAGGTTATGTAGTAGACCCTTTTAGCTTGCAAATGACACCAAGAAAGTACCTATGTACTTTGGAGTTGATGCTTGAAACAATTGAATCAAAATAGACTACTTCATGAATAGCTAGTGTCACAAAACTTACTATTTTAGCCCATACACTTGCTGGTTCTTTTGCTCAGTGCTCACACTACAGTATTAATTGATGAAATTCCTTTTGAGGAAATTTAATTAGCTTAGATGGCTAATTATTACAAGTGGAATCATCTAAAATGATAAACTATGCTCTGAGAAATAAGTTTAGCAATCCAAAGCTTACCCCGATTTTTTAGGAACTAACTAGTAGATGACCAATGAGCACTTTGACAAAGATTTCTCCCAGATGGCTGAACCAAATGCTTTGAGATTTTGATAGCGCAAAGCAAACTTCAAGCTGGTTCCAAGAAGCTATAGATCATTCAAATTGGTTGAGAATTCACTGAGATATGACCAGAGAAAGTTCACTATTCTGAGTAGTCATAGCAGAGAAGTAGACAGAGATGATCAATGAACTATATGTATTATAACACATGATTATACAAGATCATTGGCATTGTAATGATGCTCAATGATGGTGGAATGAGTAAGCTATGATGTAAGCTACTTAAACTCTACAGATGTTCAAGATATGAGCTCCAAGATGAGGCCACACTGTCGCATGATTTTCAAAGACATTTATATAAGAAGTTTTCTCCTAAGTTTGAATTTGAAATTCAAACTTGGCTCCAACTAAAAGTGAGTCCCTTAATCTAGGATTTATTCTCTCATTGAAACTCGTTGCTATTGTTCTGCCTAACTCCATGAGATTTTGGATTTTACAAGATTCTTCATGGATTTAACCTTTTACAAATGGTTAATGATCAAGTGTTACAAGCTATGGTTCACAGGATCCATAAAGTGCTTCCACATATTGCTTTCCATGCTAAGCCAAATGTGAAGTCTTGTATATTTGCACCAACATTCTCCACTTCACAACATGTAGATATGCTAACCTTGGCTTCCTTTGATCAGCACTCATCAATCACCCCTCATGGTTGTCTTCCTCTTCAACACCATAGGGAGCTTCTCTAATTCTACCAAAATCATAAACTATCCCATCACTTGGTTCTTCACCTTCCATATTGTGCCTCTCATAGCCTCGCATCTGACCTTGCTCAATCCTTCTTGCTTTTGCCTACCATGTGACCTTCTATCTCTTCCATAAAATCCTATTCTGCGAATGGTGCCTTACACTCTCTCCCTCCCTTCTATCTATCACTATGCCTTCTTTGCGCCTGCTTTCCCTCTTTATCCCCCTCTATGTGTGTGTCCATATATACATATCAGGGTATATCCTGCTTGATCTATGTCAGGTGTCTTATATACTTGATGTTCTCCCCCTGCTCTTGGTGTTCTTTGATATGGTTCACTTTACCTTACTGTATCATGATGGCTTCGATTTCCTGATTTGTCCATTTGCATGAGGGAATTATATTGAGATCTTGGATTTTTGCCTAAAGAAGGGTGTTACAGATGGTGACCTCAGGCTGGCAGCATAAGTGTTAGTTAGAGTTAATGTTTCGCTTTTGAATGCTCATATGTAGTCAAATATTCAGAGGTGCATAAAAAAAGTTTGGTGGACACTAGTATGGACTGGATGGTACTTGTTTTGAGAACCCATGTGTGCGATCTTCTAGAGTAGAGGTTGTGGTTGGCTTTAGATCCTCCAGCCATTGAATTATCAGGAGTGATCTAACTCTGGGAGTAATTCAAATGCGTTTGAAAAAAGACCTTCTTGACATCCACCGGATGTGCACTTGGCTTACTTGTGTAGAATCTTTCTGTTGTATGGACTTTTGTTTTTGTTTGGCCAATTTCTTCATCCATTTTAATCTTTTCTCTTCTATTTTTCCACTTTTGAGCTTTTCTCTTCTTAGAGCTCTTTGATGATTCCTCAGAGCTCTCTACCACTAGGTGTGAGGATTCTTCTTCCTTTTCAATTATAAGACTCTTGGGTCTCTAATCACTAAGGGTTTCTATTTTTTCTTTATCTTTAGCTCTTGTGGTGGCCTTTAGCAGTACTAGGTACTTCTTATCACTACCAAAGGACTCAATTACCTCAATCACATTGAACTGACTAGTGGAAGATGCTATGAAGGGATTCTTGGGTCAATCCGGAAATAGCTTTTTTTTTCCACAATCACTACAATATCCTTCCCAAGTTTTGTGAGGAGGTGGGTGATAGGGCATCGTACACTCCTTGATGAAATGATCTCCTCCACATCTATAACAGGGTCCTCTTGGTGCATGTCGTCTTACAAGTTGTCTTAATGGATCTTGAGCTCTAGGTGCAACATACATGATGTTGGCATACTCTGACCCATAGGAGCATCCATACCCATCATATTTGTAGTATTGTTGTTTGTATGTTGCTTCAAACTCTATGGGATTATGTTCATATGCATAGTTGTGCTCATAGCTCTAGCTCATGTTTTCAGAGCTCATCAATGGGGTTAGGGGTACTACTACTCTCTCTAGGTTCTCTTCAGGTTGTGTGTACTTGAGGTGGGGCGATTGTTGTCCCAACACCAGTTGAGGTTGAGTATAACCATGATACTCTTAAGGTTGTTCAGCCATTGGGGGTCCTTGATATGGTTCATACCTTGGAGCCTCTGTAGCTTGTTCTCTAGGTGGATATCCATATCTGTATTGAGGAGGTTGTGGGTGTCTAGGTTGTCTGTTCTAAGGACAATTTTCCATAGTGTGATTAGTGTATTTCTACTCAATGTGGCAATAAAATTTTGGTCCCTCCATGGATGGTCTAATTAATGGATATCGTTGTGGTGGGGCAAGTCCTTCTCTTGCACAAGCATGAGATGGGTGGTCCCCCTCACAATGAACACATCTCCGTAGCATTTGCATTTGCATAGGTTGAGCCTGATAGGGTTTTGATCTCTACTGTTTTTGAGCTGCCAACATCTTGGCAACCAAATCTACCAATTCTTCCACATTTTTAGATTGATTAGATGCACTACTAGAGGTATCTTTAGATTAGTTGGAGTCTAAGGAATATTCAAGTCATTGGCTAAATTATCCCCCAAATCTACCAATTCTTCCACATTTTTAGGTTGATTAGATGCACTACTAGAGGTATCTTTAGATTATTTAGAGTCTAAGGAATATTCAAGTCATTCCTTAAGACATGCATCCAAAGTATCCAATCACTTGACATATACCAAGTCTCTCAAATGCCCATGGGTTAGTCCATCGAAAAATAATGAGATCATTGTTGGTTGGGTAGGTCTTTCAGCTGCTAGACATTATCCAATATGGTCCTTGAGGTATCCATCCATCTCCTCCAACAGTGGTATCAGAGCAAGTTGAGGTAAAATGGGAGATGGTTTCCCTATAAGCTCATACATTATAATCTATGAATGGTTCAACATGTAGAATTCAAGATTCTCAGGCTATCTTAGATGCAAAGCCTTGGGATGCATGCTTTGGTCATCTAAATTTTTCTAGTTTGCTATGCCAATAGAAATCTGAAATGTAATCTCTACCCAAACTTGAGGCACCTTATAAACACGTCTGTGAAAGCTATATTTTGGAAAAATGCAATGTTCATCTTTCCCAAAAGATGGTTTAGTTTGACCTATGCATAAATTGCAACTTATTCTTAGTGATGCCTTCCTATCTAGAAAGCTTCCTTTGGGAACTACCTTTACTTCATGACTTTTATTGATGATTTTTATAGGCATGAATGGATGTATCCACTGAAACCAAAGTTCAAAGTGTTTATGTGCTTCAAAGAATTTTTGGTTATGGCTGAAATTTGTTAGCATGTAAATTGGGCAACCTGCATTCTGATCGATGGGTGGAATACTTGTCTTTTGATTTTAATGCATTTCTGGCTTTACCACATAGCTTTTGGATTGAGGTTGTTATGTGTGCAAAATATGTATTTAACAAGTGTCCCATCAAAGCACTATAATGTATCACTCCGTGTGAGGCTTGGCACTATTGCAAGCCATCTATTGCTCATCTTTGTGTCTTTGATTGTCTTGCACATGCATTCATGCATGAACAACAATGCAAGAAATTGGATTATAAAGCAATGAAATGTATTTTTGTTGGGTATAGTTTTGAAAGCAAAGGCTATTGTTTATACCATCCACAGATTAAATGCACTTTTATTAGCCATGATGTTGTTTTTGAGGAAGATGCAATTAAACCATTACTTTCATGTACCAAGCAGACTTTAGTTAGCTCTAGAGATGTGTATGCCACTTTGCTTCCTCTTTTTACGGGTGGACAATCAAGTGCTCGTTTGAATGAGGAAATTTCTCAACCTTTATAGGTTCAATATGATGATGTAGATCATTCCATTCTTAATGCAAACTTACATAATGCACTTGTTGATGAGAGGGCTAATATAGAGGAGGCAAAAAATATGCTTAAATGACTCGTGCAAACTTTGAGAGATAGAAACTTAGATGCACCTCAGTCATATTGTACTCATTTAGGCTCTCATAGTTCTTCCTTTGCATCAAAATTACTATGCAATGGATGCCTCTAGTCTTTGTGATGAGAATAAACCTATTTATTTGGATGAAGCACAAAATTCAAAAAATTGGATGGCTGCTATGAAATTTGAATATGATATTATTATGAAGAATGCAACTTGTTCTTTATGTGATTTTCCTCCAGAAAAAAAGGCCATTGGCACTAAATGGGTATACAAGCTGAAACATAAGGCTTATGGAACAGTTGACATGTATAGGGCTAGGCTTGTTGCAAAAAATTATGCACAATAGAGAGGCATTGATTTTGATGAGACCTTTACACTCACATACCAAATGAACACTATTCATAGCATTTTTGCACTTGCAACTCATCATGGTTGGAGTGTACATTAGTTGGATGTTAAATCTTCATTTTTGAATGGTGACTTACATGAAGAAGCGTATGTTTTTCTACATCATGGTTTTGTGTAGAAATGGCAAAACAAAGTGTGCAGGTTGAAAAGTCATTATATGGTTTGAACCAAGCACCACATGCTTGGTATGAAAAGATACATGCCTACTTGATTGCACTTGGTTTTGAGAACAATCCAACTGAGAGCACCTTATATGTTAAGCATGTAGATGATGTACTTCTAATCATTGTTGTGTATGTTGATGACATGCTACTCACTGGTCCTGACGAGAAGCATATTGATGATTTTAAGGCTGATTTGCATTCCTCTTTTGAGATGTCAGACTTGGGGCATTTGCATCATTATTTGGGCATTTAATTTATGCAAGTTGATGGGGGAATATCTTTGTCTCAAACATAATATATTGAGATATTATTGCACCATTTTGGCCTTGAAGATTGCACATCTATTGCCAGTCCTATGGAAATAGGTTTATGGTTGAGTATTCATGATGTTGGAGATGCATTTGATGTCATTCTCTATCAATAGGTTGTTGGATGCTTGATTTACTTATACATAACTTGACATGATGTTTAGTTTGACGTCTCTTAGATGAGCATGTTTATGCATCACCCAAGCATTAAGCATTGGCAGACAGTTAAGCACATCTTTTGCTACTTGAGTGGTATCCCACTACTTGGATTGTCTTATTCGAAGGGGGGATCATTATTGCCAGATTTACATGCTTTTTTTGACTTAGACTAGACTGCTTTCTATGACACTCATACGTCCACCTGTGGTTTTTGCTTCATGCTTGGTAGTTCATGCATATCTTGTTTGAGTAAGAAGCAGACTACTGTGGCCACTTTTAGTTGTGAGGATGAGTGTAGGGAAGCTTTCATAGCGAATGTTGAGTGTGTGTGGCTCAGATGCCTCTTAGCTGATTTGGGTGTTGGTTAGTCTTTTGTCACCACCATCTTTTCCAATAGTCAAAGCGCATTGGGAGTTGTGAGGAACCCTATCAGGGAGAGGTCCTCTACTAGAGAGATCAGTTTGGCATATGTGCGCACACAAGATAGTGTTGCACACCTTTTCATAAAGGCTCTGCCTAGGGAGACGTTTGAAGCTTTTTGCAAAGCTTTGGGCTTACTTCTTTTTGTGGATTGATCTCTTTCCAAATTGCTTGGCACTTCCTTATACATGAGTGCAAACTCCTTGCTCACCCCATCACTCTCACAAGGGATGTGTTGATATATTTTGGTGGTGATGTGTGTGAACACACTTAGGAATACCCAAGCACTTTTCTCCCTCTTTAGGAGGTTTTGTTCCCCCCACTTGTATATACATTGATGGAGATGATTAATCTCCAAAAGACAAGCTATACTTGAATTTAGAACACCTCTATATCAAGTAACACTCAAAACCTCCTTCAATTTTCGAAATCTTTACCAAATTATGAACAATCAATACTTCTCTGAACTATGGCTTTACTAAAAAAAATTTGCTTCACAAAACTCATTCATTGACTTATGAAATGATGAAAGTTTTCTATGAAACTTTGACATAACACTCTCTTGATGTTTTCACAACTATTCCAAGTGAAACATCTTCAAAACAACTTGCAAAATTTTAGATTTACTTCAATAAGTAAACCTATGTTTGAAACATGTTTTTTGTGTAAGCGACTTTCACATATGCAACTTTAAAGACATGGTTCTCACAATCTAGATGCCATTTGATCAAATGCTTTTAGACATTTGCCTTGCAAAATAAATTTTGAATGCTTAGTTCTACAAAACTTTGCATTGTAGATTGAGATCTGATCAAATCTTTCACCATCAAGATTGCACCTATTTCAGGAGTCACTCATCACCTATTACACATATGAATGTTCCTACATACAATTCGCTCAGACTGATTACAATTAGACTCTCAAAACTTGACCACCAACTATAGACTTTGACACGCACAAAAGAATTTCTCAATTGATTAAGCACAGAAGGAGAAAGAAGAAAAACATCGAGGCGCAACTTCTTGAAAACTTCTTCTAGTCTGATAAGAAGTTCATCTGATGGATGTTACACATTCAACTTATGATCTTATCATCTAATTATCATCTAGTCTTCATGTCTCATACATATCATCTCTCTCTCTCTCTCTCTCTCTCTCTCTCTATATATATATATATATATATATATATATATATATATATATATATATATATATATATATATATATATATATATATGAGTGTGTATTCGACACTATTTCAAAGCATACGTGAAGTATTTACAAGATTAATGTACATGTGTATAAAGATCATCTCTTCCTGAACCTCCACTTCACTTCATACTTCAAGCTTCAAACTTTTCTTAATTTCTTCACTCCTAAGCTTCATGTAATCATTAATTGATGATTGTCTTGCTCCAACAGCCCCCCCTCAATCATCAATTGTGATTACCTGCATCTTCTTTATTCCTGCCATATGCATGATTTCTATCTCTTTGTCAATAACTTTCTCTCTCAAAAAATGACATTGAATCTCAATGTGGTTAGTCCTGGCATGAAACACAAGGTTAGCTGCCAAATACAAAGAACTCATGTTATCTCCACAAATGATAGGAGTACTTTGATTGATATCAAAACTCTTCATGAGAGTTTATAGCCATATGACTTCTTTTGGAGCTTCTACCATACCCTTATACTCTACTTCTGTAGATGACAAAGCAACTATATGTTGAAAACCATGAAATTAATTTCTCCCACATAACACAAATACCCATGTGTTGATCTTCTATCATCAGAGTTATCTACCCAATCTGCATCACTATATATCTTGATTCTTGTATCTGAAGTGCACCCATAATACAAACCTTCTTTAAGTGTGGCCTTGATATATCTTAGCACCCTTTGACCTGCAATCCAATGTTCCTTTCTAGGAAAATGCATGAATTGAGATAGAACTCCAACTGCATATGATAAATCAAGCCTTGTCAATGTAGCATAAATCAAGCTACCTACCAAACTATGATAAAGCTTCATATCTTTGAATTCTTCTCCGCCATATCTACTCAGTTTGTGATTCACTTCCATTGGAGTTGATGCTATCCTGCAATCTTCCATTTTAAATTTGATTAGCAAATTCTTTAAATACCTTTCTTGAGTCACATATACTCCATGTTGAGTGTATGAAATCTCCATTCCCAAGAAATATGACAAATCTCCCAAGTCATTGATCTTGAATTCTTTCTCCATCTGCTTCTTAAGCATTTGTATGCCTTTGTCATCTGTACCTATAAGTATTATGTCATCAACATAAATACAAACATAAATAAATCCATCTTCACTTGCTTTGACTAGCAAACTACTATCTGCCTTTGCTGCTTGGAAATCAAGTTCTTTCAAGAACTTCACAAGCCTATAATTCCATGCCCTTGGGGCCTGCTTCAGCCCATACAAAGCTCTCTTGAGCTTACACACATGATCTAGATCAAATTGATCTTTAAAACCATCTAGTTGCTTCATGTAAAATTCATTTGAAATATAACCATTTAAAAATGCATTCTTCACATCTAATTGAGACAATTTCCAACCTTTGCATGCAGCAATAGCTATGAGAGTTCTTATGGTTGTCATTTTTGCAACATGACTATAGGTTCCATCATAGTCCGCACCATATGTCTGTGCATATCCTTTTACAACAAGTCTAGCTTTATACCTAGACACACTTCCATCTACATACCTCTTTGTTTTGTAGACCCATTGGCATCCAATCACTTTCTGATTACTTGGTTTGGGTACTAAGTCCCAAGTCTCATTCTCAATGAGTGCATCATACTCTTCCTTCATAGATTTCTCCCCATTCTCCTTTCCTTTTGCCTCATCATATGTAGAAGGATCTTCATCTATTCTTATCATGTAAGCATAGTCTTTGTAGTCAAGAATGAAGTATCACAGCTATACCTTATGGGTTGCCTTTTGTTCCTTGATGATCTCCTAAGTTCTCCACTCCTTGAAGTTTTTGATTCATCATATTCGTGATCAAACCCTGGCAATTCTTCACCATCAATTGGAACTTCAACATCTCTTCTTCATCAAAGATTTGAACCTTTGATTTACCCTTCTTTTGACTCAATACTTCTTCAAGTCCTGCATAAGCACTATTTGTACATGTATACCAAGTACATTGCTCATCAAATGTAACATCCTTTGACATAAGAAATTGCTATGTAGATGGACTCCACAACCTGTATCCCATTTGCTTGTCATCATAACCAATGAACACATATTTTTCAGCCTTTGGTTCCAATTTATGCCTTAATTGAGAAGGAACATAAGCATAGGCTAAACAACCGAATAGTTTGCAATGATTTAATGTAGGTCTTTGATCCCACCAAGCTTCATATGGTGTCATACCCTGCAAAGCTTTACATGGTAGCCTATTAACCAAGTATGTGGTTGTATTTACAACATCAGCCCACAAATAGTTAGGGCAATTCTTCTCTTTCAACATTGACCTTGCAAATTCAACAAGAGTTCTATTTCTCCTTTCTGCTACACCATTTTGTTGAGGAAAGTACTTGCAAGTAACTTCTCTTTTAATACCTGCATTCCACAAATAGTCACAGAATTCATTTGAGAAATACTCTTCCCCTTCATTTGACCTTAATCTCTTCAATTTTTGTCTTGTAACCCTCTCTGCATATACATGATAGTGTTTAAATGTGCTAAACACTTATGACTTATCTTGTATCACATAAATAGTGATCCACCTGGTAGCATCATCAACATAAATGACATAATATCTTGAACCATTTATACTAAAGTCCTTTGAAGGACCCCACACATCTATATGCACCAATTTGAGTCTTTTTTAATACATGAAACCTTGTCTATTATATGATTGCTTATGAGCCTTACCTAATTGACATGCTTCACATTTGTATGTCATATGTTGACCTATAACATTAGGTAATCCAAGTACTAAACCATTGGTAATCATTTCTTTAATACGTGTTTCATTGAAGTGTCCACGCCTTTTGTGCTAGAGATCCAAATCAGATATCTTTTGCTCTCCATATGTGAACAAGGCATGTCCAACATTACCTTGTACCTTCAATGTGAAAAGCCTTCCCTCTTTCTTTCCTGTAGCGATTTGCTTATACCCTTGATTAGGGTCTTCAACATAAAATCCATCATTAGTTAACCTCACCTCATATACTTTTTCTACAATTTTCCCTACACTGATCAAATTCTTTGGATTTGTAGGAACATAGAGAACCTTACTCAAAAGAGTACTTCCATCTTTGGCCTTCAATGATCCAATAGACTTCACCTTGTGCTTTGTATTATCACCTGTTTGAATTGTATGATTAATTACTTTATTCTCCAAATCAATCATCAAGGCAATGTTGCCACTCAGATGATTGCTACATCCTGAATCAATATAAAACACTCTTTGGTTTTCACTTGGGACTTCACATATTGCATTCATGATTAGAGTTGAATCTTCCTTTTGATCTGATGCATAGTTGTAGTAGGTGTTATTGTAAGATTGGCCTTGAAAGCTTCTTCCACCATTCCAAAGAAGCCTCTACTACCTCTACCTCTGAAGCTTCCTCTCTGATTTCTTCCACCTCTGCCTCTTTGATTATAATTCTGATTGATGCTGCTAACACTTTGATTATTATGCCAACATTCATGAGCTATATGATTAGTCTTACCACATATCCAATAAGCTTTGATATTATCCTTGTTGTTTCTGCCTCTTCCTCTACTTTTGCCACTTCCTCTTCCTCTTAGGAAATTTGCTTGACTTTGAGCACCTTCATCTTCAATTATTTGTTGCTTTCCTTTGCTAGTCTTCTTCGTATCCTTGGAATACATTGCTTGACCTGCACTCTTATCAGTATGCCCTTTGATATCATGCTCAAAAGTTAGTATATGTCCTAGCAATTGATTCAAATTAGGAGTGAAATGATCTAATTAAAGTTTAGTTGATAGTATGGAAGGCTTCCACTTCTCATCTCCTCTCAAACCTGTGAGAATTTGTCTTACCAATTTATCTTCTTCAATGTCTTCATCAACTACACCTAAAGAATTAGCAATGTCTTTCATCTTTGTCACATAATGAGATATCGATTGTGAGGCTTTCTTCTTGAATGTGGTTAACTATGCCCATAGTGATGCCTTCGTTGATTTGGTTGTATTTTGAAAATGCTCCTTCAAAGCATTCCATATATCACTTGCACTTTCAAGTCCTCTGATGTGAGGAAGCAAGTCATCATTCACTGCCATATAAATAATGCTCCTTGTTTGAGCATCCTTCCTCATCCAAACCTTCATGTCTGCAAGCTCCTCCCTAGTTGGAACACTAGGATCTTTAAATTGTGGCTTCTCTTCTTCTCCTATAATGTATCCCATCAGATCTTTTCTCATAAGATGAGCTTCCATCAAGCAGGATAGTTCTCTCTATCCAATTTCTCAATTTGGAGACTATCTCCCATTCTTTCTTCACATGTACTATCAAATCTCCAAACCTTATGAGTAATGAATATACCTTTGCTTTGAAATTTACTCCTTCTAATTCTTTTGATTGCTCTCGTGTTTCTCCCTTTAGCTTTTCCTTCACACTTTGTCCTTTTGAATCTCCAGATGTTGAATTTTGTATATCTGCAATAGTCAGGGTTCTCTTTTCCTTCAACTTTGATAGAACCTGCTCTGATACCACTGATGGAGATGATTAATCTCCAAAAGACAAGCCATACTTGAATTTAGAACATCTCTATATCAAGTATAACTCAAAACCTCCTTCAATTTTGGAAATCTTGACCAAATTATGAACAATCAATACTTCTGTGAACTATGGCTTTACGCAGAAAAGACTGCTTCACAAAACTCATTCATTGACTTATGACATGATTAAATTTTCCTATGAAACTTTGGTATAACACTCTTCTAATGTTTATGCAACTATTCAAGTGAAATTTCTTCCAAAGCACTTGCAAAACTTCATATTTACTTCTATAAGTAAACCTATGTCTGAAACAGGCTTTCTCTACAAGTGACTTTCACATATGCAAATTTAATAACATGGTTCTCACAATCTAGACCCCATTTGATGAAATGCTTTTAAACATAGGTTGCTTACCTTCCAGCTTAAATTTTGAATGCTTATTTGTGCAAAAATTTACACTGTAGACTGAGATCTAATCAAATCTTTGACCATTGAGATTGCACCTGTTTCAGGAGTCACTCATCACCTGTTACACATATGAATGTTCCTACACACAATTCTCTCAGCCTGATTACAATTAGACTCTCAAGACTTGACCATAGATGCAATTATAGGCTTAGACACACACAAAAGGATTTCATGATTGATTAAGCATAGAAGGAGAAAGAAGAAAAACATCGAGGTGCAACTTTTAGAAAACTTCTTCTATTCTGATAAGAAGTTCATTTGATGTTACACATTCAAGTTATGATCTAATCATCTAATTCTCATCTAGTCTTCATCTCTCATATGTATCATGTCTTTATACAAGTATATATATACATATGAGTGTGGATTCGACACTATTTCAAAGTATATGTGAAGTATTTACAAGATCAATGTACATGTGTATAAAGATCATCTCTTCATGAACCTCCACTTCACTTCATACTTCAAGCTTCAACCTTTTCTTCATTTATTCACTCCTAAGCTTCATGTAATCATTAATTGATGATTGTCTTGCTCCAACATACACCAATAACCATAATGGGTTACTTATCTTTGTACATTCACTTGGTAATCCATTCAGTGTTGTGTTGTGCTCCAACCTTCTTCTTCTTCCTTGTGTTGTTTGCATGCTTCTACAGACCTCAAATTTCAACATGAGTCACACTCCCTATTGGTGAAATTACACTCCTTCGACTTCCTAACACTTGTCCTCATCTTAGGTTCATTCACAATCTATGATGTCTCTCAATTTTTCTAACCCAAAATTCTTTTTGTCTTCAATCTTTGAGTGCTTTAAATGTTGGGTTTTGGGTCAAAGTGGTGTTTTTGACTAAGAAATTACTAAGTATCAGTTTGGGAGTGAGCATGACTTGTCCAGAATACTCATGATACACAATACTTAAGCTCATGATACACAATACTCATGATACACAATACTCATGATACACAATACTCATGATACACGACACTTAATAACTCCCATGATACAATACTTTGCTAGACAACACATGATACAAGGGCAAATGATAAATGACACTTGAGGTCACTATACACGATACACAATCTTGGATCATTGATGCATGATACTTGACTTTCGTGACATGATACTTGGCTCACACAATACACGACACAGGGGCAAACAATACATGACACTTAGATAAGAGAATACAATACCTACATATGATGATATATGATACTTGTTGTCATGTGATGATACGTGTGTATCGGCAAACAAAATACATAGAAAGGACGACACATGATACTCGATACATGAGTACCATGTGACATTAATCAACTAATCACGATGCATGATACTCAAGTATCATGATACTTGGCTACAATTGAAGTGCCAACAAGATACAACACCTACCAAGTGTCCATGATGCATGGGAATTTGGTACCACAATACCCAACTTGATCGTGAGATTTGGACTTATTCTTAGTCTATTTCGAATTTTAAATTGGCTTTTGTGCTCCTTTTCCACTCCTCCCTTCCCTTATGTGCCTGTATCACAAAAATTCCTATGCTTTCCTTAAAAACATTCCCTACGACACTTGGGATGTGTTGTTTCTCCCCACATGCATGTGTATATGTGAAAATAATGTGTCTAGTGTGTAGTGCTCACCTCAAAGATCTTTCATATCACTTTTTAGACCCTAGCTCCCTCTATAAGCCAATTTATAGGTGATACAACTCTCGATGATATCGGTCGCTTGCTAGTCCTCTCCATGATACCTACACTTTGCAAATTAATGTTTCTGGATGTGATTTTTTATTTGACCAAGATCAACGATCTCTTTAACATGAAATTTTTTGGTTTTTTGAGGATTTTGAGTGTCCCTTCTAAAGTGGCTAATTTCATTCCACCACGTGAATACAAAGGAACAACCAAAGATGCAACAAGGAGATCAGCCACAAAAAACTCAACGAATATGCATACCTAAGCGGTCCATGATGGCATGCCCTAACAATTCAAGCATTTGGATGCCTACAACTTGGTGATTTCCTAAAGGGTGGTGATGGCATGCATCACCACCCTTTAGGGAATCTTAGTGTATCCCTACTCATGATACATCTGGAAAGAAAGCTTTTGTATACGAAAATTCATGTAAATCAACTCCTAGAACCATGTGGAAATGGGTGCCTAAACTGTCTCAAGTCCAACCAAGCTCATTTTTTGTGAAGAAATTGTATAAATCAATAACCTCTTCTCGTAATCCCATAAGGGAATCAATCACTTTCAACCAACTTTGTAATATATTCATATCTCATAAAACTTGTATTATATCTAAGACTCACCACAATCATGCTGAGATCATGCATTATCCAAAGTATGCATATAGGCAGTCTAGTGACATGCACAAGGCATGATATTTCATCTAGCAACTAATGGACCATTGTGCTCTTCCCAAAGAGGAGTATTTGTTGCTTCCACCCCGAGAGCTAGTAGGCTTCCAAGGCAAGCTCCCTATAGTGAAGACTCATTGTTATTGGAAAAAGAGGCCAAGGGAGCTTTGTTGGGTGTGTGTAGAAGTGAGAGAGACACACGAGAAGCACACACAAAGAGAACAAACACAGCAAGACACATGGAGAAGACGATGGCTGGAATATCTCTCTCTATTGATCGATGAACTGAACTGAAGTAAGAGCTGAATGATGTCCCTAAGTACAAAGTACCACCACATATGAGAGTATCAAGTATGTGGTAACATGGGGAAAAAAACTCTAGCCAGCACTAGAGTGAAAAGTGCCCATGTATAGGGAAAAGGTTCACATCAAAGCTACTCGAGGAACACATAAGTGTAACAAACCCCCCGGGAGCAAATGATGTGAACACATATAGGGAGTGACAGATCAGCCCCCACAAGATAATAAGCCTAAAGCTTTGCGAAAAGCTTCAAACTTTTCCCATGGAAGAGCTTTGGTGAATATGTCTGCTACATTATCTTGTGTAGGCACATATACCAAATCTATATCTCATGCATGAAGGTGCTCTCTCACATAGCGATAATGCACCTCAATATGTTTGGTCCGTGCATGAAACACTGGGTTTTGTGCAACAGCCAAAGCACTTTGACTATCTGTGAGAATATGCGCAGCAGCATCAATCTCCATGCAAAGATCTATCAATAGGCGTCTCAGCCATATACACTCCACTGTAGCTGTGAAAACTGCCCTGTACTCAGCTTCACAACTCGATGTCGCCACTGTAGGTTGCTTCTTACTCAACCAAGATATGCATGAGTCTCCAAGGAAAAAGGAATTACCACTAGTGGACATGCGAGTATCATAACAACCAGCCCAATCACTATCTATAAAAGCATGCAAGCATGGCTGAAAATATCTGCCATAAAAGAGACCTAAGCTCAAAGTGCCTCGAAAATATCTAAACACACGTTTCACCGCTTGTCAATGCTTAGTGCCAGGGCTATGCATGAATCGACTCAACTTGAAAACTCCATACTGTATATCGGGCCTTGTGTTGCATGCATATATAAGACATCCCACAGCTTGTTGATAAAGAGAAGTGTCAAATGCATAACTGGAATCCTCAATTGAGAACCTCAATCCTGTCTCAACTGGTGTGGAAACTGGCTTACAATCCTCAAAATCAAAACGCTGAAGTAGTTTCTCAACATACTTTGCTTGATGCATAACAATTCCCCCCTCAACGGATACAAACTGGATGCCAAGATAGTAGCTCAAAAGACCAAGATAAGTGACATCAAAAGTATGCTGCAAATCAGCCATAAGAATGTCAAGTTTTGCATCACATGACCCAATCAAGAGTATGTCATCGACATAAAGAACAAGCACTATAAGATCAGCCCCATTTTTGCGTACATAGAGTGTTCTTTCAATCGGACTACATGTGAAGCCAAGAGCAATCAAGTACTTATGTATTTTGTCATACCATGCACGT
Source organism: Ceratopteris richardii (assembly GCA_020310875.1). Taxonomy (NCBI): domain Eukaryota; kingdom Viridiplantae; phylum Streptophyta; class Polypodiopsida; order Polypodiales; family Pteridaceae; genus Ceratopteris; species Ceratopteris richardii. The sequence continues at coordinate 96,084,726 of CM035421.1, forward strand.
GGAGCTTGCTTGAGACCATACAAGGCTTTATGCAAGCAACAAACCATATGCTCTTTCCCTTTCATAGAAAATCTAGGAGGTTGCTTCACATAGACCTCTTCTTGCAAATCTCCATTCAAGAAGGCTGTTTTTATGTCCAATTGATGCACTTTCCAACCTCGATGGGCAGCCAATGCAACCACGGTACGAATGGTAGTCATGCATGAAGTAGGTGCAAAAGTTTCCTCATACTCAATGCCATATTGTTGCGCATATCCTTTGGCAACCAATCTAGCTTTGTAGCGATCAATGCTACCATCAGATTTTCTCTTAATCTTGTAAACCCACTTTGTACCAATGGCATTCTTTCCTTTTGGCAATTCACATAACTCCCAAGTACCATTCCTATGTATGGAATTCATTTCTGATTGCATAGCACTCATCCATTGTGGATCATCCCATGCATCTTCAAAAGAAAGTGGCTCTTCATTACATGCTATAGCAATAAGAGAATAATCCACAAAATTACTTGATGCATGGTGAGAGCTTGATCTTGTTCTACCAAGTAAAGGTGCACTCAATTTGTTGTCTTGCAAAGTTTGTTTCAGCCACTTTGGCATAGATTGTGCATTCTTGATAGACATGCATTCATTATGTAAAACATCTTCAATATGTACATCATGCATGGTCTGAATTTCATGTTCAGTTTCAGCCATATTTTGACGCAAATGTTCAGCCATATGTGGCTGGAAATTTCCAACAGTTTTGACAATTTTTGGCTGAATTTTTTCAGCCATGTTTGGCTGGAAATTCTCTGCATTTTCAGCCCTATTTGGCTGGAATTTTTCAGCCCTTTGAGCCTCAGTTGGCTGGTCTATATGGCCATAGTCAAGTGCACCATTTTGGAACAAAGGCATGAGTGTATCGAACACATCTTGTGAGCTAACTGATGGCAGTTTTTTGCATTCAAGTAGAGGGAAAACTTAATTTTCAGCAAATACCACATCTCGACTCACAATAATTGTGTTCGTCAATGGATGGTACAATCGATATCCCTTACTTTCAGCACTATAACCAACAAATATACATTTATTTGCCTTGTCATCAAGTTTATGATGTTGTTGTGATGGCACAAGAGTATATGCCAAACAACCAAACACACGCATATGACTAACCATAGGCTTATGACCATTCCAAGCCTCATAAGGAGTGATGACTCTCAATGCTTTTGTAGGGCAGCGATTCAACACATAGTTTGCACACATGACCGCTTCCATCCAAAACTTATGAGGAAGATGCTTTCCTTTAACCATACATCGTGCCATTTCAAGTAAAGTTCTATTTTTATGCTCGGAAACACCATTTTGTTGAGGTGTATATGGCACCGTACATTGGTGTGAAATACCTCTTTCACGAAGAAAAGCATTAAACTCATGTGACATGTATTCACCACCATGATCCGTGCGTAGAGTCAAAAGCTTTTGTGAAGAAAAATTTTCAGCCATAGCTAAAAATGCTTTGAAGCAAGAAAATACCTCATTCTTTGCTTTCATAGGATACACCCATGTATGGCGAGTAGCATCATCAATGAAGGTAACAAAATATACATGCTTCGCAAAAGATGGAGTCTTGACCGGACCACATACATCACTATGAACAAGTTGCAATTTTCTTGTAGTGTGTGTGTGACTATCTTTTGGAAAAGAAGCACGATGCATTTTTCCAAGAATGCAACCTTCACATGCATGCTTTTCAATGGACTCAAGTGTAAGCAAGCCAATAACCATGTCCTTCTTTTGCAAGTAGAGCAAACTATTGAAGTTTAAATGACCAAAACGAGCATGCCAAAGCTCCATTTCAGCCATGGAAGAAGTATGAGCAACTAAGGCATTCGAGGCAGCCCTCTTGTATGTATCCATGCGATACAAACCATTACATAATGTACCGGACATCACAATAACATCACCATTGCTGAAATCATGAACCATACACTTATCATCAACAAAAGTGTACATGAAGTCCAGCTTTGGCAATCAACGGAACTGAAATTAAGTTCTTCTTGATACCGGGCACATACAATGCATTTTTCAAGAGAATCACACCTCTATTTGTAGCCGTAAGCTCAATTTCTCCTACTCCAATGATAGGATAAGAGGCATTGTTTGCACACACCACATGTCCTCCTTTGGGTGCATCTTTCAAAGAGGCAAAAAATCTTTTGCATGATGTTATGTGCTCTGAAGCACCACTATCAAAGAACCAATCCGAATCAGCCTCACTCACAACCATACATTTAGAATGTAAAGAAGCATCATAATGACATGTAAACAACACATGCCCAAAAATCTTGAGCCATGTTAGCTTCATCATTCTTTGCATTTGCTGAATTTTCAGCAATAGACATGCCGGATTCCTTCTTCTTTTCATTACGTTTAGCAAGCTTTCTACACTCATCAATAGTATGACCAGCCTTCCAGCAATATTTGCATCTCTTCTTCTTTTGCAAATCACCATCATTAGAGGAATGAGTGGAAGAGGAAGCTTGAGGCTTTGGTTTTGATGAACCAAAAGCTGAACCATACTTGCTTTTCCCCTTTTGTGAGATAGCAAGTGCTTGCGTTCCTTCAATCAAACCACTCCTATTCACTCTAGATTGCTCTTCTTGCAAAAGAAGAGACACAACCTCATCAAATGCATACATATTAGGATTTCCTTTTGCAACCAAACGGAGTGTAGTAGCAAAGCTTTGAAAAGATTCTGGTAATCCTTTCAACAATGTAGAAATGAGTGATGCATCCGGAATGATCTCATCTATGTTTGCCAATTGCTCTTTCAAGTCCTTGATGCGTGTCACATACACATCCACTAACTCATTTTCAGCCATACATACATCCTCAAGTTGCTTCCTCAAGTATGCAACACGTGCTTCATTACGCACGGCATACAACGAAGCAAGAGTGTCCCATGCCTGTCGTGATGTAGAACATGACCGAATGTGTGGAACTATATGACGCTTCACTGAAAGCGCAATCAAAGCATGAGCTTGAGCATCTTTTCCATCCCATCTAAGCTGCTCCTGTGTATGTGGAGAAGGAGAAACCACTGTACTCGAAGAAGAAGCTCCATCTGTGATAGTAGACTGTGAAGTAGAAGCACCTACCAGTCTTCGATCTACATCTGCCACTATGTTCCAAAGTTGTTTTGCAACAAGAACATGCTTCATCAAGTGATGTATTTCATATGTTGGATGTTGAGGATAAGTTGGATGGTACCAACTACCCATTGTGGTCTTATATGATACGACATGTATTGGTTGCAAAAGGACTGTGGAACATTGTACAGGGTGTCGAAAAACGTCATATCACACTTGCAACTGTTACAACTATAGGTACTGAAGCTAATGCAAAAGGTGTCGAAGATGATGATATTCTGCATATTCCTGTTCGTGTTGTGGTTTCTGTTGCACCTACTGTAGAGCAGATTCGTTGGGATGGTAGAGATGCTTAGGCACATGCATTGATAGCTTTGTCTTTCAAATGTGCCATTATTCCTCACATTCGCTCTTGCAGAACAGGAAAGGATGCTTGGGATACACTTACCACATTGTACCAAGTTAGGAATGAGGCTCGTGTTGCTTACCTCCGAAAACAGTTGGAGAGTGAGCACATGAATGAAGGTGATTCTATGGACAGTTTCCCAACAAAGATCAAAGACTTGAAGGAACAGTTGATTTCTGTTGATGAGGTTATACCAGATACCTCACTTGTGCAAACCGTTCTGAATGGTCTTCCTGATTCATATCACAGTTTTGCGTTTACTCTTTGGTTGATGATGAAAGGCAATCCAAATGCCTTGTCATTTGAGGAGTTAGTCTCTATTCTGTTGCAGGAAGATCAGTCCACACACAACATGTCCATTATGCGAGTTGTAGATCAAGCTTTCCTGGTTAGTTAGAAGGGCAAAGGAAAATGGAGCTCTTCAACTAGTAAGCAGAAATCTGTTAATTCTGCACAATCGAAGAGGGAAGACAAAGATGAAAAGAAATCAAAAAAGTAGAAATTGTTTTGCAAGTACTGTAAAGGAAATGATCATAAAATAAAGAACTGTCCTAAACTGGCTGCAAAAGAGGCAAAGAAAAAAGAGGCAGGAATGGTTGTTGCAGAGGCCTCTACTCCAAAAACAGAATCTGCTAATCTCATGCAGGAAGAAGAATAGACGTTTACTACTATTTGCAATTTTGATCCATCTTCTCATGAGCAATGCATGTCTGCAGTAGACTCAGATGTTTGGTACTTTGACAGTGGGGCGACCAAACATATTACCTCGCAATGCAGTTTTTTCTCTTGACTCGAGCCTGCACCTATAGGAAATACTATTACATGCGCCAACAAATCCTCTTATCTTGTTATGGGAGTTGGAAAGATCATTTTGACTACTGCTGATGGTAGTTCTTTCACTTTGTCAGATGCTTTGTTTGTGCCAGGGATCAAGAGAAATCTGTTATCAGTTTTTGCATTAGCCAAGATTGGCTTGGTTGTGAAATTTGTTGATGACAGGTGTACATTCATGATCTATCAAATGGCAATGTGATTATTGATTCTGGCATTTTATGGCATGGGCTGTATAAGCTCATAGACTATGAAAGATCTGTAAATGATTCGGCATGTGCAATACATGATTCTCAGGCTATGTCAGATGCAAAGCTTTGGCATGCACGCTTTGCTCATCTGAATTTTGCTAGTTTGCTATGCCTACAGAAATCTGAAATGGTGTCCTCTTTGCCCAAACTTGAGGCGCCTGGAAAACATGTTTGTGAAGGTTGTATTTTGGGCAAAATGCAGCGTTCATCCTTTCCAAAAGATGGTTCAATTTGGGCTACTCAGAAATTGCAGCTTGTACATAGTGATGTTTGTGGTCCTATGCAGACATCTTCTTTTGGAAATTATCTTTACTTCGTGATTTTCATCGATGATTTTTCCAGGCATGCATGGGTATATCCATTGAAGGCAAAGTCTGAAGTGTTCATGTGCTTTAAACAGTTTTTGGTTTTGGCTGAAAATTTGTCACCATATAAAATGGGCACCCTCCGTTCTGATCGAGGGGGGGGAATATATGTCTTTTGATTTTAATGCATTTATGGCTGAACATGGGATAAAACACCAGTGTACAATTCCGTATACACCTCAACAAAATGGAGTTGTTGAACGAAAGAACATGTCACTCATGGAGATGGCGAGGTCTATGGTCAAGAGTCAGGCTTTACCACATAGTTTCTGGCTTGAGGCTATCATGTGTGCAGCATATGTACTTAACAGGTGTCCCACTAAAGCACTGCAGTCTATCACTCCATATGAGGCTTGGCATGATCGCAAGCCATTTGTTGCTCATCTGCGTGTTTTTGGTTGTTTGGCATATGCATTACTTCCCGAACAACATCGTAGAAAATTGGATGATAAAGTAGTAAAATGTATTTCTGTTTGGTATAGTTCTGAAAGTAAAGGTTATCATCTATATCATCCATAGACTAAGCGCATTTTGGTTAGCTGTGATGTTGTTTTTGTGGAAGATGCTATTCAGCCATTGCTTTCATGTACGAAGGAGACATCTATTAGCTCCAAAGACATGTATGATACTTTGCTGCCTCTTTTTATAGAATGTATTACTAGAGAATGTACAAAGATAAGTATCCCATTAGGGCAATAGGCGTATATACAAGCCGGGGGAAAAAAACCTCTTAAAGAGGGAAAAAAGTGCCCCAACAGTCCTAGGGTGTTCACACACATCACTACCTAAATATATCAACAAATCCCCCTTGGGAGTGATGTGGTGAACAAGTAGCTGGCACTCATGTATAAGGAAGTGCCAAGATATGTGGAAATCACTCCACAAAAGGAAGTAAGCCCAAAGCTTGGCAGAAAGCTTCAAACTTCTCCCTAGGTAGAGCCTTCATGAAAAGGTATGCAATGTTCTCCTACGTGGGCACATATGCCAAGCTGATCTCCCGAGCAGAGAACCTCTCCCTGACATAATGATAATGCACCTCAATGTGCTTAGTGCAAGCATGGAACACAAGGTTCCTCGCAACTGCCAATGTGCTCTGACTGTCAGTGAAGATGGTGGTGGTAGAAGACTCACCAACACCCAAATTAGCCATAAGGCATCTGAGCCACACACTCTCAACAATCGCTGTGAAAGCTTCCCTATACTCAGCCTCACAACTAGAAGTGGCCACAATAGGCTGCTTCTTGCTCAACCAAGATATACATGAGCTAATAAGCATGAAGCAAAAGCCACTAGTGGACACACGAGTGTCATAGCAACCAGCCCAATCAGAGTCAAAAAAAACATGCAAAACAGGCTTCTTCTTCTTCCTTGTGTTGTTTGCGTGCTTCCGCAGACGTCTAACTCCAACAACACACAAAGAAGACAGATGGCTGGAATAGCTATCTATTGATGATGAACTGAACTGAAGTAAGAGATAAATAATATCCCTAAGTACACCACCACATATGAGTGAATCATGTATATGGTAACATGGGGAAAAAAACTCTAGCCAACACTAGAGTAAAAAGTGCCCATGTATAGGGAAAAGGTTCACATCAAAGCTACTCGAGGAACACGTAAGTGTAACAAACCCCCTAGAGCAAATGATGTAAACACATACATAGAGTGAGAGACCATCCCCCACAAGGTAATAAGCCTAAAGCTTTGCAAAAAGCTTCAAAATTTTCCTATAGAAGAGCTTTGGTGAATATGTCTGCCACATTCTCTTGTGTAAGCACATATGCCAAATCATTAGCTCCTGCATGAAGGCGCTCTCTCACATAGTGATAATGCACCTCAATATGCTTGGTCCATGCATGAAACATTGGGTTCTGTGCAATAGCCAATGCACTCTAACTATCACTGAGAATATGCATAGAAGCATCAATCTCCATGCAAAGATCCATCAATAGGCATCTCAACCATATACACTCCACTGTAGCTGTGGAAACTGCCTTGTACTCAGCTTCACAACTCGATGTCACCACTCTAGGTTGCTTCTTCCTCAACCAAAATATCCATCGGTTTCCAAGGAAAAAGCAGTTACCACTAGTGGACACACAAGTATCATAACAAGGAGCCCAATCACTATCTGTAAAAGCATGCAAGCATAGTTGAATATCTCTTCCAAAAAAGAGGTCTAAGCTCAAAGTGCCTTTAAGATATCTAGACATTGGTTTCACTGCTTGCTAATGCTTAGTGCCAGGGCTATGCATGAATCGACTCAACTGAGAAACTGCATACTACATATCCGCCCTTGTGTTGCATGCATATATAAGATGTCCCACAACTTGCTGATAAAGAGAAGTGTCAAATGCTCATTCGAATCCTCAACTGAGAACGTAAATCCTACCTCAACTGGTGTGGAAACAAGCTTGCAATCCTCAAAGTCAAAATGGTAAAGTAGTTCATGCTTTGCTTGATGCATAACAACTCCGCCCTCAATGGATATGAGCTAGATGCCAAGATAGTAGCTCAAAAGACCAAGATAAGTGACATCAAAAGTATGCTGCAAATCAGCCATAAGAATGTCAAGTTTTGCATCACATGACCCAGTCAAGAGTATGCCATTGACATAAAGAACAAGCACTGTAAGATCACCCCCATCTTTGCGTACATAGAGTGTGCTTTCAATTGCACTACATGTGAATCCAAGAGCAATCAAGTGCTTATGGATTTTGTCATACCATGCACGTGGAGCATGTTTGAGAACAATACACGGCTTTATGCAAATGACAAACCATATGCTCTTTCCCTTGCATGAAAAATGTAGGAACTTTCTTCACATAGACTTCTTCTTGCAAATCACCATTCAAGAAAGCTATTTTCATGTCCAACTGATGTACTTTCCAACCTCGATGGGCAACCAATGCAACCACGATATGAATGGTAGTCATGCCTGAAGTAGGTGCAAAATTTTCATCATATTCAATGCCATATTGTTGTGCATATCCTTTGGCAACCAATCTAGCTTTTTAGAGATCAATGCTACCATCAAACTTTCTCTTAATCTTGTAAACCCACTTTGTACCAATGGCATTTTCTCCTTTTGGCAATTCACATAACTCCCAAGTACCATTACTATGTATGGAATCTATTTCTGATTGCATAGCACTCATCCATTGTGGATAGTCACATGAATCTTCAAAAGTAAGTGGCTCTTCATTACATGCTATTGCAATAAGAGAATAATCCACAAAATTACTTGATGCATGGTGAGAGCTTGATCTTATTCTACCAAGTAAAGGTGCACTCAATTTGCTATCCTGCAAAGTTTGTTTCAGCCACTTTAGCATAGTTTGTGCACTCTTGGTAGACATGCATTCATTATGTAACACATCATCATGTATATCATGCGTGGGCTGAATTTCATGCTCATTTTTAGCCCTTTGAGCCTCAGTGGCTGGCTGGTCTACATGGCCATAGTCAAGTGCACCACTTTCGAACAAAAGCATGAATGTATCGAACACACCTTGTTAGCTAATTGTTGGCTGTTTTTTGCATTCAAGTAGAGGGAAAACTAAATTCAAAACAAATACCACATCTCAACTCAGAATAATTGTGTTTTTCAATGGATGGTACAAATGATATCCCTTATTTTCAGCACTATAACCAACAAATATTTCTTTGCTTTGTCATCAAGTTTGTGACCTTGTTGTGATGGCACAAAAGCATATGACAAACAACCAAACAAACACATATTTCTAACCATAGGCTTATGTCCATTCCAAGCCTCATAAGGAGTAATGAATCTCAATGCATTTGTAGGGTAGAGATTCAACACATAATTTGCACACATGATTGCGTCCATCCAAAACTTATCAAGAAGGTGTTTTCCTTTAGCCATACATCGTGTCATTTCAAGGAGAGTTCTATTTTTATGCTTTGTAACACCATTTTGATGAGGTTTGAAAATGAACAAAAATAACAGAATCATCATAGTACTTTGAAAGGAAGGATGATAGAAAAAGGTGAACCACTTTCCATGCAGGATAAAGAGTGAAGCCATATATTGGTGTGAAATACCTCTCTCACGAAGAAAAAAATTAAACTCATGTGACATGTATTCACCACCACGATCTGTGCGTAGAGTCAAAAGCTTGTTTGAAGAAAAATTTTCAGCCATAGCTAAAAAATCTTTGAAGCAAGAAAATACCTCATTCTTTGGTTTCATAGGATACACCCATGTATGGCGACTAGCATCAGCAATTTGGAAGGTAACAAAATATGCATGCTTCCCAAAAGATGGAGTCTTGACGGGACCACATACATCACTATGAACAAGCTACAATTTTCTTATAGTGTGTGTATGACTATCTTTTGGAAAAGAAGCACGATGCATTTTTTCAAGAATACAACCTTCACATGCATGATTTTCAATGGCTCAAGTGTTGGAAAACCAATAAGCATGTTCTTATTTTGCAAGTAAAGCAAACTATTGAAGTTCAAGTGACCAAAACAAGCATGTCAAAGCTCCATTTCAACCATGGAGGAAGTATGACCAACCAAGGCATCCAAGGAAGCCTTCTTATATGTATCCATGTGATACAAACCATGACATAATGTACTGAACATCATGATAATATCATCATTGCTAAAATCATGAACCATACACTTATCATCAACAAAATGTACATGATGTCTAGCTTTGGCAATCAACGGAACTGAAATTAAGTTCTTCTTGATACTGGGTATATACAATGCATTTTTCAAGAGAAACACCCCTCCATTTGTAGTCGTAAGCTCAATTTCTCCTACTCCAATGATAGGATAAGAGGCATTGTTTGCACACACCACATGTCCTCCTTTGGGTGCATCTTTCAAAGATGCAAAAAATCTTTTGCATGATGTTATGTTATTTGAAGCACCACTATCAAAGAACCAATCCGAATCAGCCTCACTCACAACCATACATTTAGAATGCAAACATGCATCATAATGACATGTAACAACACATGCCCAAAAATCTTGAGCCATGTTAGCTTCATCATTCTTTGCATTTGTTGATTTTTTAGCAACAGACATGTCGGATTCTTTCTTCTTTTCATTGCAATAGTAGACCAAATATTTCTTATGTTGTTGTAGTAAGCAGGCTCTCTAATAAGCCTTGCCAAACTCCTTGGAAGGCAAGCATGCGGATACTCAAGTATGTGAAAGGAACTGTTGGAGTTAGACGTCTGCGGAAGCACGCGAACAACACAAGGAAGAAGAAGAAGCTTGGAGCACAACACACAAGACTGAATGTATTACTAGAGAATGTACAAAGATAAGTAGCCCATTAGGGCAATAGGCGTATATACAAGCCGGGGGAAAAAAACCTCCTAAAGAGGGAAAAAAGTGCCCCGACGGTCCTAGAGTGTTCACACACATCACTACCTAAATATATCAACAAATCCCCCCTAGGAGTGATGCGGTGAACAAGGAGCTGGCACTCATGTATAAGGAAGTGCCGAGCTATGTGGAAATCACTCCACAAAAGGAAGTAAGCCCAAAGCTTTGCGGAAAGCTTCAAACTTCTCCCTAGGCAGAGCCTTCGTGAAAAGGTCTGCAATGTTCTCCTGCGTGGGCACATATGCCAAGCTGATCTCCCCAGCAGAGAACCTCTCCCTGACATAGTGATAATGCACCTCAATGTGCTTAGTGCGAGCATGGAACACAGGGTTCCTCGCAACTGCCAATGCGCTCTGACTGTCACTGAAGATGGTGGTGGCAGAAGACTGGCCAACACCCAAATCAGCCATAAGGTGTCTGAGCCACACACACTCAACAGTCGCTGTGAAAGCTGCCCTATACTCAGCCTCACAACTGGAAGTGGCCACAGTAGGCTGCTTCTTGCTCAACCAAGATATACATGAGCTACCAAGCATGAAGCAAAAACCACTGGTGGACACACGAGTGTCATAGCAACCAGCCCAATCTGAGTCAGAAAAAGCATGCAAATCTGGCGGTAGTGATCCCCCCTTGGGATAAAACAACCCAAGTAGCCGAGTACCACTCAAGTAGCGAAAGATGCGCTTAACCGCTTTCCAATGCGTGACTCCTGGGCAATGCATAAACCTGCTCATCTGTGAGACAGCAAACTGAATATCTGGCCGAGTAATGCATAAGTAAATCAAGCATCCAACAGCCTGCTGATAGAGAACAGCATCAAATGCATCTCCAGCATCATGAAGACTCAATCGTAAACCTGTCTCCATAGGAGTGGCAATAGGCTTACAGTCTTCAAGGCCAAAACGCTGCAATAATGTGTCAATATATTTCGTTTGACACAAAGCCATTCCACCATCAACTTGCATAAACTGAATGCCCAAATAGTGATGCAAATGCCCCAAATCAGACATCTCAAATGAGGCATGCAAATCAGCCTTGAAATCAGCAATATGCTTCTCAAGAGGACCAGTGAGCAGCATGTCGTCTACATAGACAACAATGATCAGAAGCACATCATTAGCACGCTTAACATATAAGGTGCTTTCAGTTGGACTGTTCTCAAAACCATGTGCAATCAGATAGGCATGTATTTTCTCATACCAAGCACGTGGTGCTTGCTTTAAACCATATAACGCCTTCTTTAACCTGCACACCTGGTTTTCATGCCCTTTCTGCACAAAGCCACGGGGCTGAAAAACATACACTTCTTCATGCAAGTCACCATTCAGAAATGCTGTTTTAATGTCCAACTGATGTACATTCCAACCATGACGGGCTGCAAGTGCACAAATGCTCCGAACAGTAGTCATACGGCATGTAGGTGCAAAGGTCTCATCAAAATCAATGCCTCTTTCCTGCGCATAACCCTTTGCAACAAGCCTAGCCTTATACCTGTCAACTGTACCATCAGGTTTACGCTTCAGCTTGTATACCCACTTAGTGCCAATGGCCTTCTTGCCAGGAGGCAAGTCACATAAAGACCATGTACCATTCTTCATTATAGCATCATATTCAGATTGCATAGCAGCCATCCAATTTTCTGAATTTTGTGCTTCATCAAAAGAAACAGGCTCATTCTCATCACAGAGACTAGATGCAGCCATAGCATAGCAATCTGATGCAAAGGAGGTACTATGAGAGCCTGAACGAGTACGATATGACAAAGGTGCATCTAATTTGTTGTCACGCAAAGTCTGCACCAGCCATTTTGGCATAGTTTTTGCCTGTTCAATATCAGCTCTCTCATCAACAAGTGCATCATGTAAATCTGCATCAGAAATGGAATGATCTGCATCATCATATGAAACCTGCAAAGGCTGAGAAGTTGCCTCATTGGGACCAGCGCTAGCCTGTCCACCTGTAAAAAGAGGCATCAAAGTATCATACATGTCTTTGGAGCTAACAGATGTCTCCTTAGTACATGAAAGCAATGGCTGAATAGCATCTTCCACAAAGACAACATCACGGCTAACCAGAATGCGTTTAGTCTGTGGATGATACAGATGATAGCCTTTACTTTCAGAACTGTACCCAACAAAAATACATTTTACTGCCTTATCATCCAATTTTTTGCGATGTTGTTCAGGCACTAATGCATATGCCAAACAACCAAAAACACGCAGATGAGCAACAGATGGCTTGCGGTCATGCCAAGCCTCATATGGAGTGATAGACTGCAACGCTTTCGTGGGACACCTGTTCAGTACATATGCTGCACACATGACAGCCTCAAGCCAGAAACTATGTGGTAAAGCCTGACTTTTGACCATGCACCTCGCCATCTCCATGAGTGACCTGTTCTTTCGTTCAGCAACTCCATTCTGTTGAGGTGTATACGGCACTGTACACTGGTGTTTTATCCCACGTTCAGCCAGAAATGCATTAAAATCTGAAGACATATATTCCCCCCCTCGATCAGAACGGAGGGTGCCCATTTTACATGCTGACAGATTTTCAGCCAAAACCAAAAACTGTTTGAAGCACATGAACACTTCGGACTTTGCTTTGAGTGGATATACCCATGCATGCCTGGAAAAATCATCAATGAAAGTCACGAAGTAAAGGTAATTTCCAAAAGAGGGTGTCTGCATAGGACCACAGACATCACTATGTACAAGCTGCAATTTCTGCATAGCCCGAACTGAACCATCTTTTGGAAAGGAAGAACGCTGCATTTTGCCCAAAATACAGCCTTCACAAACATGTTTTCCAGGTGCCTCAAGTTTGGGCAAAGAGGACACCATTTCAGATTTCTGCAGGCGTAACAAGCTAGCAAAATTCAGATGACCAAAGCGTGCATACCAAAGCTTTGCATCTGACATAGCCTGAGAATCATGAACTGCACATGCCGAATCATTCACAGATCTTTCATAGTCTATGAGCTTATACAGCCCACGACATAAAATGCCAGAAGCAATAATCACATCGCCATTTGAGAGATCATGGACTGTACACCTGTCATCAACGAATTTCACAACCAAGCCAATCTTGGCTAATGCAGAAACTGATAACAGGTTCTTTTTGATCCCTGGCACAAATAAAGCATCTGACAAAGTGAAAGAACTACCATCAGCAGTAGTCAGAATGATCTTACCAACTCCCATAACAGGATAAGAGGAGTTATTGGCGCATGTGACAGTATTCCCTGTAGGGGCAGGCTCGAGTGAAGAGAAGAAACTGCGCTGCGAGGTAATATGTTTGGTCGCCCCACTGTCAAAGTACCAAACATCTGAGTCTACTGCAGACATGCACTGATCATGAGAAGATGGGTCAAAACTGCACACAGTAGTAAACGCCCATTCTTCTTCCTGCACAAGATTTGCAGACTCTGTTTTTGGTGTAGAGGCCTCTGCAACAACCATTCCAGCCTCTTTCTTCTTTGCCTCTTTGGCAGCCAGTTTTGGACAGTTCTTTATAATATGATCATTTCCTTTACAGTACTTGCAGAACAATTTCTGCTTTTCTGATTTCTTCTCATCTTTATCCTGGTTCTTCGATTGTGCAGCATTTGCAGATTTCTGCTTACTAGTAGAAGAGCTCCATTTTCCTTTGCCCTTCTGACTAGCCAGGAAAGCTTGATCTGCAACACGCATAATGGACCTGTTCTGCCTGGACTGATCTTCCTGCAACAGAACAGAGACTAATTCCTCAAATGACAAGGCATTCGGATTGCCTTTCATCATCAATCGAAGAGTAGAGGCAAAACTCTGATATGAATCAGGAAGGCCATTCAGAACGGTCTGCACAAGTGAGCTATCTGGTATAACCTCATCAGCAGAAATCAATTGTTCCTTCAGGTCTTTGATCTTTGTAAGAAAACTGTCCATCGAATCACCTTCATTCATGTGCTCACTCTCCAACTGTTTTCGGAGGTAAGCAACACGAGCCTCATTCCTAGCCTGGTACAAAGTGGTAAGTGTATCCCAAGCATCCTTTGCTGTTCTGCAAGAGCGAATGTGAGGAATAATGGCACGTTTGACAGACAAAGCTATCAATGCATGTGCCTGGGCATCTCTTCCATCCCATCGAATCTGCTCTGCAGTAGGTGCAACAGAAACAGCAGCACGAACAGGAATGTGCGGAATATCATCTTCGACACCATCTTCATCAGCTCCAACACCTGTATTTGCAGTACCTGTCGTTACAGGTGTAACAGGACGTCTTTCAACACCCTGCACAATGTTCCACAATCCTTTTGCAACCAGTACATGTCGCATCATATAAGCCCATAATGGGTAGTTGGTACCATCCAACTTATCCTCAACAGCCAACATACGGAATACATCACTGCTTTCAGCCATGGCCGGTGACTAAAATACCTTGATGCAGAAAATTGACTGTATCTCAAAAAGTTGAACAGAACTGCCCAGACGAGTTCTGCTAGACCTGTAGCAGACTTCGAGACGCTTAAACTGGCGAACAGAAACTGGTATATACCTTTGGCACAAAAGGACGAAATAGCCTGCACAAGCACTGCGATAGTGCGTTCGGAGGCCGAAACGAGCTCAGATCGCGATTTCGGCACCACAGAGCGAAGCAGTTTTGATCTCGGAAACACCCTGAGTATGCTCACCAAATTTTGTGCGAATCTGAGACTGCAAACGGAGGAGTGTCGACGGCACCCTAGAAGAAGCAACGACCTGCTCTGATACCAATTGTTGGAGTTAGACGTCTGCGGAAGCACGCGAACAGCACAAGGAAGAAGAAGAAGCTTGGAGCACAACACACAAGACTGAATGTATTACTAGAGAATGTACAAAGATAAGTAGCCCATTAGGGCAATAGGCGTATATACAAGCCGGGGGAAAAAAACCTCCTAAAGAGGGAAAAAAGTGCCCCGACGGTCCTAGAGTGTTCACACACATCACTACCTAAATATATCAACAGGAACCACTCATTATGGTATTCTTTATGAAGAAGGATCATCTTTGATTGGAAATTGTGACTCAAATTGGGAAGGAGATATGCCAAAAAATCAGTTTTTGGATATTAATTTTCTTTAGGATCAAGGATTTTCTCTTGGATCAATAAGAAGCAACCAACTGTAGCATTATCTTGTATTGAATTTGAGTACAAAGTTGCATGTGTTGCAACATGTGAAGCAGTATGATTAAGGGAAATTCTATGGCACATAGGAATACAAGGACAAGAGGCTATAGAGTTGAAGTGTGACAACCAATTTGCATGATCATCACCAAGAATCCTAGTTTCCATGCACATACCAAGCACATAGAAATTCAATACCACTATGTGTGTGAGTTGATTGAGGACAGGGTTATGGAGATAAGTTAATTTTCCAACTAAAGAATGGAGTAGACATCTTCACCAAGGCTCTTAGGAGAGAGCAACTTCTTCGACATTTTCCAAAGCTTGGGATCGGACCAACGAGGTAGTTCACCGCAAGGGGGACATTGAGGAGGGGGTGTTAGATATGATGAATACTCCACCCTCAAGTAACCACAAATGATTTGTTGCTCTAGCACAATGGTGAGAACCACGTTAAGAAGCTCCACCTCCTTAATGTCAATCCGCGGAAGTGATAGGAGTGATATGAAGATCGTGAATGTGAGATGAAGTGAGAGTGAAGGTGACAAGCATAGAGATGCACACACACATACACACACAATGGAGAGACACGCAAGACACAATGGAAGGTAGGAAATAGACTCTATTACTCAAGATCTCAATTACAAGCTCAAGCTCACTCTAACTCATACAACTCTACACTAGCTAACCTCAAAAATGAGCTCTCTAGCTCTTTTTATAGATTCTAGACTAGTTTTGACCGGTTTCACATCTAGTGACCGGCATAGTTAAAAAATAGGTTCTAGGTGCTATTGGAGAGGGTAAACGGTGTCTAAAAATAGCCAAACTTGGTAGGCTCGTTCTACCTAAGCTCCTCAAGCTCAAGGACTCCTCGGCTTGCACAAAATGGAGCTATAAATTACAAAAAAGGTTTTTCTATGTTACATATGGTACAAAAGTGATGAAAATCACTGTTGGAGGTTTTTGAAAAGTATTTTGAAACATATTTGTTTGAAAAAAGAATTCAACTAACTCCCTACTACTTCATTGTGCTTTGTCTTTACATGCATCCTCGACATCTATGCCTCTGGCTACTGCCAACACCCCCCTCCCTCTCGCTTCTGTCGTCCTCGATAGAACCTTGTTGTGGGGTCTATCAGATATAATTATGTAGTAGGTCATGAGCGAGGGTGTGTTCTGAAATGCGGATACCTCTTGCTAGATCAGCTTTGAGTTTTTCCCAATTGATGGGCTGAGGCTCCTCTGGTGGCGGCAGTCTGTAATGCATGGAATACACCAGTTGTTTACAGGCAAATAATTGAAGTAAGTGTGTGGGCCTGCTGATGAACACCGCTGAGTGATACTCCCAAAAACTGGTAGTGAGCATTTCTTCGAAGGTCATCTTATAGCATGCCGATAAGTATTTGATTCGATAGTGCCATGCATAACACACCTGGAGTGATGGTGTCGTACTCATGTCATATGCAAAATCTTGATTGCCATGCTCGAAACGCGGGGTGTTCATATGTGGTGCCTTGACGCGACGGAAGACTTTGAATACCATCTGCATCATGTCAAATATTTTGACAGTCATATGTGCTGCTACATCGTCCATTCGTCGTAAGCGAGGGAGCCAGTGGCGAATAGTCACCATCATATAGCCTACTGTGGGTGATCCTATGGGTGGCCTGAAATATGGGTAATTGAGCCAATCCTGGCATTGCTTGTTGTTCTGTACTTTAATGGCAAATGCCTTGCAAGAGCGGCGATGTGGCATGGGACCCCAACATGGGTTGTACTTCAAGTGGAGTGGTTCCTTGGCCCATGTGCTCATCATCTCGGGATATTCTTGTAATAAATCTTGGCGCCAAGTTGGTTGATATATTTCTCCTCGCTGCGCGTCCGTCGACAAGTCTTCAGGCTCAAACTGAGTTGCGTGGGAGGTTTTCTTGCCTGTTTCCTTTTCGATGGCCAGCTGATATTCTGCCATTAACATAAAATACGACTTATATTGTAGCTTGTGCCCAGATATGTACCTACGAGGGGCCAAGTGAGCAAAATACGGGGATTGTAAAATTCCTTCTTCAATCATTGCCATTGCATGTAACTATGCTTCCACACGTGCTGAGTGGGTTCTGCCAAGTTCTTCAATCGTCTTCATCCATGCAAGAGTAGGAAGTTCAAAAGTCGTCTGGCCTTTGGCCGTGATGCGTCCGCCTGGGATTGGTTGGGGTTCGTAAGCTTCTTCAAAAGTGTCCTCCACCGGGATAGTCACTATTTCTTCATCCTCTGGTAGTTTCGGTGGGGTATCTAGCCTGGGAGGTGCTTCATATGCTGCTATTTGTGTTTGGAGAGTTACTACATGGGCCCTTAGAGTGTTGAGTTCCTCGATGATTTCAAGAGACGAGTCCGGAGGAGCTGGTGGTTCTAGCTATATAGGTGCTCTTAATTGGAGCAGTTTGTGGTCTTCTTCTTTGAGCTTTCGGTATGCCTCGTTCATGTTGTCGTATTCGTCAAGAAATCTGACATGATCTTCTAATAACATCTTCATAGATTCTGAAGGAACAGCTTTGAAATGACTGGGACTTAAGGGTTGGTCCGGTTGATCTAAAGCAGCTTCCAAGTTCTCTCTATTATGTTCCTATGGACGTTGGTTTTCTTCTTTAGCTTCTGCCAAGTGGCGTCTGAGCAGTCCCATGTTTCTAGTAAGTGTCGCATTGCGAATAGTCTGAGCCCACAACAAGTTGTCAATATCAGTGATGGCCTCTTTTGTCTTTTGTTCACTTTCGAGTTCGAGTTTGTGGTAGGTCTAGCATAGCTCTTGGTAGCGGGTGTTAAGCGATGCATTCTCGATTGACAATGAATTTAGTTGCGACTGTAAATCGTTCATTGTCTGTTGCACTGTCTGGTAACTAGTCCCAAGAGATGCGAATTCATCTTACTTGTGTCATGCATGTGAACATCTGACGAAATGCGATGTCGATGGTGGGTGATAAGATTATGGTGTGGTGAATGCAGATGCTGTTGGTGTGGGTGTTGATGCAAGGGGAAGGGGAAATAAGGATGGGAATGTGGATGCACTGGTGATTGTGGAAAAAATTGATGTGCCTAAATATGGTGGTGCAATGGATGAGGTGAGTGGTGGTGTAGTGGGTGGCGATATATCCATGTCACTGGACGTGGTGTCGAATTCCGTGACTGTGAATAGTGGAGTGATAGTGGGTGCATGCATGGGTGTAAATACAGGATTTACAAAAGTGGTAGAATAATTGACAGAGGGGGTCTCTTGTACTGCTTGATGGAGAGGAGAAAGAGGAAATATGGTGGGGCGGGGAGGTGAAACAGGTGAGAAGGTGAATGGAGGAGGAAATGGGAATAGGGATCTTGGAGGGGTGGGGAAGAAAGGGAAGGGTGGATGGAGAAATGGACTGGATAAAAAGGTGGATGTTCGAGGAGGTAATCTAGGGTGCGTAGGTGCGGCAAGGGTGAGAGGAATTGAAGCAACAAAGGCTTATGCTACTGCGTTGTCGAAGGATGTGGATGGTCTAGGAGAGGCAGGGTGTATAGGAGAGACTGGAGGGATGGGAGGTGAAGGAGGAGTTGTTGGGGTGGTGGGTACTTCGACAACTGTGGTGGTTTGTACAGTAGAGGTGCGAGGCGGGGAGTCAATGATGATTGTTTCTTTTGCCAAAGATTCGTCAGGGATGAGACAGGCTTCCTTGGCCTGTTCTGAAGATTGGCCATCTGTTGGTACACAAATGTATTGACCTGGTTTGGATAATAATCGAACTCGACATGGGTCAAACTACGTAAGTGGTTTTCTTTGCAAATATCTTAACGCTTCATTTGTGCCTACTAACTTAACTAGTTCTCTGAAGCCTTTGATGTACGCTTCTTTGAAACCTTTTGTGACGAGTTCCTTCTCTATAAGCGCTTGGCTTTCGTCCTCAGATAGCTTTTTATATGCCCAAACTTTTTCCATGGTGTGATATAACTTCTTGATCGCCAAGGTGTAGGTAGCTGCTTCAAATGTCTCATCTTCATAAGTGCTAGTGTCACCTTGGGTATCAGTGTTTTGTTCTTGTTCATCCGTCTGCACATTCTCTTGAGATTCCTGGCTTCCTTGACTAGCTTCATCATCTCCGTCTTCATCATCTGTTTCTATCCTTTCTTCTTCTGAGCTGGATACTACTTGTGCCTGCTGTTGATCAGGCCGAGTGGTAGGGTATCTTGGTCTTTCATATTCTTGAGAGAAAAACTGGCCTTCAGAAAACTGAAATTCATTTTAAAAAGCATCCGGCATTTCAAAATTGAACGTGGTATCCGTTGGTTCTGCTTCTAGGTTGGGTATCGGAAAAGAAAACACTTCCGCACCAATAGTGGTGGGAATTTATGTTGCAATGGTGGTAGGTTCCTGAACTGATGTTGCCTGAGAGGTAACTGCACTGGTAGTGCCTTCTGTAATGACAGGTCATGACAGGCATATGCGAATGGGTTGTATCACTATAGGGGGTTCCGTAGGGGATTGCTCTGGAGATGGTTGAGGAGACGAGGACTCGGGAACTTGTAGGCATGGGATAGATCTTCTCATGTGCTTGCCTACTCATCCCTTGCTAGACTTTCGAGCTTTCTTGGTTGTCCCTTTAAATGCCTTCAACTCTTCACTTGTCATTGCACGCTCTATTGGCAAGTCATATGCTAAACACATATATACAATTCTCATGAGAGTGCAACATCCATGGATGATTTCTTTTCTTTCCCATCTGTGTTATGTTAGATACAACTGGTCAATAATCTAACTTGCTAGATCTACCATTTGAGGTCCAATACAAGATAAGTACAATCCAAACCAAATTCATTTGTGGGGCATGGTGAATCGATCCTGAGCTGGGAATGCGAAATGTTGCATACAGATTCTTAATGGCTTAGATAGCTCAGTGTGATAGCCAAAATATCTTCCCATTTAGTAACATCATCATGCTTCATAGGCTCTGGAATTAGCCTTTCTTGCTCTGTCGGCGTGTGTGTTCCATGTATTTGAATCACAGCTCGAATCAAATCTTTTGACAGATAAAACTTCTTAAATGGTGGGTCATTTACTAAGGACGGCAAAATGAATGTGCCTGGCAAATCTTTGTTCTCAGAAGCTATCAATGTGGTTACCAAGTAGTAGCATCTGTAGAAATCTGGTTTAGGTAATGGATCACTGAAGTATTCAGTGAAGCCAGCTCTCACTCAAACATGCTTTAAATCTTCCGTGTTCTGAAGTGCTTCAAATTCTCTAGAAAAGAATTGGTACTTGCCCCATTTACTATTGTTAAAAGTCAAATTGGCATAAAAAATGAAGTCTGCGTCTACCAAGGGTCCTGCTAAACCTTGGAGCCAATGTGAATTGCGATGGGCCTTTTCCATGTATCCCCTAGGAGGGTCATCGATTGGCATAGGTCCTGGGAATCCTTGAAATTCTAGTAGTTGTTCAGTAGGATATGATTCAGCCAATAAGTCGGCAAAATTTGCCATAGGTACACTAGGGCCAGCTTCCGATGGTCCTTCTGCTTGCATGATGAGTGATGCGAGTGTGGAGAAGATCTGCTACAAAATATTAACACATTAGTATGGAAATTAATCACGATCCCATTAAAGTGAGACCGCAATCCCTTTCCATAACCGATGTGTAACCCGTGTAGCCGAGTGTTGTGAGGTGGTTTATGGAATGATTTTTGCCATACTAGTGCAGGTCTCTAGACACCTATATGTTTCAGATAGTGCATACATTGCTTGATGAGATGTTATTATAAGTGATGTTGGGTGATAGTGTGTGAATTTGTACAAAGTTCAGTTGTGAATGAGTTATTACAAGGGTAGTGTTTAGTTGGGGTGGGAGTAGTGTTAGATAAAAGGCTCAGAGAAGACATCTGGATACGTTTCCATATCCACTTCCTAAGAGTTTTTGAGCGGGTGGTATGTGGTGGTGTTAAGGGGTGAAGATATTTCTGAGGGGTATATGTTACATGGCTTGAGGGTTGAGCTATGATACACCATTTGGGTACCCAAATCTATGTGGGTGTGGGTCGATTTGTAAGGTACTTCTTGGCAATCCAGATCTGTCGAATGTTCGTACTTGTAGAAGAAGGTCGAGGAGATGTTGAATACTGACTCTGCTTCTGCTTTAACTTCTTCTTATCATTGTCTTCATTGTTGAAATCTGTCGTTGCTTTCTGTCCTTTTGGCACCCATACTTGTCTCGTGCCTCTTGCTTTGTGATAGTGATACTGCTGCTTTCTTTGTATCGTCTGATATTGTCGTCAGTCTAGGTTCCTCCATTGTGGTTGACTCCTTTGTGGTTGAGGTTGAGAGGTCTGATGGACACTCTGCTTTGGAAAAGAAGGGAGGTCCAACACTTGCGAAACCTGCCCATTAGGAAATGCTTCATTTTGTATCAAAAATCTAGGCCAGTCTGTAGTAAGTGTGGAAGGATGGGCACTGCAGGGTGTTTTGCCCATGTGGCTGCTGATGCAGTCCACCTGACCGCTGATGCAACCCACCTGACTACCAATTGTTGCCATTTGTCCGATGCTGGAAGACCAGGAGAAAATCTGTTGACATTTTCTTGCCTGGCCCCTATCCATCGACAAGCTCTCATGGGTTGACTTTGGAATGAGCGTGCTTAGCCGAGGGATCTGCCCAAATATCTTCCTGTCCTCCGTCGCAAGTGTTTCATAGGGTCTAGGGTTACATACCTCAGGTGGAGTGTTGTTAGGGAAGTCAAGCGGTATCACTCGCTGCTCATCTAAGGTTCCAATATGCAAGGAGACTTGTCTAAGATTTAGGTCCACTGAGTGATCATATAGCCAATCTTGGCCAAGGATTAGGGGTTCTATTAGGTCGTCATCATGGCACACTAGTAGCTTCACTGTCATGGTCACTTCGTTTATGAGGATAGGAAGGTCCACCTCACCCATGCAAGGGGTTTCCATGCCTCCTAGCCCTATGAGGTATGCCTCAATTGGCCGCATTTCTATTCCTGAGTCCTTATAGTGGGACCATCTAATCGCACTATTCGTAGCTCCTGAGTCAATTAAAGCCCTGAGCTCTTGGCAAGGGTTGCCATGCTCTAGCCTGACTGTAATGAATGGTCTCTTGTCCACTATGCTAGGTGAGTACTTGACTTTGCTTGACACATGGCCATGGGGTATCTAGGTGTTGTTTCCAGATGGTTATAATTTTCTCTCCCTAGTCCTTATCATCTTAGCTTCATGTGCTTAATGTGTTCTATAGCTTCTGCCTGAGCTTCAGCTCGTATTCTATTTTCTTCCTCCTTATGCTTCTTTGCCAATGTGAGTCGTCTAAGCATATCCTCCATAAGAGGTTCCTGATAAAGCTTGACTCTACAGACACTAATGTAATTAGGCGTTATGTCTCCTTCTAAGGTGGCTAATTGTACTGCTCCACTTGTCGAGAGTCTGCTAATGATCATAGATCCATAACCTCGCTTTTCTAATTTCCGTGCATGTTGTTTCAGTGTATACACTAGGACTAAATCTCCTTCTTTTAAGCCTTTATCTTTCACATGTGCATCGAAATAGGCTTTCTATCACTTCTTTGCTGCATATATTCGTGTTGTTGCTTTCAGCCTGGTTTCTCCTAATCGTTCCAAATCCATTATTCTTGATGATAATTCATGGCCGGTCCACTGATGTCCTTTTTGCAACCTTAAGGGTCGGTATCAAGAAGTCCAAAGGAAGCACAGCATTCTGACCAAAAACCATCTGAAAGGGAGTTGCATTGAGTACGGTCTTGTAGGCCACTCGATATGCCCAAACAGCGTGGTGTAACTGTTTGTCCCAATCTGAACGTTTATTGTTCACAAGTTTCGTCAGTATGTTACAAAGGATCTTGTTAGTACTTTCTGCTTGACCATTGGCCTGAGGATGATATGGTGCAGATTTCTTGTGAATCACCATAAAATCCTGTAACAAATATTCAATGACTTGGTTTAGAAAGTGAGTTCCTCAATCGCTCACTAACTCTATAGGTAATCCATATCTTGTAAAGACATTTTCAAATAAAATTTTTGCAGTCGTGTGTGCATCATTCTTTTTTGTGGCCTTTGCCTCTACCCATTTGGTAAGATAATCCGTCGCAACAATGATGTATTCAACATGTGTACCTTTTGCAGGGGGGTTAATGGGTCCTACAAAGTCTATACCCCACTTAGAAAATGCACGTCCTCCCATCATGGGTTTCAATGGCATTTCATCTCTGCGAGTAGGAAATTGAGTTCTTTGGCACACATCACATCTCTTAACATAGATATGTGCATTTATGTGAAGAGTAGGCCACCATAATCCTGCAAAGAGGATGGCTTTGATTACCCTATCGGGGTCAAAATGACCTCATGCAACACCTTGGTGTGCAGTCTCTAGTACGCTCAAATAATCGCTTTCATGAACACATTGTCTTAAGTATCCATCTCGTCCTCGTTTGTATAGATTGTCACCAATAAGTGAATAGTCTTGAGCTTCCTGCTCTAGACTTTGTTGTCTTGATAAAGTCATTCCTTGAGGGAATGTTTTCGTCCTCAAGTACGTCACTAAAGGTTCACTCCATTCTGGTGTGAGAGACACATGATATAATGTAGCATGTTCTACTGGTGGTCTTTCACAACAAACAGGGCATTCTTTACACAACTTGTAGACGTCTGCTTCCATAGAAGGCCAATATACTCCTAGTCTATGCAGAGTCTGCAATGTACGATGTTTTGAATGATGTTGCTTTATTGCACCTATGTGTGTTAATTGCAACCAATTCGCATGTTCTGACTCATCTACACAACAAGCAAGAATCTTTTGATTATCCTGTTTGTATATGCTTCCTGCTACTATTTGGTATCTTTGAGACTTGGTAATCTCTCCTTCCTTGATCGTTATCCTAGGATTCTTGGGTCCATATGTGAGAATAGTGACAATAGGCTTAGCCCATTCTAGTATTATCTCAAGGTTAAATAAATATGCATCGGGTAATTCATCCACTATTCCTTGAGGAGCTTCTCCTGTGGTTAATCTTGAAAGGTGGTCAGTTCTAAGATGTGTCTTTCCCTTCCTGACTACTACTTCAAAGTCATACTCCATGAGTAATAGAAACCAACGTATCAGTCATCCTGTATTACATGGCTTATTGACTAAGTACAATAATTGACGATATGTAAAGAACTTGAACTTATTTGCCAACAAATAATGTCTGAATTTCTTTACCGCATAGATCATTCCTAATCCCTCCCGTTTCATAGTGGTGTAATTTCTTTCTGCTGCGTTCAACTGTTTGGTCGCGTAAGCTATGGGGAGATCTATATTACCTTCATTCGTGGGTTGTGCTAACACACATCCTATGGCATAGTTGGATGCATCCACATGTACATGGAATGGCTTGCTCCAATCTAGGGTTGTCAATATAGGTGCTCAGCACAAACATCATTTAAGTTCATTGAATGAACTCTCACATTCATCAGTCCATTCAAACTTGGTCAAAAGAGAGTACAGAGGCTTGGCTATGATTGCATACATGTGTATGAATCGTCTTTAATAACCTGTTGGCATACAAGTCATAAGCAAAGCATATAGGCGCAAAGTAGCAGGCATGCACAATATGGCAACAAGGCCTAATCATTTTTTTCCATGGACTATTCACAACTCAGGTGATTTTAATCACTACACAAACATTGTAAATTCCGTTTTTGGTAGAATAAGACTCCATTTTGTTCAATTTGAGGAGTCCTCGAGCTTGAGGAGTATTAGAATTAGCTACATACCAATTTTCATAATTTTTAGACTCCGTTTGAGCCCTCAAATAGGCTCTAGAACCTAATTTTTAACTAGGCCGGACACTAGGTCTGGACAAGACCAAAGCTAGTGAGAAAACTATAAAAAGAGCTAGAGAGCTCATTTTTGGGGTTAGATTGTTTGTGAATTGAGCTTATGTAAAAGACTTTTTGACTAATGCAAAGATCTCCATTGTTCCTCTCCTTACTCTTGCCTTGTGTGCGCGTGTGTGTGTATGTGTGTGCATGTTTGTGTGCTTCTCACTCACACACTTGTGCCATCACTTGCTCATAGTCTTCATACTAGTCCTCACGTCTCCACGGATTGACAATTATGAGGTGGATCTCCTCACATTGGTACTCACCATTGTGCTAGAGTGACACCAAATTTGGCGCCATTCCCGGGGAGAGAGAGCTTCGAGGACGAGCGTGTGATGGTAAGACGTAGAGTTGAGACATTGGAGTCATAGGTAATATCCTTTCTTTTCCTTATTTTTCTTCATTTTTTCTTCATTTTTTCTTGTTTTTGCATCACCGTCATCACCATCATCATCCCCACCATCTCCCACCTCCATCTCCATCTTCACAAAAATTTCAATTTTTGGATCATATTCCACTCCCCACCTCATTTCCCTCATTTCACTTGTGAGAGAGAGCAAGAGAGAGCTTGCATGCTATTAGCTTTTGTGTGTTTTTTGAGCTTTTATTGCAGGCTCTAGCTGTACCACCATATCCAGCAGCTTGCGCAGGTACGACAGACTCTGCACAGGTCTCGAGACGACGACCTCTATCTATCGCGACAGATAGAAAAACTAGATATTTTTTGAATGCACGTTTGGCACGATGAACTACACCATGAGAACACTCCAAATCACTAAAAAATTCTAAAAAATTCTAAAAAATTTGCGTTTTTTCAGTCTATCATGACAGACAAAGACTATCGTGATAGACAGCATCTATCACAATAGACACTGTCTATCGCGACAGACAGCACCCCACGACAGCCTCAGTCTATCGTGATAGACACCATCTATCCCGCCAGACAGGCCCACGACAGACGATAGACCCCGTCTATCGCGACAGACACCTATCTATTGCGACAAACAGAGACCCACGATAGAGACCGTCTATCGCAATAGACACCGGCTATCGCGACAGACCAAAAGGCACGATAGACGACAGCCTCAGTCTATCGCGACAGACACCGTCTATCGCGATAGACAGGCCCACGACAGATGATAGACCCCGTCTATCATGACAGACACCCATCTATCGCGACAGACAGGCCCACGATAGACAACAGACAGTGTCTATCGCGACAGACAGGACCCCACGATAGACACCGTCTATCGCGACAGACACCATCTATCGCGATAGACAGGCCCACGCGACAGTCAGTGTCTATCGCGACAGACACCGTCTATCGCGATAGACAGGCATTTTTGGCAAAAAAAAATAAAGGGGTATTTTTTTGAAAATTTAGGCTAAATTTTGGGCATATTTGCATACTCAATTACTCATGCGAATACGAAGGCCTTAGAAAAATGCACTAAACTCCTGAAAGGATCAGTTTGTCTGTTTAGCCCCCTAAACCCTGAACTGTCATAACTTTTTCATATGAAATCCGTTTTTTGAGCTCTAGGGCTTGTCAGAAAGCTCGTGGCATATAGATAGGGTATTTTTAGATAGGGTATTTTGAAGTTGACCCTCTAAGGGGTAGGCACACCAAGCGAGCTCTAGAGAAAATTTCTTGGCAATAGAAAAGGGGGAGTTAGGGTCTTTAAAAGTGTCTAAGATAAATTGTCTGTCAATTGAAGGATCAAATTGGAGCTAAACTTGGGATTTTTTACAGGATTATCGAGAGCTTTTGGAGAAAGCACAGCAAGTGCCATTGTATGCAGGGTTGGGAACGTGCTTCCTGGGTAGACAAGCATAGCAAGGAGGAGCGACTTGAGGTTGGAACATCTCTTAAACCCCTCAGTCCATTCTTAGCATAGGCTAAGTGCGAGTAGTGGTCCAAATTGACTAGGGATACGATAGGAATACTCAAGTTTGAAGAGCCTTTAATTTCTCAAGCCCAAGAATAGGCTAAATTGCAGTCAAGGGACAACTTAAAGGAAAAGAATTTAAACTAAGTGGATGAGGAACATCAAGTGCGACACACTTAAGTGGTCCTGACGACGCTTAATTAAAGACAAGATAACACATACAAAGGGACTTAAAAGGAACAAGTGATTGGTATCAAAGAATCAGCAACGTACAAAGGGCATATGAACCTTAGATCGGGAAGACACTTAGGGAGAGACCGTCAGAGTATTAGATCATCCGAGGCTAGCGTCAACCATATAGCTAGATCATGGGCCCAGCAGTTGAGTGATTACCCCTACGCCTTAGACAGAATAATCACACTAGAGTGGGTTCCCCAAGACAATAGGAGCATAGATCTGCTTGTGAATCGAGAGACGGATGAGGCTTTTTGGAGATATAAGCCTGAGAAGCCTAATGAAGTGGGACCCCTCACCATCTATGAGTTCAAAGATCTTGATAGCCCAGGCAAAGTGACCTATTTAGATGAGGCTTCGGAGAGGATCTTTGTGGTCTCAAAGCATGGAAGTCACGCATACACTTGGAAGGGTGAATTTGTTTTTCCCCAACTTCGATCCACTGTGTCTTATGGTCACCAAGGAGCTGGAACATCTCAGGCCCATGGAACACAAAGAGAGAGGAGTAGAGATAGACCCGAGGTGAGCTTTGGTAATCCACTTGAAACTGATAGGATGGACAGGGAGAGACATAGGGACCCACAGAATCCAAGAAATACAGATGAATTCCCACTCCCAAGCCTAGAGAACATGCTAGAACCTTAAGTCCTACACAATTGGTTAAGTCCATGAAGAATTGCTTCGATGGCACAGGAGACCTGTATGACCATGTAGCAGAGTTTAGGCAAGTTTTGAGAGCCGAACAAGTGGAAGACTTGTTCACTCAATACAATGCTTTTGGCCTAACACTCAAGAACACTGCATTGACTTGGTTTCAACCACTTCACCAAGATCAGTACAGAAGTATAGACCAACTTCTTGAAGCATTCATCACAGAGTTTTCCAAAAGTGGCATTAGGCATAACACATCTTCCTTGATATACAGCTTCAAGCAAACACCTCAAGAGACAGTGTGGCTTGCAAGAAGAAGGTTTAGGCAATACCTAGAGAGATGCCTTGCTCCAGAGTTACTCACTCTGGCCAAACAAGTGGCCTTATTTCTAGACGGATTGTTAAGCACCAAACTGAGATCATATGTGTACTTAAAGGACCCTAGATCCATAGAAGAATGCATACGCATGTGCATAGACATTGAGGATAATCTAGGGGAGGAATTAGAGCTCTCAAAGATCTATGAAGATTCAGATTGTTCTAGTAGCCTCATTTCCTCACAATCCACATCAATTGAGGATCTAGCAGAAAAGGTAGCTCAGAAATTAGGTGTCTCTAGCAAGCAAATTCCTAGATTTGCCCCAAGAAAACGATGCTACACTTGTGGAGGAGACCATATGGCTAATGTGTGCCCTATCATGCTCAACCCCAAGTTAATACCAACAACCAGTACTGCACCATAGAAAGGAGGTACACCAATCACACAGCACAAGACTGCCCATATAACAAACAAGCTGTTAGACAAAATTATCATCAGCCATATCCACAACAAGGAAATACCCTAATCAGTACCCACAACAACAGTATTCTAGGCCCCAGCAAACCTATCAACCACCCTATCAAGAGCAACAAAGACCGCAACCAATCCTAGTGCAGCAACCCCCTGCCCCCACCAATGTGATTCCCGTGAAGTATGCAGCTGCAGAAGAAAATCTGAATAGAGCTTTAGTGCCAGTGACATCGTCGCTTTCAGAAAGTGATCCAAGTGATCATAGTTTTGACTCTACCCATATTGAGAGCCCACAGGCTTACTACATGTAGTCATCGGAGCATAGTGAGTCATATTATTATGAAGAACCGAGTGAATCTAGTTGGGAGCCGGAATACGCAAATGTCATGTATGCAAACCCCAACTCGAGATCCCAGCCTAGGACAATGAGACCTCCATTTCCTAGAGGGCCATGCTATCGTTATCAAGGAGATCACCTCATTCGTGATTGCCCTCTACCTGCACCTACACAAACCCAATCCTTGACAATTCAAGGCTTTTGTCCAGATTGTGGGAAGGAGCACTTGATACGAGAGTGTCCCAAGAACCCAAGCAATATGCCAAATTTTGCTCCTATCAATGTTATTGGCTTAGTGGTAGACTCCATGGGAAGCGTGACTTCCACAGCCCCGGTGCAAGTCATCACGAGAGCTCAGGCACTTAAGCAAAACCAAGACTTAGGCCAAGAAAAGAATGCGGAGGTTAGCGAGACTGAGAGTCAGAATAAGAAGAGAACAAGACCTTGGAGAGATAGCCGTGAACGTATGAAAAGGCAATGGGCAAGAAAGATGAGCGAACTTGAGGAAAGTCTGCGAGAGACCAAAGCCAAAATCATACAAATCACATCACATCACCCCCACTACCATCCCCATCACCTTCCATTCCTCAACCTTCTAATCCACCACACGTAACCCACCCACCACCCCGAGTAGGATCAGTCTTAGTAGATCCCACTCTCGAGGACATAGATATGAGGCTTAGAGCATATCAGGCCAGGATCCAGGAAGGGCCAAATGTAATGGATCATGAAAGATGTTACCCTAGAGCTGACCTAGAGCTTGAACGAACCAAGTTGTGTGACAAGATGGTGGAATTGGCTCAAGCCATGTTTGAGGCCAGTCGCCTCTTCAATTGCTCTAGCTCCACTAGAACACCATTGCATTTTGATGGTCTATTGGATAAATTGGAGACGATAATTGCAAAGTCTGGAGAAGGAGCCAATTCCCAGGCTAAGGAGAAGGCAAGTGATAGAATAAGCATTCCTCCCAAGGAAGCTTATGTGCCTAACTCCACTGAACTAGACACCTCTTCTTCTATGAATCGATACTCACCAGAATTCTTGCAAGAGATTCAAGAAGAGAAATGGGCTAAAGAGAGTGAAGTTCCTCCTCCCATCGAACTTGTGGATGACACACATGATCAATTCCCACAAGACCTTCCTTCCATTTATGGAGAGCAAGAGAGTGCCCAATCTCAAGAGAGATTAGACTTCGATTCTAATTCTTTACAGGAACTACCCCATTTCACAGGCCCATGGGAAGCAAAGTCCACTTGTATGAGAGCACCTACGTTCATGATAAGAAACGAAGACTCAATCATACCTAGGAACATAGAGGTAGTAAAGAATACTAAAGTGCAGTGCAATCTCACTTTAGAAGAGCTACTCAAGGTCAAGCCTGAATTGTGGAAACATGTAGCCAAGCAAGTGCCATACATGTCAAAACCTCGTTCCCAGGTAGGATCTCATAGAACAGTACCGGAAATACCTTTGGACAAGATAGGAGACATGAGCGAAGGAGAAGAAGGAAACACCTATCTCCCTATCACTCATTAGGGTTACACAACCAAGGCCATTTTGGACTCAGGTGCAGGAGTCGCAATTGCTACCACTTCCTTATGGAAACGTTGGGGCAAGCAAGCACTCAAGCCAACAAGAATGAAGTTACAAATGGCTGACGATCACATAGAAAGACCTTAGGGCTACTAGAAGGGATAACTCTTACTACTTGTGGTGTGGAGTTTGAGCATGCATCCATGAGCATCCATGCATTCTTATCCTTAAGTAGCCATTGCATCGGAAGATCAGCATAAGATGGCTTTTGCCACAGAGTGGGGTATATTCTCTTTTAGGGTAATGCCATTTGGGCTTACCAATGCTCCTGCAACCTTTCAAAGACTAATGTGCCATGTATTTAAAGAGTTCTTGAGGAAGAATTTGGAAGTCTATGTTGATGATCTCTGTGCTCATTCCAACATTAGACAAACACATATAACTGAACTCAGGCAAATCTTTGACAAATGTAAAGAATATCAAGTCTGCTTGAACCCAGAAAAGTGTGTTTTCATGGTCAGGCAAGGCAAGATTCTAGGACACATAGTGTCAAAGAATGGTATATCCACTGATGAAGAGAAAGTAAGAGCTATTGCAGAACTGCCTAGGCCGAAGAATGTCAAGGAAGTGCAAGCTTTCATGGGGCATTGTGGTTATTACCGACGTTTCATACACATGTATGCCATCATTGCAAAACCTCTGTACGGACTCTTGACCAATTTTGAGTGGACTGATGAGTGTGAGAAATCCTTCAATGAGCTTAAGCGGCGATTGTGTTCAGCACCAATCTTGACTACACCAGATTGGATGCATGTCCATGTGGATGCATCCAATTATGCTATTGGGTGTGTGCTTGCACAACCTACGGGTGAAGGCAATATGGATCTTCCAATTGCCTATGCTAGTAGATAGCTAAATGCAGCTAAACGGAATTATACCACTACTGAGAGAGAAGGATTAGGCATGGTATATGCGGTTAAAAAGTTTAGACACTATTTGCTTGCAAATAAGTTTAAATTTTTTACTGATCATCAAGCTCTACTATACTTGGTGAACAAGCCATGCAATACAGGCATATTAGTAAGATGGTTCCTCTTACTAATGGAATATGACTTTGAGGTAGTGGTGAGGAAAGGAAAGACTCACTTGAGAGCAGATCATCTCTCAAGGCTCACATCCAGAGAGGCCCCACGAGGAGTATCAGATGACCTTCCTGATGCTTACCTATTTAATCTAGAAGTTGTACCACAGTGGGCCAAGAACTTAGTGCCAATATTGACATATGTGCCTAAACACCAAGTAGTCAACACTCAAGATAGGGAGGTAGTAAAGGCACAAAAATACCATATCATGGCTAGGAGTATGTACAAGCATATGGATCAGGGAATATTAGCTTGTTGTGTGGAAGAGGATGAGTACGTGAAGTGGTTGCAATTAGCACATGTGGGTGCATTAGAGCAACACCACTCGAGCCAAAGAACTCTACAGACATTGAGGAGACTCGGAGTGCACTGGCCGACTATGGAAGCAGATGTCCATAAGATGTGCAAGGAATGTCCAACCTGCAGCACTAGACTGCCTGTGGAACATGCCACTCTTTATCAAGTGTCTCTAGTGCCAGATTGGAGCGAACCATTAGTATCCTTCCTAAGAACGAAAACATTCCCTCAAGATATGACATTGGCTAGACAGAGGAGCTTAGAACAAGAGGCTTTAGATTATACTCCCATTGGAGATAATCTATACAGATGAGGAAAAGATGGGTATCTTAGAGTGTGTGTCCACGAGAGTGAATATCTGAAGATCTTGGAGACTGCTCACCAAGGTGTAGCAAGAGGACACTTTGGACCAGATCGGGTGATCAAGGCAATACTATTTGCAGGCCTTTGGTGGCCCACCCTTCACATGGATGCACATACCTATGTGAAGAGATGTGATGTTTGTCAGCGAACTCAATATCCTATACGCAAAGATGAGATGTCATTGAAACCTATGATGGGTGGACGTGCATTCTCTAAGTGGGTAATAGACTTTGTTGGTCCTATTAATCCCCCAGCTAAGGGTTCACATGCTGATTATATCATTGTGGCCACAGACTATTTAACCAAGTGGGTAGAAGTGAAAGCCACAACGAAGAATGATGCTCAAACGACAGCTAAGTTCCTATTTGAGACTAGACTCGATCCCCGGCAACGGCGCCAAATTTTGTGTTGCTCTAGCACAATGGTGAGAACCACGTTAAGAAGCTCCACCTCCTTAATGTCAATCCGCGGAAGAGATAGGAGTGATATGAAGATCGTGAATGTGAGATGAAGTGAGAGTGAAGGTGAGAAGCATAGAGATGCACACACACACACACAATGGAGACACAAGCAAGACACAATGGAAGGTAGGAAATAGACTCTATTACTCAAGATCTCAATTACAAGCTCAAGCTCACTCTAGCTCATACAACTCTACACTAGCTAACCTCAAAAATGAGCTCTCTAGCTCTTTTTATAGATTCTAGACTAGTTTTGACTGGTTTCACATCTAGTGACCGGCATAGTTAAAAAATAGGTTATAGGTGCTATTTGAGAGGGTAAATAGTGTCTAAAAATAGCCAAACCTCGTAGGCTCGTTCTACCTAAGCTCCTCAAGCTCAAGGACTCCTCGGCTTGCACAAAATGGCTATAAATTACAAAAAGGGTTTTTCTATGTTACATATGGTACAAAAATGATGAAAATCACTGTTGGAGGTTTTCGAAAAGTATTTTGAAACATATTTGTTTGAAAAAAGAATTCGACTGGCTCCCTACTACTTCGTTGTGCTCTGACTTTACATGCTTCCTTGACGTCTATGCCTCTGGCTACTGCCAACATGATCCATGGTGCTCTAAGTTTTGAGGCCCCCATTATGAGGAGAGGCCATTCTAAGAGCAAGGACATTTGTGGAACCCTAACTTCTAAGTCAGATGAGGTCGATGTGTGACCATTGATGCTTATAGATGATTTTTGTGAGTCTAGCCATTAAGTTAGGTAGGGCATAAACTTCCAGGCCATTGGGTTGCCATTCAAGGTGAAATAAAGGCTCTTTTGCCTCGCATGGTTTCCCCATAGAACCTTATGGTTGTGGAGATATTGTCGGATGTATATTTTGC
Organism: Ceratopteris richardii; assembly: GCA_020310875.1. Lineage (NCBI taxonomy): Eukaryota > Viridiplantae > Streptophyta > Polypodiopsida > Polypodiales > Pteridaceae > Ceratopteris > Ceratopteris richardii. Next base: position 96,118,693 of record CM035421.1, read on the forward strand.
CAGCTATTTTGTATCTCCCCACTATGTTTATCTATACCGATTCCACTTGTGAAATCTATATAAGCATGGCCCAGGTTGAGCTTTACATAGGATTGCGCACTAGTAAGCCCTTCATCTAGAGTTTGTTTAGATCACCATCTAAGCTCCACATTGGGAGCACACAAGTGGACAACACCATCATTGTAACTACATTATGCTTGACAATCCAAGAATTTGAGTTCTCTATCTCTTAGTCTCTATCTATCTTTGTCTGTTTTTCTCTCAATTTGTCTAATGGTCTATTCCGCTGTGATTTTATTTTCTTATAGGCACATATGCCAAAATGATCTCTCTTATAGATAATCTCTCCCTGATATAATGATAGTGCACCTCAATGTGCTTAGTGTGAGCATGGAACATAGGGTTCCTTGAAATTGCTAATGGAATTTGAGTGTCTATGAAGATGGTGGTGGAAGGAGAATGACCAACACCCAAATAGACAAAAGGCATATCAACCACACATACTCAAAAGTCGCTATGAAAGCTTCCCTATACTCAACCTCATAACTGGAAGTGGCCATGGTAGGTTGCGTCTTGCTCAACCAAGATATGCATGAGCTACCAAGCATGAAGCAAAGACCATTGGTGGACACATGAGTGTCATAGCAACTAGCCCAGTTAGAGTTAGAATAACATGTAAATCTAGTGGTAGTGATCCCCCTCTTGGGATAAAATAGTCCAAGTAGTTGAGTACCAATCAAGTAGGGAAAGATTTGCTTAACTGCCTGCCAATGCTTGACACCTAGGTAATGCATAAACTTGCTCATATGAGAGACAACAAACCGAACATCAAGTTCGATAATGCATATGTAAATCAAGTATCCAACAACCTATTGATAGAGAACAACATTAAATGCATCTCCAAAATCATGAAGACTCAACGATAATCCTATTTCCATAGAAGTGGTAATTGGTTTGCAATCTTCAAGACCAAAATTTTGCAATAATATGTCAATATATATTTTTTTGACACAAAGCTATTTTGTCTTAAAATCAGAAATATGTTTCTCATTAGGACCAATGAGCAGCGTGTCATCAACATAGACAACAATGACTAGAAGCTCATCATTTGCACGCTTAACATATAAGGTGCTCTCTGTTGGACTATTCTCAAAACCATGTGCAATCAAGTAGGCATGTATCTTTTCATAACAAGCACGTGGTGCTTGCTTCAAACCATATAATGCCTTTTTCAACCTAGAAATTTTTTTTTCATTACCTTTCTACACAAAACCATGGGGATGAAATACATATGCTTCTTCATGTAAATCACCATTCAAAAATGTAGTTTTAATGTCTAAATGATGTACATTCCAACCATGATGAGCTGCAAGTGCACAAATGCTACGAATAATAGTCATTTGGCATGTGGGTGCAAAGGTCTCATCAAAATCAATGCCTCTTTCTTCAGCATAACCTTTTGCAACAAGCCTAGCTTTATATTTGTCAACTATTCCATCAGGCTTACATTTTAGCTTGTATACCCATTTAGTGCAATTGCCTTTTTGCCTAGAGGAAAATCATGTAAAGACCAAGTACCATTCCTCATAATAGAATCATATTTTGATCGCATGGCAGCCATCCAATTTTTAAAATTTTGTGCTTCATCTAAAGAAATAGGCTCATTCTCATCAGAAAGACTAGAGGCAACCATAGCATAGCAATATGATGCAAAAGAAACACTATGAAAGCTTGAATGGGTATGATATTACAAAGGTATATCAAATTTTCTATCTCGCAAAGATTGCACCAGTCATTAGGCATAGTTTTTTCCTCCTCTATATCAGCCCTCTCATCAACAAGTGCATCATGTAAATATGCATCAGAAATAGAATGATATGCATCATCATGTGAAACCTATACAGGTTGAGAAATCACCTCATTTGGAACAGCACTTGATTGTTCACTTGTAAAAAGAGGCACCAAAGTGTCATACACAACTTGGGAGCTAATTGATGTCTCCTTAGTACATGAAAGTAATGGCTGAATTGCATCTTCCAAAAAAACAACATCACAACTAACCAAAATGTGTTTGGTGTTGGGTGTGTGTAGAAGTGCGAGAGACACACAAAAAGCACACACAAGGAGCACAAACGCAGTAAGACACACGGAGAAGGATGATGGCTGGAATAGCTCTCTCTATTGACGATGAACTGAACTGAAGTAAGAGCTGAATAATATCCCTAAATACAAAGTACCACCACATATGAGAGTATCAAGTATGTGGTAACATGGGGAAAAGACCTCTAGCCAGCACTAGAGTAAAAAGTGCCCATGTATAGGGAAAAGGTTCACATCAAAGCTACTCGAGGAACACATAAGTGTAACAAACCCCCCTGGAGCAAATGATGTGAACACATACAGGGAGTGATAGATCAGCCACCACAAGGTAATAAGCCTAAATCTTTGCGAAAAGCTTCAAACTTTTCCCGTGGAAGAGCTTTGGTGAATATGTCTGCCACATTATCTTGTGTAGGCACATATACCAAATCAATATCTCCTGCATGAAGGCGCTCTCTCACATAGTGATAATGCACCTCAATATGTTTGGTACGTGCATGAAACAGTGGGTTTCGTGCAATAGCAAAAGCACTTTGACTATCAGTGAGAATATGCGTAGCAGCATCAATCTCCATGCAAAGATCCATCAATAGGTGTCTCAGCCATATACACGCCACTGTCGCTGAGAAAATTGTCGTGTACTCAGCTTCACAACTCGATGTCACCACTATAGGTTGCTTCTTACTCAACCAAGATATGCATGAGTCTCGAAGGAAAAAGCAACTACCACTAGCGGACACGCGAGTATCATAACAACCAGCCCAATCACTATCTGTAAAAGCATGCAAGCATGGCTGAACATCTCTGCCATAAAAGAGACCTAAGCTCAAAGTGTCTCTAAGATATCTAAACACATGTTTCACTACTTGCAAATGCTTAGGGCTATGCATGAATCGACTCAACTGGGAAACTGCATACTGTATATTTGGCCTTGTGTTGCATGCATATATAAGACATCCCACAGCTTGTTGATAAAGAGAAGTGTCAAATGCATCACTGGAATCCTCAACTGAGAACCTGAATCATGTCTCAACTGGTGTGGAAACTGGCTTGCAATCCTCAAAGTCAAAATGCTGAAGTAATTTTTCAACATACTTTGCTTGATGCAAAACAATTTCCCCCTCAACGGATACAAATTGGATGCCAAGATAGTAGCTCAAAAGACCAAGATAAGTGACATCAAAAGTATACTTCAAATCAGCCATAAGAATGTCAAGTTTTGCATCACATGACCCAGTCAAGAGTGTTTCATTGACATAGAGCACAAGCATTGTAAGATCAGCCCCATTTTTGTGTACATAGATTGTGCTTTCAGTCGGACTACATGTGAAGCCAAGAGCAATCAAGTGCTTATGGATTTTTTCATACCATGCACGTGGAGCTTGCTTGAGACCATACAAGGCTTTATGCAAGCGACAAACCATATGCTCTTTCCCTTTCATAGCAAATCCAGGAGGTTGCTTCACATAAACCTCTTCTTGCAAATCACCATTTAAGAAGGCTGTTTTAATGTCCAACTGATGCACTTTCCAACCTCGATGGGCAGCCAATGCAACCACGGTATGAATGGTAGTCATGCATGAAATAGGTCCAAATGTTTCCTCATAATCAATGCCATATTGTTGTGCATATCCTTTGGCAACCAATCTAGCTTTGTATTGATCAATGCTACCATCAGATTTTCTCTTAATCTTATAAACCCACTTTGTACCAATGGCATTCTTTCCTTTTGGCAATTCACATAACTCCCAAGTACCATTCCTATGTATGGAATCCATTTCTGATTGCATAGCACTCATCCATTGTGGATCGTCACATGCATCTTCAAAAGAAAGTGGCTCTTCATTACATGATGTAGCAATAAGAGAATAATCCACAAAATTACTTGATGCATGGTGAGAGCTTGATCTTGTTCTACCAAGTAAAGGTGCACTCAATTTGTTGTCCTGGGTTTCAGCCACTTTGGCATAGTTTGTGCACTTTTGATAGACATGCCTTCATTATGTAAAACATCTTCAATATGTACATCATGCGTGGGTTGAATTTCATGCTCATTTTCAGCCATATTTTGATGCAAATGTTCAGCCATATGTGGTTGGAAATTTCTAGCAGTTTTGACAATTTTTGGCTGAAATTTTTCAGCTATGTTTGGCTGGAAATTCTCTGCATTTTCAGCCCTATTTGGTTGGAATTTTTCAGCCCTTTGAACTGCAGTTGGCTGGTCTACATGACCATAGTCAAGTGCACCATTTTGGAACAAAGGCATGAGTGTATCCAACACATCTTCTGAGCTAACTGTTGGCTGTTTTTTGCATTCAAGTAGAGGGAAAACTGAATTTTTAGCAAATACCACATCTCGACTCACAATAATTGTGTTCGTCAATGGATGTTACAAACGATATCCCTTACTTTCAGCACTATAACCAACAAATATACATTTCTTTGCCTTGTCATCAAGTTTGTGATGTTGTTGTGATGGCACAAGAACATATGCAAAACAACCAAACACACGCATATGACTAACCATAGGCTTATGACCATTCCAAGCCTCATAAGGAGTGATGACTCTCAATGCTTTTGTAGGGCAGAAACTAAACACATAATTTGCACACATGACGGCTTCCATCCAAAACTTATAAGGAAGATGCTTTCCTTTAACTAGGCACTTAACATTCCTATTTGGAGAAAAGCTATGCAAGAAGAGATTGATTCTATTCATAAGAATCAAACTTGGCGGCTATGTGAGTTACCAAAGGGAAAGAAGGCTATAGGTGTAAAATGGCACTTCAAAATCAAAAGGAAAGAAGATGGTACTATTGATAGGTACAAAGCAAGATTAGTTGTCAAAGGATATGCACAACAAAAAGGTATTGATTGTGATGAGACATTTGCTCCTACATCTAGGATGACTATTATTAGGTCAATACTTGCTCTAGCAGCACATTTTGGTTGGCACATATATAAACTCGACATTAAGGCTACTTTTCTAAATGGTGATTTACATGAGAATGTGTATATTCAACAGCCAGAAGGTTTTGAAAAGACAGGTAAAGAACACTTAGTGTGTAAGCTTGTAAAAGCTTTGTATAGTTTAAAACAGGCACCTAGAGCTTGGTATGAAAAGATACATACATATCTTTTATCCATTGGTTTCCATAACTCAGATGCGGCTCTAGCTCTTTATGTTAAAACTGAAACATGTATGATGATTATAGCAATCATTTATGTGGATGATATTATAGTCATAGGTCCCAGAGATGAAGATTTGCAAATGTTCAAAGAACAATTGAAGCAAACATTTGATGTGAACGATTTAGGCATTTTGCATTATTATCTTGGGATTCAGTTTCTGTTTCGAGATGAGTGTATCTATATGACACAGCAAAAGTACATTGAGAAACTTTTGGAGAGGTTTCAGATGGTTGATTCTAAACCTAAGCAAACACCTATGGATCAAAACGCAGCTTTATAGATGGTAGCAGATGTAGAGTCATTTGATGCTACTCTATATAGTCAAGCAGTCGGTTGCTTGATATATCTTTATAATACACGTCCTGATATACAGTGTGCAATTTCTCAAGTATCAAGGTTCATGCAGAATCTGACAATGTTACATTGGAAAGGAGTAAAGCGGATCTTTTGATATTTGAAGGGCACTTCAAATTATGCTATGGTATTTTCGAAATCTACACATTTGTTACTAAAAGGATTTTCATATTCTGATTGGGCAGGTGATAGAGACACAAGAAGAAGTACTAGTGGATATTGTTTTTATCTTGGAGATTGTCTTATCTCATGGCTTTCAAAGAGACAACCCACTATTGCCGCTTCATCGTGTGAAGCTGAATATCGTGCAGCATTTACAACTACTCTAGAGTCAGTATGGTTGCAAAAGATTTTCAGTTATCTTGATGTGAGAGTACATGAACCCATTCATATATTTTTAGATATCCATAGTGTAATAGCTATAGCTAAGAATCCAGTGCATCATGCAAGGACAAAGCATATAAAGGTACACTACCACTATATTCGAGATCATATAGCTAAGAGGCACATTGAGCTGGTTTATGTCCCTTCTAGTGAGAATGTTGTAGATATATTTACCAAAGCATTGAATAGAGATAGTCATGAGAAGATTTGCAGGTTACTGAAGCTTGTACCAATATGACATTGAAGGAGGGATTGTTGGAAACAATGTCTACAGTTCAAAACATCCAGTTTATACACAATCTAGTAAACATCTTTACAGTCTTTGTACAAGCAAAAGCAGGAGATGAAGTGGCCACGCGAAAGCACTCTCAAACTACCCACGCAGGTTCGAATCCCATGAGCATAGCGCAACAGCAACGAAATTCTTTTGGCAGATTTAATAGAAAAATGCGGCAAGTTTTTTTGAAAAACACATGGCGATCGCAACAACATCTCAGATAGTTGTTTTTTAAGATTACGATTGTAACTTTTGGGTTATGCTTTTCACATAGCTTCAAAGCTATATAACAAGAGGCTTGGCTCATTGTTATATCATCACTCATCAAGCAATCCTCTCAAGGAGATCAAGTAGGAGTCTCACACACTTGGAGGAGGTGATCACTCAAAGATCACAAGCCAGTTCTTGGTGTTCTAAAGCTTTGGAGGTGGAGTTTTGGTGAAGGAGAGGCTACTCTCTTGGAGCAAGAAGTCTTCTACAAGGTGGTGGTAACTATCTTTTGTGAGTTAACCTTATTATTTTTTTAGGCTCTACCCTAATCTCAAAATTAGGGTTGGTTGATTTACAGTTTTTTTACACTATTTTGTGAGAATAAGGTTAGCTTTGTTGCTCATTCACTTCACACACTTAGATTATTTCAACATAATCTAAATTCTGTATCATCATCTTCTTGGATATTCTTCCATTAGTGAGTGCACCACATCATATGGTTGAGTAGTACTCCCACATTGTAATTTGGACATCTATTTTTTAGTGAGTAAGCATCCAGCCTACGTTCCCTATACTTGTCTCAAGATCTCTTTCTTTCTATCTCTCACTTATCATCTTAATTAATTAAGTGTGTATGCTCAAAAGGTTTTAGTATTGGAACGATCCTAGGGCCCCAAATTCCAACAATAACTACCATCAGTAATAGTCAGAATGATCTTATAAAGTCCCATTACAAGATAAGAGGAGTTGTTAGCACATGTGAGAGTATTCCTTGTAGGGGCAGACTCAAGTGAATTGAAGAAACTATGTTGTGAGGTAATATGTTTGGTTGTCCCACTGTCGAAGTACCAAACATGTGAGTCCACTACAAACATACATTGTTCATGAGAAGATGGGTCATAACTGCAAACAATAGTAAATGCCCATTCTTCATTATGCTTAAGATTAGCAAACTATGTTTTAGGTGTAGAGGCCTCTGCAACAACCATTCCGGCCTCTTTTTTCTTTGCCTCTTTTGCAGTCAGTTTTGGAGAACTCTTTTTGACATGATCAGTTTCTTTATATTATTTGCGAAAAAAAATTGCTTTTCTGCTTTCTTCTCATATATTTCTTCATTTTTTGAATCTATAGAATTAGCATATTTTTGCTTACTAGTAGATGAGCTCCATTTACCTTTGCCCTTTTGACTAGCTAAGAAAGCTTGATCTGCCACATGCATGATGGACCTGTTTTGCCTGTATTGATCTTCTTGCAACAAAACAAAGACTAACTCCTCAAATGTTAAGGCATTTGGATTGCCTTTCATCTTCAATTGAAGAGTAGAAGAAAAACTCTAATATGAACATGGAAAACAATTCAGAACAGTCTGCACAAGTGAATTGTCTGGCAAGACTTGGTCAGCAGGATTCAAATTCTCCTTCAAGTCTTTGATCTTTATCAAAAAATTGTCCATATAATCTCCTTCATTCATGTGCTCACTCTCCAAATATTTTTCGAGGTAAGTAACACAAGCCTCATTTCTTGCCTGGTACAAAGTGGTAAGTGTATCCCAAGCATCCTTTGTTGTTTTGTAAGAGCAAATATGAGGGATAGTCGTACGTTTGATAGGCAAGGCTATCAATGCATGTGCCTAAGCATCTCTGCCATCCCAATGAATTTTTTTGTAGTAGGTGTAGGATGAAATGGAGCATGAATAGGCACCTGAAGATCATCATCCTCAACACCATCTGCATCACCTTCAATAACTATATTTGCAGGTGAAGTAGGTTGCCTTTCAAGACCTTGCACAATATTCTGCAGTCCTTTTGTGACCAATACATGATGCATCATATACGTCCATAATGAGTAATTTGTACCATCCAACTTATCCTCAACAACCAACATACAGAATACAGCATTGCTTTCAGCCATGGCCACTCACTAAAATACCCTGATGTAGAAAAATGATTGTATCTCAAAAAGTTGAATAGAACTACTCTATCGAGTTTTGCTAAACCTGTAATAGGCTTCAAGACACTTGTACAAGAATAAGAAGCTTTGAGCACAACACACAATATTGAATGTATTACCAAGTGAATGCACAAAATATATGAAACAAATTAGGGTTATAGGCATATATACAAACTAGGTGAGAAAACCTCCTGAAGAGGGAAAAAAGTACCCCGGTGGTCCTAGGTGTGTTCACACACATCACTACCAAAATATATCAACATAGCAGAGCTCCCGAGATCTAGGAAACTAAAGGAAGTATAAGATTTTATGTCATGTTGTGGATACTACTCACATTTTATCCACAAAGCCTCTATATAGCCTTCTGACAAACTTTGAGTGGAATGAGGAATGTGAGAAATCATTCGTAGAGTTGAAAGAATGTTTTTTCTCAGCCCCTATTTTGACAATGCCATACGGGAATAATCGATTCCATGTTCATGAGGATGCTTCCAATTTTTCTATTGGATGCATGCTAGCACAACCAACAGTTGAAGGAGACATTGGCCTTCCTATAGCATATGCATGTAGGCAATTGAATATTGTAGAAAGGAATTATACAACCACTAAATGAGAAGGCTTAGGTATAGTCTATGCGGTCAAGAAATTTAGACATTATTTGCTTACAAATAAGTTCAAATTGTTTACAGACCATCAAGCTTTAATTTATTTGGTAAACAAACCATGCAATTCAAGCAAATTAGTAAGATGGTTTCTCATACTAATGGAGTATGATTTTGAAGTAGTTGTTAGGAAAGTAAGACCCACCTTAGGGCACATCACCTTTCATGAATTATTTAAGGAAAATCCCCACAAGGTGTATCAAATGAACTTCTAAAGGCATATCTATTCAACTTGGAAGTAGTTCCAAACTAGCCAATGCAATTAGTGCCTATTCTCACATTTGGACCCAAGAACCTCGTGATTTGAAGGAAAGATGAAGAAATTGTCACGTTAGAAAAATATCACATACTTGCAAGGCGAACTTACAAGAAAACTAATCAAGGAACCTCATTTTTTTGTGTGGATGAGGAAGACAACCGCAAGTGGTTGTAATTAGCACATGTATGTGCATTAGGGAAACACCATTCAAAACACAACCCTAGAGACATTGAAGTGATTAGGTGTATATTGGACGACCATGGAAGCAAATGCCTATAGGTTGATCAAGGATTTTCGATCTTGTATTAGAAGACCCCGAGTTGAACATGCCACTCTATACTAAGTGTTTCTAATACCTAATTGGAGTAGCCCTTTAGTTGACTTTCTAAGGATGAGAATGTTTCCCCTAGAGATGACTTTACCGTGACGAGGGAGTCTAGAGCAGGAGGCTCAAAACTATATGATCATTGGTGATAATATATATAATCATGGAAGAGATGGATATTTGAGATTATGCATACACAAAAGTGAGTATTTGAAGATATTAGAAACTACACACTAGGGTGTTGCAAGAGGACACTTTAGACCTGATCGAGTGATCCACGCTATTCTATTTTGAGGTCTTTGGTGGCATACTTCATATGGATACACATACCTATGTGAAGAGGTGTGACACATGCCAATAAGACCCATGATGGAAGGATGTGCATTGTCCAAGTGGGGCATAGACTTCATAAGTCCAAATAGAAGCTCTCATGCCAAATACATAATTGTAGCCACATGTTATCTTACTAAATAGATGGAAGTGAAAGCCAGCAAGAAGAATGGTGCACAAATAACAACGAAAGTTTTATTTGAGAATATCTTCACAAGATATGGATTTCCTATATAGTTGGTGAGCAATCGAGGAGCTCTATTTTTGAATGAGGTCATTGAATATCTATTACAAGATTTCATGGTGATTCACAAGAAGTCAACACCATATCATCCTCAAGCAAATAGCCGTGTGGAAAGCATTAATAAGATCCTATACAATGTATTGACTAAGCTTGTAAACAATAAACACTCTGATTGGGACAAACAACTACATCATGTTGTTTGGGCATATATAGTAGCCTATAAAATGGTACCCAATGCCACTCCCTTTCAGATGGTATTTGGAAAAAATGCTGTGCTTCCTTTATATTTTTTGATACCGACTCTCAAGGTTGCAAAAGAGCATCAATGGATAGGCCATGAGCTATCATCTAAGATCATGGACCTAGAACGTTTAAGAGAGACTAGATTGAGAGTAGTAGTAGGAATATATGTGCAAAGAAGGGATATAGAGCCTATTTTTTATGCCCATGTAAAGCATAAAGGCTTGACATCAAAGACCTAGTATTGGTGTACACTTTGAAGCAGCATGATCATAAACTAGAGAAATGTGGATATGGGCCTATGATTGTTAACAGAATATCTACAAGCAATGCAGTACAATTAGCTATTCTAGAAGGAGATGTGTTGCCCAATTACATAAGTGGTTGTCATGTGGAGCTCTATCAAGAGCCCTTTACAAAAGAGATGCTTAGATGACTCAACTTGGCTAAGAAGTGTAACAAGGAAGAAAAGAGGATACGAGAAGAGGCAGATGTAGAAGCTCTAATATGCATTAAATATTAGAAACTCATTAATTCTCTCAAGGCTTGGAGCTTTAGAACTCATGAATGATGTGTGTGCCACTCTTCTCCCATCCATTATATCCCCACATATTCAAAATAACAATGCTTTGGAATGATCTAGTGCAGATATATGGCCACCATGAAACACTCATTCCCATGACCTTTGAATACCTTAGGATATCCCCCGAGCTAGGGACCTTGGCTATGACTAGCCCTTGTCCCACACACATGAGATGGTCTCTATAGACCAATATCGAACACTCTCTCCCCCTTCTAAAGATCATTTTCCTCAATTATCAATGAGGGAAAGTACTTGCAAAATAGAACTTCTCATTCCCAAGTAGATTATGCAAGTGGAAATCCTCTCTAGGCTACTAATTACTCTTGGATGACATAGTTTCTCAATCATTTATATCTTTGATCTAGTATCCTATCTGGAGAATGATCTATGTTGTCACTTTCCTACAAAGAAACAATACCTTCTATTAGATTATCCTCCCTAGAAATATAGTTTCTAAGTTTAACATGAAACACTAGATGGACTGTACAATCTGGAGGAAGCTCTAATCGGTAAGAAACATCACCAAGATTATTAACTATCTTCCAAGGTCCACAAAACCTTGGTGAAAGCTTAGTACAGTTCCCTATGGATAGTGAAGTGGATTTAACTCGCACTTGAAGAAAAACTCTATCTCCTTCCTCAAAGACTCTAGGAGATCTCTTCATGTCAACATATTCTTTTGCCCTATTAGCTGCTTGCTACATCTTAGGTTTAGCTATTTCTAAATTTTCTTGGAGGTTTGCTAAGAACTTCGAAGCACTAGGAAATTTCTTTCGCATTCCTATGGTACTAGGAGCAGTGGGATTCATGCCATAATTCATCTCAGAAGGAGAAATTCCTATCACTTTATGAGGTTGATTATTATAAGCAAACCCTAGTAATGACGAATAAGTATCCCAATTTGTCTACCTCTTAGACACATCTACTCTCAACATGTACTCTAGAATTTGATTGACCCTCTCAGTTTGTCCATATGTCTATGGATGGTCACCAATACTCATTTTTAATGACACTTTTAGTTTTTCAAATACAAAATTCTAGAAGTTTCCTATGAATATGACATCCCTAGCTGAGACCATGGATGTCGACAACCCATGCAATCTGAACACATGTCAGATGAATAGCTCCGATACCTAGGGAGCTTCTATCATCTCTTGCATGGGTATGAAGTGAGCCATCTTGCTCAATCTATGAACCACTACTAGGATAGTATCCCACTTCCTTTGGGTCTATGGTAAGCCCACTATGAAGTCCATGGATACACTATCCTAATTGTGCTCTAGAATCGATAAAGGATGTAAAATACTTTGTGTCTTAACCTTTCTGTTTTGTGGACTTGTCACATAAAGCATTATTGAACATATGTGTGGACATGTCTGGGCCACCAAAATGTTCTTCTAATGAGGTGAATGATCTTGTCAACACCAAAATGCCTTGCACAAGGCACATCATGGTTATCATGCATGCATGTTCTTCTCAAATCCTAGGAATCTGGTACACAATCTTTTCCTTTCCATTCGACTATTCCATTCTCCATTGAGAAATTGGAATACAGACTTGACTTGTTTCTTTACTAAGGAAGAAACATCTAGGACTGCCTCATCTCCTATAATTGAGTCATCACCAATGGCTATATGATTTGTGATAAATGTGGATCTTCCACCATTTGATACACTATCTGTTGGGGATTCGGGGACAAGAAGGAGTTTGAGGGTTTGTAGGAGAAAAAGGAGATGATGAAAATGGAGTAATAGTGAGAACTTCTGCAAAGGAATACTCTTGGAGACCTTGAATATTAATTCCTTCAACAATTACAATGACTGCGCATACAGTCGAATCAATGACTAAATACCACTTCAGAGAGTATTAATTACTGAAGACCAATTATCTCGAATCGTCTAGCGGCGGCCTCTCGAGCACCAATCCTTCACTTGCTTCCCGCTTCCCTTGTGCACACCTTGCACTAAGCTTCCGCCAAGCTAAGGAATTGGTATCACTGCGCACGCACGCAATAGCCCTTGGAACTCTTGGAATCCAGCCAGCCTTCTCTCTTCTCTGCACACTTCCTCTTGGCACTTCTTGCACTCTTGAATGTCGTCGCACACAGGAGGCTCTTCTTGCTTCCTCTCTTGCTCCTCTAAAGCTCTCTCTTGCTCTCAACTCCCGATGTGCAAGAATAGCCTTTGTCCTTCCTTTTGTTTGAGAGTCCGCCGGTTCGCGCACTCTAACTGCAATACAATCTTGGTGTCCTTTCAATGTCCCAAGATTGTCTTTTTGAACTGGTCCTCAACGATTCGCTACTTTGTCTTGTAGTGACTTTAGAACAAGAGTGACTTTTAAAATAAAATTTTGATTGGGCGGCCTATTTCCACCTTTTCGTACGCGGCCTTCCACCTTCACCTTTCCTTTTAATTCTTTTACTTTTGCACCTTAAGATTTAGATTCAACCTTTGAACCTTAAGAGGAAAAATACTTTGTACCTTTAGTTTCAACCGGTTAGGGCTCTACAGATGCCCACCACCTAAAGATCTCTCCGTCTCGGAGAGATAACAGCGATACCAACTGAGAAATTGCAAAGACACAGAGATGAAAATAACGGAGACAAGAAAAAAAATAAAGGGTGTGTATCTGATTGAGTTAAGAAGAAAAAATATAATGCACCCTACAAGAATGATAAGAAATCAAAAGAATGAGGTAAGTATTGGCAAAGCGATACTGGAATCTAAGAGCAATTATTATGACTGTGGATGAGCAATTTATTTAGACCGAGGAGGGCAAATTATTGTGGAGGTTGATTGAGATTGTCCGCCGAGGTTGATGGAGAAGGGGGCAAAGGAGCAGAGGCTTGTTCAATCGTAAGCTGTAGCGAACTAAGGCATTGTCTAAGGTGATCCCTTTCCCTGCGGATACGTCGGCATGCAGCATTAGCACAAAGACCTAAATTGGAGCGATTCTGAAGATCTTCTAAGGCTTTCATCGCAGAGTCGGCCAGATCGCGATAATGACCTCGCTCTTCTTTGAGCAACCGGGCCGTTTCGTTGAGGGAGTGCCATTGAGAGGTGGCCATGCGATTGATGTTTTCTATTGTGGAGATATACTGTTGATGAACCGAAGCTGCTGCGGAAACCGAATCCAAGGAAATCTGAGAGGCCTGAGCATTGCCGATAGCGACTACACTCGCGTCCTGGAGTAATTGCAAAAATGAAGGGGTTGATGGTAGGTCAAAATGCGGAGTGGAAGTGACCGTTGGAGCGGGAGGGGAAGGTGGAGGGGGAATATTCTGCCGAGGAGGATGAAGGGTTGGAGTGGAAAATGGAGTGGGAAGAGAAAGATTGGGGGAAGGGAGCGGTGGACTGACAGGAAGGTTACTGAAAGAGGGGGAGGTGAAATGCGGGTGAATTGGTGGCATACAGGTGGGGTTTTGAGGGTTGAGCTGTGTTTGAATAAGTGGGGTGAAATCGGAAGAAAGGGGAGGTCTAGGGATAATAGGAGGGGTAGGCATGGATGGAGAAGTTGTAGATACAGGAGGGAAAGGGGAAGAAGATTGGGTAGTGCAGTAGGGGACGTGAGGTGGGGGAGTCATGAATGGAGAGATGGTAGATGCAGGAGGGAGAGGTGAAGAAGATTGAGCCGGGAAGGAGGTTACAACAGGGGGATTAGTTATGAATGGAGAAGTGGTAGAGGCAGGAGGGATAGGTGAAGAGGAATGGGGAGGGATAGAGGTTACATCAGGGGAATTAGTAATGAATGGAGAGGTGGTAGAGGCAGGAGGGATAGGTGAAGCGGAATGGGGAGGGATAGAGGTTACATCAGGGGGGTTAGTTATGAATGGAGAGGTGGTAGATGCAGGAGGGATGGGTGAAGAAGATTGGGGAGGGCAGGAAGGTACATCAGGTGGCGCGGATGTGGGTGTCGAGGCGGAAGCGGAGTCAATAGAGATTAGAGGGGGGGAGGGAGATGGAGCAATGGAAGGTCCAGGGTGGGTAGGTAAATAAGAAGCATTGTGCGCTGAGTGTGCAGGTATTCGATAGAGCCAAGCTACGAAGGGTGCAGAATAGATGGAAAATGCATGAGATCCTCTAGAGATAGACTCGCGGAGTCGACGGGAGCGCAAATTCAAGGAACTATAAATGAGATGTGCGTAAGGGTAAGGACGGCTATGGAGAAAGCAAAAAAGCGGATCGGCGATACGAATATCTGACCACGGGAGGGAAGAGGTTTGGCTGCGTAGTAAGAAGAAGAAGAAGATGAACGCATTGAGAAGGGTGGTCATGCGGAGCGAAAACCTAGCAGTGTTTTGAAAGTGTGTGGTACAAAAGGCAATAGTGGCTGAGGCGGACAGTCCAGAGTATAGGAAAGGGGGAGCACGAAAATCTATTAGGGGAGACCCAATACTGGCGGCAATGTCTGGGATGAATAGAGTGCCGGTTCTAAAATGAGGGAAGTGGCGGATAGCTTCATAAACCTGGGTAAAATTGGCGGGGTTATTGAAGAAAACATTAGCCAAGCCCCACAAGCCCGCCTGCTAAAGATCTTCAATGGAAAACATTTGACGAAGGGCAATGGTAGGTATGGATAGATGCATTCGGATTTGCAGGTTTATGTCAGGTGGGAGAAACAGTCGCATATAATCCCCTGTTGGTGAAGATGGGTGGGATGAATGAGACACAGATGGGGAAGGAGAAGGAGGATGCGGGAGGGGAGGTGGGGAATAAAGGTAGCTGGAATCAGAGTCTATGGAATAAATGGGAAGATACAGGGCCATAGTTGCTGTTGGAGTCGCGTGAACAGATTGTTCTGTCGAGGAAGGAGGAGGTGGATTGGGATGGTCAGCGGGAATTGTGGAGGGAGGATCAGAACGAGTATTCGGAGCGGGGTCCGCCATTGATGGAAATGGGGATAGGGGCAGATGGGTGGAGGGGTGGAGGGTGATGGGAGAAAGAGGGTGGTGGACGGGGAGGATGGAGGGGGTGCGGTGGGGTTGGAGGCGGGGGGTTGGGAGGGGTGGATGGATGTGAAGCGGGGTGGAAGAGAGGGGGGGGTTGGGTGTCGGGCGGGGTCGGAGGGGGGTTTGGGTGTAGGAGGAGGGGGTGGTTATGCTGCTCGACGGAGAGGGGGGGGAAGGGTTGGGTGTCGGATGAGGTTCGGAGGGGGGTTTGGGTGTAGGATGAGGGGGGGTGGCACTGCGATGGAGAGGGGGGAAGGGGGTTGTGTTGAGGGGGGGGTGGGGTGAGGGGGGTGCGGTGAGGGGGGGTTGCAGTGCGGTGAGGGGGGTCGAGGAGGGAGCGCTGCTTTGGTGAGGGGGGGGTTGGGGTGTGGTGAGGGGGGTAGCGGGCGGGATGGGGAGGGGGGGGAAGGGGTGTTGAGGGGGGGGTATGGTGAGGGGGGATGCGGTGAGGGGGTGCGGTGCGGTGAGGGGGGGCGAGGGGGGGGGCGCTTCTTTGGTGGGGGGGGGGGGGGTTGAGGAGTGGTGAGGGGGGCTGCGGGCGGGGTGGGGAGGGGGGGGGGAGGGGGGTTGAGGGGGGGTGTGGTGAGGGGGGGTGCGGTGAGGGGGGTTGTGGTGCTGTGAGGGGGAGCGAGGGGGTGGGCGCTGCGAGTTGGGGTGAGGGGGGCCGCGGGCGGGGTGGGGAGGGGGGGAGGGGCGCTTAGGGGGGGTGTGGTAAGGGGGGTGCGGTGAGGGGGGTTGTGGTGCGGTGAGGAGGGCGAGGGGGGGGGCGCTTCTTTGGTGAGGGGGGGGGTTGGGGTGAGGGGGTGCGGCGGTGAGGGGGGCGAGGGGGGGGAGGGTATTGAGGGGGGTGTGGTGAGGGGGGTGCGGTGAGGGGGTGCGGTGCGGTGAGGGGGGGCGAGGGGGGGGGGCGCTTCTTTGGTGAGGGGGGGTTGAGGTGTGGAGGGGGGTTGTGGTGAGGGGGGGTGCGGTGAGGGGGGGTTGTGGTGCGGTGAGGGGGAGCGAGGGGGGGGCGCTTCCTTGGTGAGGGGGGGGGTTGAGGTGTGGAGGGGGGTTGCGGGCGGGGTGGGGAGGGGGGGGGGGAGGGTGTTGAGGGGGGGTGTGGTGAGGGGGGGTGTGGTGAGGGGGTGCGGTGCGGTGAGGGGGGGTGCGGTGAGGGGGGGCGAGGGGGGGGCGTTTCTTTGGTGAGGGTGGGGGTTGAGGTGTGGTGAGGGGGGCTGCGGGCGGGGTGGGGAGGGGGGGGGGGGAAGGGTGTTGAGGGGGGGTGTGGTGAGGGGGGCTGCGGGCTGGGGAGGGGGGGGGAGGGTGTTGAGGAGGGGTGTGGTGAGGGGAGGTGTGGTGAGGGGGGCTGCGGGCTGGGGAGGGGGGGGGGAGGGTGTTGAGGGGGGGTGTGGTGAGGGGAGGTGTGGTGAGGGGGTGCGGTGCGGTGAGGGGGGCGAGGGGGGGGAGGGTATTGAGGGGGGTGTGGTGAGGGGGGTGCGGTGAGGGGGTGCGGTGCGGTGAGGGGGGGCGAGGGGGGGGGGGCGCTTCTTTGGTGAGGGGGGGGTTGAGGTGTGGAGGGGGGTTGTGGTGAGGGGGGGTGCGGTGAGGGGGGGTTGTGGTGCGGTGAGGGGGAGCGAGGGGGGGGCGCTTCCTTGGTGAGGGGGGGGTTGAGGTGTGGTGAGGGGGGCTGCGGCGGGGTGGGGAGGGGGGGGGGGAGGGTGTTGAGGGGGGGTGTGGTGAGGGGGGGTGTGGTGAGGGGGTGCGGTGCGGTGAGGGGGGGTGCGGTGAGGGGGGGCGAGGGGGGGGGGCGCTTCTTTGGTGAGGGGGGGGTTGAGGTGTGGAGGGGGGTTGTGGTGAGGGGGGGTGCGGTGAGGGGGGGTTGTGGTGCGGTGAGGGGGAGCGAGGGGGGGGCGCTTCCTTGGTGAGGGGGGGGTTAAGGTGTGGTGAGGGGGGCTGCGGCGGGGTGGGGAGGGGGGGGGGGGAGGGTGTTGAGGGGGGGTGTGGTGAGGGAGGGTGTGGTGAGGGGGTGCGGTGCGGTGAGGGGGGGTGCGGTGAGGGGGGGCGAGGGGGGGGCGTTTCTTTGGTGAGGGTGGGGGTTGAGGTGTGGTGAGGGGGGCTGCGGGCGGGGTGGGGAGGGGGGGGGGGGAGGGTGATGAGGGGGGGTGTGGTGAGGGGGGCTGCGGGCGGGGTGGGGAGGGGGGGGAGGGGTGTTGAGGGGGGGTGTGGTGAGGGGGGGGGCGGTGAGGGGGGTTGTGGTGCGGTGAGGGGGAGCGAGGGGGGGGGCGCTTCGTTGGTGAGGGGGGGGGGGTTGGGGTGAGGGGGTTGAGTTGAGGGAGGGTCGTTGGGTGCCGGGCGGGTAGGGGGGGGTTGGGGTGATGAAGGTTGCGGAAGAAGGGGGGGTTGAACGTCGAGGGTGGGAGAGGGGGGATCGTCGGGTGCCGCCAGGGGTTGGTTGTAGAGGGTCGGAGAGGGGGGGTTGGGGTGCCGAAGGGTGATGAAGAGGTTGGGGGGTTGAACGTATAGGGTGGGAGAGGGGGGATCGTTGGGTGCCGCCAGGGGTTGGTTGTAGAGGGTCGGAGAGGGGGGGTTGGGGTGCCGAAGGGTGATGAAGAGGTTGGGGGGTTGAACGTATAGGGTGGGAGAGGGGGAATCGTTGGGTGCCGCCAGGGGTTGGTTGTAGAGGGTCGGAGAGGGGGGGTTGGGGTGCCGAAGGGTGATGAAGAGGTTGGGGGGTTGAACGTATAGGGTGGGAGAGGGGGGATCGTTGGGTGCCGCCAGGGGGTTGGTTGTAGAGGGTCGGAGAGGGGGGATCGTTGAGGGGGATTGAGGGTGAGGGGGGTGTGAGATGCTCTTCTTCTTTCCTCCCTAGTACAACTTGGTGTGTGCACTGAAAATAAGAACGGAATTCCTGAGGATGTTGAAGCAAGAATGAAAAAAGAGGCCATATTATATAGCTATTTCGAATGAGGGAGCACCTCTCAAGAAGGAGCGGTCTAGCATAAAAAGGTGATCAAAAAGAGAGGAGATGACAATGTTAATCTCATCCATCCGAGAGACAAACAAAGGAAAGGGCAAAACTGAAAGTTACTTGGCAAAACTTAGAGCCATTCAAGTGATGAATTTCTTTTTATGAAGTGATGAATTCTTGATTTTTATTGATGGAAAAGAAAACTTGCGCCCAACATTTTTTTGATTTTTATTGAGAAAGAAAAGAAAAAAAAAAAAACGTGCGCCCATATTTCTGGTTTTCATAAAAAACGACGCCCAACAATCCTGTGAGCTGATTATTACTACTTATTAAAACAATCCAAAACCAATAAGATAAAGGAAAATGCAATGGTTATGATACTTGATAATAAGCCTTGAGTCTGGAAATGTTAACCAAAGGTAGGGTGTTGCCATCGAGTGTTTCCAATTGCACTGCACCCCACTGCAGCATCTTCGTAATGCGAAAAGGGCCTTCCCAGTGAAGGATCCATTTCCCTTTGTTTTGATTAGAAATTTGTGGTCTGTGTAGCAGGGCTAAATCTCCAGGCTTCAAATTGTTTTGCCATAGATTTTTGTCATGAGTCTCCTTCCTGTGTAATTGCAGCTTCTCTAACTGTTTGGATGCTAAAATTCTCGATTCTTCCAGTTTATGCAAAGCAGTCAGTCTTGCTGAAACTTCCATCCCATTTTTCTCTAGTCTTTCCGTTCTTATAGAGCCTCTGATAAATTCAAATGGTTCAATAGGAACCAAGCCATAAACTAATTGAAAGGGGGAATACCCAGTCTCTTTGTAGGCCAGTCTGTATGCCCATAATGTACCCAGATAGGCCCGTCCCCAAGAGGTCGGCTGCAACATGCATTCTTTTCGTAACATTGAAATTAATACTTTGTTCGTTGATTCGGCTTGTCCATTAGCTCGTGGGTAGTATGCACAAGAAGTCCTGTGCAAAATGCGATACCTGTTGGAAATTTCCTGCAATATTTTGTTAACAAAATGAGTACCCTGATCGGTACAGATTTCCAGCGGGCATCCAAATCTGCAAATGATGTTACAATACAAAAAGTCAGCCACTGTTTGTGCAGAGCAATCCGTTGATGCAATAGCTTCAGCCCATTTTGTTGCGTAGTCCGTGGCTATCAGTAAGTACTTTTCCCTTTTTGGAAGTGCCGGAGGGTATATAGGCCCAACAAAGTCTAATCCCCACTTCTCAAAGGGCTGCCAAGAAGTGGAAACTACCAAAGGGTGATGTCTTTGCTTCGTGGGTTTAGGTCCACACCTCTGGCACACATCACATGTTTTTCTCCAATTATCTGCATCCCTAAAGAGTGTAGGCCACCATAGACCAACATCTAGTATCCTCTGGCTCATGATATGCCCTGGAAGGTGCCCACCACCTGTTCCATTATGTGCAAATTGCAGTATTTTCCTCACTTCATCTTCCTCTAAGCATTTCCTCATCCTGTCATCCTTGCCCTGTCTGTAGAGTTTACCCTGAATGAAAGTATATGGTCTACTCTTGATAAGCAGCCTTTTTCTTAGTACAGCATTAGCACTTTCTGGATACAATCCAGTATTAATGAACTGCTTGATATCATCATACCATCCTTTAGGTTGTATAGCAAACAAGTGTGCATCCGGGAAATCATCATTGATACCACTGGTTTGATCCTTCCTATTGATTCTGGACAAGTGATCCGCCATCACATTTTCTCTTCCTGGCTTATGGATTACCGAGAAATCGAACTCTTGGAATAACAATAACCACCTCCATATTCTACCCGTAGCATGTGGTTTGTTGAGTAAGTACTTGAGAGGTTGGTGATCTGATATAATAATAAATTTTACCCCCAATAAGTAATGGCGGAATTTTTGAACTGCAAAGACCATTGCTAGTGCTTCCCTTTCGGTAGTACTGTAATTTCTTTTAGCCTTGGTCAAGATTCTACTGGCATATTGAATTGGCCTGTCCATTTTAAATTCTTCACTGGGTTGAGTCAGAACTGCGCCCACTGCATATGCACTGGCATCGACATGTATATGAAAGATTTTTGACCACTCCGGGGTGACCAAGATAGGAGCACACACTAGCCGTGACCTTAATGTCTGATATGCTTTTTCCTCCTCTTGAAAGGTACTTCTTTACCTGTGAGTCTAGTCAGAGGTCTAGCTATCTCTGCATACATTTTTATAAACCTTCTATGATAACCGGTATGCCCCAAAAAACTCTGGATCTCTTTAGGAGTTTTGGGTTTAGGTAACTTTAATATAGAGAGAATTTTGTCAGGATCTGGGGCCATACCTTTAGCGGATACCACATGTCCTAAGAGGGTTCCTTCTGTCACAAGGAAGTGACATTTATTTGGATTGAGCTTTAACTTGGTTTCTCTGCATCTTTGGAAAATAATCTGCAGCTGTCTCAGGTGCTTGTCCAAACAATCTAAATGAGTTTCTTTGTGAGATCCTGAAAATGAAGAGAAATCATCCATGAAGATTCTAAGTGATTCCAGCAATAAGGGGCCAAAAATGAGATTGACCGTTCTGTTAAATGTGGCTGGAGCATTTCTTAGCCCAAATGGCATTTTTACATACACATACGTTCCCCACGGTGTGATAAAAGCAGTCTTTTCACGATCCTCTGGGTGTATTGATATTTGATTATAGCCACTGAAGCCATCCATAAAACTATATAATGCATGCCCCGCCACTTCTTCAATGACCTGTTCTGCGAAAGGCATAGGGAACCCGTCTGGAATGGTCACCTTGTTGAGAGCTCTAAAGTCCACACAAATCCTGATTTTATTAGTATTCTTCTTTGGTACTATAACCATAGGCGAGAGCCACTCTGAGTGTTCCACAGGAATGATGATTCCTGCATCTTCCATCTTTTGGATTTCCACATAGACAGCTTCGGCATACTTTGGATTGAGTCTATAACTCCTTCCTCTGATGGGTCTGGCTCCCTCAACCAGAGGAATTCTGTGCTCTCCATAAGATGCAGGCACTCCTTCTAAGTCTTTATAATGCCAGGCAAAAACATCTGCATACTGGGTTAAGAATGATTTTACCTTTTCCAGGAGCTTTGGGTGGCTCCACAACCAAGTGGCCACTAGAACTGGTTGATTATTGTTTTGGGTGCATAAATGTACTTCTTGAACCGGATTTCTTGTTACCAGATTATCTTCTTGTGCATCTGCTTCCTTGTCTTCTTCTACTAGCTTTTCGTGCATTACTTCATAAGCAGGTGTATTTTGAACTTCGATGTTTTCCTCCTTGTCCTGTATCCATCCTGCAGGGATTTCTTGAATTGGGAAAGAACATTCAACCTCAGAATTTTTTACCTTGCTTTTAGCTTGGGAAACTTCCTTATCTGATGTTGACACATCCTCCTCCAATTTGTATTTGAGGGGTATCTTCCTGCCCCTTCTGTGGTCAGTGATGGGCTCTCCCAATCCATCAACCTGGACCTTTCCTTTGTCTTCATCATAGCCTCCAAATGTACCAGGATTATCAAGAAAAATTCCAAAACAAGAAGAAGAGTTGTCGGCATGAAGCCAACTTAAAATATCCTCTTCTTCCTCAAAATCGATTTGGGGCTGATCCTCCGCTTCTGTTTCCATGCAAATGCTCACTGTTTGCATCATACTCGTGTTTCCTTGATTGTCTGGGCCTTCTTCTAAATGAATTTGTGTCAGCTCCTGCCCTTTCTTTTGTACCCACATGGTGTCCTTACCCCAATCATGAATGACACTGGCATGCCTCAGCCAAGGTCTTCCAATTAAGAGAGGAAATCCTCCTTCAACCTGGGGCAATCTTAAAACCACAAAATCCAGGATAAATAGAGTACCTTGTACTTCAAGTGGAACTTTTGGGATTACCCCTAAGGGCCTTACTTTGCTCTGATCTGCCAAAGTGACCGTGAAATTTGCAGGTCTTGAAGGGTGGAGTCCAATCCTTTTCATGGTATGTTCAGGCATCAAATTGATGCCAGAACCACCATCTACAATAACACCTTGAAATTCATGGCCCTTGATTGATATTGTGAGCCTAGGGCTTTTATAATCTGTAAGGGGTGCTTCCCCCCTGATTATCCCTTGATGTAAGATAGCAGTCTTAGCTACTAGGCTTGTCGTAGAAGCTTCATCAATTATCTGTAATAATTCTGACCTGAATTTCCCATCCATCTTTATTAAATCAAGAATACTAACCTCCTTTTTCATGGACTTGAGCAGTCTGGAGGCTTCTGATTCCTTAAGAGCTTGGGCTCCATTTGACTTGTCCAACTCCTCATGAGCCCTGCTGAATGCCTGTCCAATGGCATCACTCGTACCTGTGCAATTTTCCTTTTTCCTTGTGTCTGCAATTGTGGTGGCTAGGTCTTCGGACACACCTTTGTCTCTGTTTAATCCATTAATCAATGATTCTTGACCCACGTCCACTGGAGCCTTCCCCTTGCTTCTTGTCTGCACAGTAAAAGAGTCAATTTCCTCTAACTGCACCACCCTGGTAGATGGTGACGACACCTTAACTTGATTTGCCATTTCTTCTTCCTGCACAGAAATCATTTGGATATGGGGCCCTGATGAAGAGGCTTGATTCTTAGGACAACAATTTGTATAATGGTCTCTGGCCTCAGGGCAGTTCCTGCAAGGAGGTGCATTCTCTGGTAGGGTGCACCTACTTTGGTAGTGCCCACATTCTCCACACCTGAAGCAAATAATTGGCCTTCTAGGCCCATTTGCAAGGTTAGTTCTTGGTCTAGGATTATAGTTGTTACCTTGGTTTGTTGCTGCTGCCATTACATTTGCTGGTGGCAAGAGCCCGCCTTGTGTCCAGTATGTCGTTGTCGGTATTCCCCTTGATTGGCATTCATGGGCCTCATGCCCAATCTTTCTGTATAATTGACAAGTCACATTTAGCAAAGGACATTCACTTACTATATGTCCTTGCTTACTGCACATGGAGCACCATAGTCCGTTCTTAATGCCGCCTCCTTTTAGTTCTTGCAACTCCTGCCTCAGCTGAGCTAGTTCCTCTGCTTGGGCTTCCTCTTCCTTTTGGAGCTTGAGGGCTTCAATCTCTCTTCTCAGCTGAGCTACAGTAGTCTCCTCCTCTGTATAGGCTTTATTCCTCTTCAAGCCTTCCAATTCCCTTCTTAACTGGCTCACTGGGTCCTCCAGTTCTGTACCATATGATAGTTGGGAAGACGTTGTACCATACTGGTGCCTTATTTGTTCCAAGCGGGTGGCCGTGTTGATGAATTCCTCAACAGAGGCCGTAGGTAGTACCAACTCTTTTATTTTGCATTGGGTGACCACAGGTAAAGGTTTGGCTAACCACTTCTTGACAAAGAAGTCGTGTGGTGGATCCGGTAATTTAGCCATTAATGCTTTTGCCCTGGTCACGAATTCAGGGAACTTCTCTCCTGGACCCAACTTCAAGTTTTCCAATTCTTCTATAATGATCTCAGCCGTGTTGCCCTGCTGAAATTGATTCTTAAAGGCCTCTTTCATCAAATCCCAAGAGGTAAAGTGATTTTCGGCAAACTGACTAAACCACTTGTCTGCCAGACCTTCCAATGTGGCGGGGAAGAGTATCAAGAAAGCATCTTCCCTACCCATTAGTCCCCTAGTCTTACATAATGAAAGAAATCGTCGAATGTGCTCATCTGGGTCCTCATGGGCTAATCCTCTGAAGGAGGGGAATTTTATGTTTAACCTGGAGAGCAAGATTTCTAGGTCCACCTGTCCTGCCATGCTTCCTACCGATGCAGTCGATGAAAGTGGACTCGATGATCTTCGGTTCGTCTTTCTTCTTGTCTGCTTGCACTTGATTCTCAAGGTTTGTGACCGGGTCGCGGTCATGAGCTACTCATAGTCCACTTAAAATGAGACCTTGATAGAAGGATGTACCTTTTGGCCCACTGGAGTAATGTTGTCGACACTGGAATGTTGTCCTCCAATGGCAATATATAGTCTCCTATGCTCAAAGCTCCTTGGAAGTCCCACCGGGCGTGCCAAATTTGTTGGGGATTCGGGGACAAGAAGGAGTTTGAGGGTTTGTAGGAGAAAAAGGAGATGATGAAAATGGAGTAATAGTGAGAACTTCTGCAAAGGAATACTCTTGGAGACCTTGAATATTAATTCCTTCAACAATTACAATGACTGCGCATACAGTCGAATCAATGACTAAATACCACTTCAGAGAGTATTAATTACTGAAGACCAATTATCTCGAATCGTCTAGCGGCGGCCTCTCGAGCACCAATCCTTCACTTGCTTCCCGCTTCCCTTGTGCACACCTTGCACTAAGCTTCCGCCAAGCTAAGGAATTGGTATCACTGCGCACGCACGCAATAGCCCTTGGAACTCTTGGAATCCAGCCAGCCTTCTCTCTTCTCTGCACACTTCCTCTTGGCACTTCTTGCACTCTTGAATGTCGTCGCACACAAGAGGCTCTTCTTGCTTCCTCTCTTGCTCCTCTGAAGCTCTCTCTTGCTCTCAACTCCCGATGTGCAAGAATAGCCTTTGTCCTTCCTTTTGTTTGAGAGTCCGCCGGTTCGCGCACTCTAACTGCAATACAATCTTGGTGTCCTTTCAATGTCCCAAGATTGTCTTTTTGAACTGGTCCTCAACGATTCGCTACTTTGTCTTGTAGTGACTTTAGAACAAGAGTGACTTTTAAAATAAAATTTTGATTGGGCGGCCTATTTCCACCTTTTCGTACGCGGCCTTCCACCTTCACCTTTCCTTTTAATTCTTTTACTTTTGCACCTTAAGATTTAGATTCAACCTTTGAACCTTAAGAGGAAAAATACTTTGTACCTTTAGTTTCAACCGGTTAGGGCTCTACACTATCCGTGATAATGCATCAACTACAACATTCTCTTTGCCTCTTCTATACAAGATTTCCATGTGAAATTCCTACATAAGCTCAGCCCAATGAGCATGTCTACCTCAAAGATCTAGCTGACTACAAAAGTATTTGAGTGTATGGTGATCTATGTATACCTTAAAGTCTCCACCATAAAGATAGTGTCTCCAGACTTTAAGAGAATGCACCACTACATACAACTCCTATTCATGTTCTGGCCAATTGCATTCAGCACTACTCAATGTTTTTCTTTCAAAAGCTATTGGCTTTCCATCTTGGCTCAAAACTACCCCTATGGCTATGCCACTAGCATATGTCTCCAGCTCAAATCGTTTTTGTGGATCTCCCATGTTGAATATTGGAGCCTCTAAAATGGCTTGCTTAAGAGTATCAAATTTTTTTGTTGTCCTTGCTTCCATGCAAATGGTACTTTTCCTTGAAGCAGATTCTTCATATGCACTACTATCGATGAATAACACAAAATGAATTTCTGATAGGAATCGAAAAGTTCTAGAAACGATCGTAACTACCCCTCATCCTAAGGAGTAGGCTAAGCTAGAATTATTGAGCCCTTTTTCGGATCCATAAGAACCCCATTGACCGATATCACATGCCCTAAATGCTTTAATTTTGGAAGAAAAAAATGAGTCTTATCTCGATTTACAAATAATTGATTTTCTTTTAATTTATTTAGCATTAATCTTAAATGACTTTCATGCTATGTACAAACCTACTATACACCAAGTCATCTACAAAATCCACAACAAACTTTCCAATGAATAGATGTAAAGTATCATTCATTAACATCATCAAAGTAGCAGGTGCATTAGTCAAACCAAATGGCATAACTACATACTCATAATGCCCAAAACGAGTCCTAAAAGCTGTTTTATATGCATCTTGCTCCTTTAAACTTGTGGTAGCCACTTTTCAAATATACCTTACTACAATGGGATACTTATGCTTGATGGTAAGCTTTTTGAGTGCTCTATAGTCGATGCACATCTTATAAGATCCATCTTTATTCTTTACTAGATGAACTCATGCTGCAAATGGCAAATAGTTGGGTCTAATAATCCTTTCTATATACTCATCCATGACCTTGTGTCATTCTCCTCCTACGAGCTCATTTGGAATGGCAGTCGAGCAGTTAGACTCACTCATAGTACCAATTTGATTATATGCTCAATGTTCCTACAAGGAGCTAAACATAGAACTAATTCTTTTAGAAACAACTCTTGGAATTTCGATCTTACTTTATCTTAAAGTACTTGAGCATTCCAACTAGAGTTTCCTTCAAGAATCCATCACTACACAAGAATGCATGAAATACAGAAAATAAATATACTTACAATCGATCTTGAGCAACATGGTTGCGTTCACGAGTCACAACTTTTGGAAATTTGGCTCCCCATAGATCAATAATTGCCTCCCCTCATGCTCAAACTAGTAAACATGTGAAGCAAAATCTATGAATAGTTGTTTCCTAGCATGCCATGTTTTACTTAGGACTATATCAAAATGGGTCAATCATGCTATCTCGAAATTTGATTTGGCATCATATGATCGGATCTAGATGGTTGGACCTACTACTCATCAGTCCCATGTCTCAGTACCCTCCCCATCAACTAACTCCATTTTGTAGGCATACTCTGATTGCACAGTGTCTAAGTGTAACCTTCTAAACAAGTTGGGAAGTAATGACATTATATGTAGACCCAGTGTCAAAGAGGACCTTGATAGGCTCTCCTTCCATGAATCCTCTCATAACAATGAGTTCCATATCAAGAAAGTGGTATCCTTTTTGTGCCACTGGTGAAAGCATAGCATCTAGCATGGAAGGCACCTTCTTCATGACCATCATGGCCACTATAGGAGATGATATCTAAGATGGGAAATCATTAAATCCTCATTTTCATCACTCCTTGCCTTTGTGGGATTTATGAATATGGTGATTGATATCTTTTTTCTTCTTAGGATAGTCTTTAAAGCAATGTTGTCCTAAGCACCCATAGCACAACCCTTCTTTCATTGCATTCTCTTTCTAGTGAGGGGTAAGGATGGACTTATTATAAGCCCTCTCAGTTAGAATAGACACCTTCCTTTTTGCTTATGGAACTATCTTGATCATTTGCATGTGTTTAGCATCTTTTTGAGGCTATGCACTAGTCAAGATAGGAGTGCTAGTGGAAAAGGGCCAAATCATCTTAGTCCATGAGGGTCTAGCCCTTAGACCTTATGCCCTTATGACCATCTTCATAGACTAGAGCCATCTCTATGGCACATGCCAAAGAGTGACACCATTGGGGCTTACCCCATAGGATTAGAATGTGTGGAAACCCCTTGCATGGGTGAGATGGAAGTTCCCATGTCAATACAAGATATCCCATTGACATTGAAGTTACTAGTGTGCCATGATGAAGATCTTATTGAGTCTTTAATCTTAGGTCAAGATTGGATCTACGATCATGTAGTAACTTAATTCTCTGAAGTCATCTTCCTCAGGTTTGGGTAAAAGAGTAATGCATTACAATAGAACTAGAAAGTAGTACGACCAATGATCATGATTCAATGCAAGCTCTTAGTTCTTCTAAGAATTGAAGAGAAACATGTTGCATGTACCCCAATCTCTATTGTGTAGAATATCTCACACTCTAATGGACAGATCAGTCAACCTGTGGAACTCCCTTTGTTTCCAAAGGTGAGTGTAGTATCAACAACTCAACCAAGGAGGCATACAAATTGACACCAATAGAATCATGAACCAAGAAGACAAAAAAAGTTGTATAGATATCCAACTATCCCAAGAATGAAGCAGATGTGAGTCATAAAGGGTGGGTGAGCAATCAATTGCTCCATCAAATTCAAATCCATCATTTGAGGAGTAAAAGGAGAAGTCAAGAAGACAATCAACAAAGCAAGGGAGGGATCGACCACCAAGAGTACTCCAGATTTGGATACAAAAGCGATGGATGAAAGTAGACCCACATAACTTGAAAATTTGGGTACCTAAGACTTGCTTGAGAGCTCAAATCTCCTCCCACAAGCTCTTAGTTTCTAGACAGTCACACTCCATCACAACCCCTCATACACCTAGATGAAAATTTGTTGTATCTAAATCATCATGCAATTTTATTCTTAGGAGAACTTGGAAATGGATACTTAAATAGTCCATGACCAAGTTAAATCACCATCTCTTAACACAATGTATAGACCCATAATCAATGCTTGTAATCCCATAAGAGAACCGTGGAAAGTCAACAAACCTTGTACAAACCCTCCAAGCAAACTGTGTAATATACATGTACATTATTAAAATCATGCCCAGATCATGCAGTTTCAAGAGTATGCACATATGTATCATGAAAACTCACAATAACACATCATAGACATTCGACACTCAATATCCATGGATGCAAGGGAAACGTGTCAATATTGGAAAGGGAACAAAGTCTTGTCAGGTCTCTTTCACAATACTAATGCGTTTGTCTTGTTATACCTGAACCACAAAGATCACGTGCTCTTATCAGGAATTAATGGTGGAAGCACAAACAAGATCCCAACCAACGAACATTGACTCCATGACCATTGAGGAACGCCCTTCAAAAAGGTCTCCCATAATTTTTAATTATAGGGGTGCCATTCCTATCCAGGACCCACCATCAGGATGCACATAGAGCGTGCACGCACACTTTCACTAGTTCAATGAGTTGGTCATACCTTTGGGGGATGTGCTTTACATTTAGGGATCAAAATGCAAACTCAACAACACATGGGGTTGAAATCTATTTTTCTCTAGAGATTTTGAAGAATCATAGAATTTGGCAGAATTGCACAACATTCGGAAAAGAGCGGGCTTGTTGGATTACCTCAGTGCTCCGTTGCCCAAGCTAGATTTTTTGAGGCGTTATCATTTGATTCATACTCTTTAGCTTGGGGTAGATAAGGACCTTCTTGACTCATTTTTGGTACCATATGTCAGTTAGGACACTCCCACAATCTGGTAAGACTATAGAAATCCCTATGACTTTCACTCTGATTTCCATATCAACCCCTATAAGCGCTCTATATACTTCCACTTCTATGCTTACGTCCACTATATAAACATTCAATCAATCCACTAAACCCACCTCGTGTATGCCTCCTAACTCACCCACCTATGTAATGTCATCCTTGCAAACTATGGAGCCCGTTTAACTACTACCATTGAGTTACTGATAACCACAAATCTTGTAACTAACACCTTGTCCATGCATAGATTTTCTTGTAGTCTTCTGTCACATATGGAATTGTTTCCTTCCTATGACATCCCATTGTATAAAATTAGTATTTTTGCAACCACAAGTATCTTACTAGAGCCAATCATCGTTCATCCCACCATCACCACGTCCTACATTCCACAAGCAATTGCACCATATCCTCCCCTCCAATCCCCCTTCTTGCCATATTCAAGCACATATCACCACCCCTTTCCCATAATGTCTCAATTTCCTTCAATGTTCCATCAACAATTTGCACATCCCTCCTTATGGGACACTTCTTCACACATTCAACACATAACTTCTTATTAATCACCTAGTACTCAACGAGTTTTCACGTCATCATAATTTTCTTGTGGTATCACAAGCACACTACAACCACCATATCATTATTCATGGTTGACATCTCACACACAAAGATGTTTGAGCCTATTAACATCTCACCTCCACTCAGTGCATCTCCCCCACCTACCACAAAACCGCAATCCCTAATCCCCCACCATCACTCTCACTGCCACCCACTATTGTATTGCCCACTGTATCCAGTCTCCCTATCCCCCTACATACAACACTTCGTCCACTTTTTTTGCATCAAACACTAATTTTGCTATCTTGATGATGATAAGTTGTACCAACCAACTATGTTGAGAATACCTCATGGAGTAGTTTCGAAATTAGTCTCATGGTTTAATTCCATAATTGGTCTCATGGTCTAATTCCAAATTTGTTTGAAAGACCAAATTTTCCAAAATTCTTCTAATTTCCTTGATATATTGCATTAGTCTTTATTAGCCCACTATGATCCCGAGACCCATCAAAAGCATGAGTGTGGCTTAGCTGAGCATAGAAAGTGGTGACTAGAATTGGCATAGTATCGAACTTGATAGAGTACCAGAAAATTTAGGTAGAGTTAGAGTAGTAGGGGTAACTGTCTGCCAAAGGTGGGTTTTATAAAGGGAAGAAATGGAATAATAGAGAAGACATAGAAAACATAGAAGTGCTCAAGACCTAAGGCTTGGACTAGGGTCTCTGATCTTGTCACAAAGTGTGGACAAGTAGAGTGAGTTGAGAGGGCTTGTGTGCTTCAGCAATGCATTGAAACTACCATTTGTAACTATTGTTTTCCTGTACATATATGCGTAACTATTGTATTATTGTACCTCTATGGGAAACTATTGTTTTCTAGTACCTCTTCCATGGATGATATTCATAAAGTAATGCTTTAGTGCCTCTTATTTTGATGGTTCATGTTTGAAGTTGTCTTATTTTATTGTATCTTTGTTGTTTTTGTGAAAAGCATAGACATGGGCCATAATGCACCAAAGAACCCACCTCAAGCACAAAAAGAACAAGAATTTCCTCTATAGGTGCTCAATTTGGCATGCTGGACGGGATTTTGCTTTGCATTTTTCTCATCAACCCTTTTTCTCTTCTCCTTATTGTTTGACCTTCAGGTTTAGGTTTGGTTTGCTTGTGCTAAGTGACACCTTTTTCATCCTTCTTTTTCATCATAGGACTAATCCCAAGTTTTTTTCGTTTGCCTAAGTGTAGCCCAATGTTTTTTTAATCTAAATTTTTAGCCCAACATGTTACTCTAAATTTTTCATCATAGTTTTTGTCTAAGTGTGCACTCCATT
The DNA here is from genome assembly GCA_020310875.1 of Ceratopteris richardii. Lineage (NCBI taxonomy): Eukaryota > Viridiplantae > Streptophyta > Polypodiopsida > Polypodiales > Pteridaceae > Ceratopteris > Ceratopteris richardii. Next base: position 96,150,485 of record CM035421.1, read on the forward strand.
CTTAGTCTAATTTTTTTAATCCCAAGTTTCGTCCAATTTTTAGTACAAATTCTCATCCTTTCTATGAGTTCATATAGAGAAGTTATAGTTGACGACTCATACCAAATCTCATAAAGGGAGGTCTCTGAGTCTTGTCAAGACACCCATCAAAAGCTACCATAGAAGGACTCTTCACTACAAACCTCCTCGAATACCTCCCAACCCTCTTCCACTACCACTTGTTATTCATCCTCATCCTCATTCGTGAAGGGAATACCTACTCATAAAAACAACAACAAGAGAAGGATGACAGACAATCTATCAATTCTTTTATCAAGGATTAGCATAAAGTTCTGAAAATTCAAAGGAGCTTCCCATGAAGACCCTCACAATCATGTGAAAAGGTTCTTATCCATGTGAAAGAGCTAGGGGTTCCATGATCGATAGGATACCCTCCTTGCTCTCTTCCCTACTACCTTGGAGGGCATTGTTGATCAGTGGTTTAGTCAATACGACAATAGAAATTTTACAACATGGGATGCTTTGAAGACTGCTTTCAATACCACCTTAAGACTAGATAATTCCACAAAAAGAACTCTGGATAACCTAGAAAATCTTAAACTTTGGCCAGGAGAATCATTTTTTGGGTCATGACTAGAGTAAGGTCTTTGGTGACAAAAATCCCGAGTCGTCCGAAAGAATTTCTAGTCAAGAAGTGGGTGAAAAAGATCTTCCAAAATCCCGAAGGAAAGGACCATGTCAAGAAGATTTTCCCTAGGATTTGGTGGCAAGCTTGTGAAGGGAGTTGGAGGATGTGAAGCTACAAAAGACACTCTAAGAGAAGAGAAATTCAATGAAGATAGTATTGCACATCTTTGACAAGAGATAGAGGAGTTGAAGGCACAAAAAGAGGTAAAAGATTTCATATATTGTATTATTTGTAATAAACCAGGGCACAATAATCAAGATTGTTCAAATAAGATCACATGCCAGTTCTGTGGAAAGATTGGTCATGAAGTACAAGATTGTTATTTACTTAAGGGAATCCAAACCAACTGGACTCAAGTCCCTAGAGCATACTTCAACTACAACACCCAAGGCCTCCAACAATGGGCTATGTATATGACTCCTAAGTTCAACAATAATCAAAGAAAGCCCATTCATAAAAAGAAGCCCATAATGTGTTATAGATGTGGGGAATACGGGCATTTCAAGAGTAGATGTCCTCTCCTAGAAGGATCACCTTCATGTAAGCTCTAGGTAGATTCTATTGATCACTAATCAAAGGACTATCCAAGATTGTGGCCAAGTACTAGCCAAGGAGGACTATGTGGGCGACAGCTAGGGAATTCATCCTACCAGATAAATGTAATATCAATATAAGGCAAAAAAGTTACAAAATGGGGATATATTTTGAATATGAATGCTCCAGGTAATCTTAACCTAGAAGGTAGGTCAATTTCAAAAGTTGGACCGATCTCACAATTTAAACCTAATTTTGGAATTGGACCAATTTTGGGAATTGGATCAACCCCTAAATTAGAACAATTTCAATTTAGAATGTGTCGCCTTGTGGTCTAATTTCTCAAATGCCAGTTGCTAGAGCAAAAATACCATGTCTCATTATGTGCTAGAAGGAAGAAATAGTCCATCTCGGAAGTGTACGGCCCAACCCACACCATCTAAAGAGTTGCATTTCATAATCTCTCCAAGTTAATGTGGTATCACTACATGAAGTGCACACATGCAAAACAGATGCAGGAGTCCTCACATGAGCTCAGAAGAAAAGATTACAAGACCAAAATAGATCCAGGAAATAGACCAATTCTCAAGAAGAGGTCGATTCTAGTCTAAAGACACATTTTTTTGGAGGAGGAGGAGAAGAGGTGAATAAAGCTTACAAAGACATAGTGAGGTATCAACAATAATTAGAAGGACCAGACATGGACACCACCATCTTGGACATAGAGAGCCTTCTAAGGAACACACACAAATAGGTATCTTTACATGACCTCCTCAAGATGCATGAAATCGTAATGGCCTCTACACTAATCTCAAAGGAGAAACCTAAAAGGATGTTGAATTTCACTTTGGACACTTCAGAGGAAGCTCAAGCACCAATGGAGGACCTCTCAAATCTATTTTCAAGGTTAAATGTTAAGTTCCCTACCTTTAAGGGATCAACTTATGAAGACGCAAATGATCATGTAAGGAGATTCATCTCCTTATGCCATGGTTGCAGGCTTCAATATTGAGAGGATGTGATGTTGGTGTTGTTTCCTTCTACATTAGAAGGACTTGCAAATAAATGGTACAGCCAGTATGCGAATGGGCACTTCACCACCTAGGAAGCATTGAACAATTCATTCTCACAAACATTTTGACTGAGCGACTCTTCACATCAAGCTCTAGAACAACTCAAGAACCTGAAATTACAGCCAAATGAATCTTTTCATGAATTGCATACTCATACTAAAGCACTTGTCTCTTGTTTACCACATGCTCCAAGAGATTTTCTAGTTAAAAAATGGATAGAGAAGGTTCTTCCAAGGTCTTCCCAACAAAAGCTTAGGGAATCTCTCAAACTCAATGTCACATTAAACAACTTTGTGGTAGCCATCTCTCGCATCGAGGAGGGAGGAGAAAATCATCTCACTACCCACACCCTACAACGAAGATTTAGTGGCACAACTTCGTCGAGAAGAGAAGTTTTAGAACACTCAGGACATCCAATGGCAAGCTTGGTGTACCACATGCAACAACAGTGGTCACTCCATCATAAATTTCCCTAATAGAGTAAGCTGTCCATTTTGTGGCAACGGTGGTCATGAGGCATGTGATTGTTACTACCTCAAAGGAGCCAAAAAGAGAGTTAATAACCAAGTTCCTGACACCTTCTATGCTAGTACTTCAAATACACATAACAAAGAGGAGAATCGTCAGAATCAACCTAGATATACTAGACGTTTAATGTGTTATTGTTGTGGTGAATATGGTCATGTACAAAGAAAATGCTCTCTTCTTGAGGGCGCACCTCCTTGTCAACATTGTCCCAATGTCAAGGGTCATTACACAAGGGATTGCCCTCACAACCGTCCTGGTCTGATTCATATGATTGCAATCTCTCCAAACAAAGAAGGTATGACTCCAGAATCCTATGTTGTTTCATCATCCATAGTACCTATGATGATTAGGGGAAAGAAAGCGGTGATAGCTCATGTAGAAGAGCAACAAGGAGTCAAGGAAAAAGAGAATGGAAAGAGGCCTAATTTGGAGAATGGGGTGGCCATTGAAGAAGCCTATGATAGGGTTAGAACTTCAGTGAAGGACCAACCTACTCACCCCCAAGAGAATATACATGAGGTGAATATAAAAGAAATTTTGAATGGAATTCACCACAAGGTCAGTTTATTCCAACTTATAGAAATGGATGCAAAGGTGAAAAATGATTTACTGAAAGTCATGCAGACTACTTACCTAAGCCCACCACCTAGTATAGATGGGTTCATGGTGGATTTTCCCATTGCACCATTGGCAAACTAAGAAAGTTCTAGATTGCTTGTTTCTATAAAAAGTGAACTTTGATATGTATCATTGTAGATGGTGGCTTTGGCATCAATTTGATGTCTGATTCTACTATGAAGAAATTAAATTTGGACCTCAACAAGGTAGCACCTTTTACTATCACACGCGCATATCAACATCGAGTTACACCACTGGGCATCATTGAAAAGGTACTCATGATAGTGAAAGGTTGTCAATTCCTCTTGGATTTTGTGGTTATTGCCTTGCCCCGGGAGACCTCTTATCCTCTACTCCTCAGAAGGACTTCACTAAGAAAATAAAAGCATTACAAGATTGGGGAAGGAATAGGTTATGGATTTCTACAAAGACTAATAATCGATTGTGGATACACTTAGAGAAAGGATCTGACACTTCCAAGGCAACTTGGTATATAGTAGATACTCAAGTGACACCTTCTCTACATCATATAGATGATAATCTTTCAAATTTGATGATGGCCAGTGTAGAATGTTGCATAGTTGAAATAAGAGAAATAAATCAAGATTCTATAGAGGAAGCACAAGGAGGCCAAAAAGAGGTTAAAAGTGATAATTTGCACTTGAAGAGTAAGGAAAAAGGTAAGTCAAGTGATTAAAGAAAATTGGACGTAGAAGCCAAAACTATGCATCATGAAGCAAAAGTTAGGCACCTCTCTCAAGATGGGTATCATGAAGCTCAAGTTGAGCACCTCTGCTAGGGTGGCCCAAGTGGGCCTCATGACACCCAAGTTGGGCACCTCTCCCTAGGTATCCCAAGTGGGCAAGAAGTCTAAGGTAGCCAAGGTGGTTGATTTGGGCGCCTAATTTTTGGTGGTCAAAATGAAGTTTCTAGGTGACCAATTTTCATGTAGGATGAACACAGGCAACTAAAATCTGACACCTCAAGAAATGGGGCACCTAATCTTTGGTGATTTTCATGATTGTCCGCCACTAGGTAGGCACTAGCATGTAGTGGGCAAGTAGACAAGGAGCCTTCCCTTGGCCAAAATGGGCTAATTCTCTCTAAAGGACTGACTCCTTCTCTAGAACAAGGTGGTCAAGCTCATTTTTTGCAGGCATCTCCAAGGAAGAAAAAACCACCAATTCGTCCACTTGACCTTAGTGGTCAAATTTTGCCAAAAGGCATCACTACACTGCTTTCTCTAGGTGAACAGACCAAAGTTAGTAGTTTATTGGATGTTATGCCAAAATATGCTGAATGTGTCAATTTACCTCAAGCTACACCTTATGATTAAATGGTACCAAAAGATGTTCTATTTCTAGAAATTTTGATAGAATGGACCAAGGAGCCAATCATAGAGCATGCAATAAGTACTACTCTTGTTCTTACTAATGAAGATTTGTGTAAGAAAGAAGCATACATGCAGGATATGCATCTTGAAGAGGATCATAATCATCATTTGAGCAACCCACGAAGCAAGATGATTATGGTACCGTGTAGACACATTCCAAAGATAAGATTAATTTTGGATTATAGGGAAGCTACGACATGGAAGAAACTCAGAAAGAAGCACTCTAAAGGTGCAAAATGTTATTGGAGGATAGAGCCTCATTTGCAAGGTACTACTACTATTGTAAGAGGAAGAAAAATACAAGGATACAAGCAACCACATAATGTAATATCAAACCAAGAAGATGGACATTATGGCTCTAAAGAGAATCAACAAGATGGACATTATGGCTCTACAGAGATTTGATGATATGAGAATATTAGTACAACACATAGAAGTAAAGAAGAGTACACATGGCCAACACTCAAGGGTGAAGAAAGAGATGTTTTATGGCACCATGCGACAACTAGAAGACTTGGATGAAGACAAGAAGCCCTTGGGTAGCACTTGCAGGGTGGATTCTAATTTTATTTGAGTCAAGCAAGAAGGAATCACTCATTTTACATACCATAATTCAATTTATTTCATTGTTTGTAGTTCATTTTTTTTGAATAATCAAATAAAGGAGAATTTGCAATAGGATGGTGCAAAGACTTGATTTGAGGGTCTGTAGAGCAGATGATCCTACTAGTCATTTAACCCTCCCCAATTCATGTGCTTTGGAAGTTTTTCTCTCCTTTCATTTGGGGCCTTATTCTATAGAATTGCCCTGGTGATTACAATTCTCCATTGGCTTCGGTGACCACTATTCTGCTCTGGCTTCAACATTTGATGGGTGGGTTTTTTGGCATCATTGTTTGAAGACAACCTATCTCCACCTCTTGGCCACAATGGGGCAGATACCTCCTCCGTATCATGATATAAATACCCACATTGGGCAAGGCCACCACCCATTTCAAGCATGACATGATATGGGGTGAGGCCACCACCCACTTTTTTGACAACTCAAGGAGGAGGCAAATACCCACTTTTTGGCAACTCCAAGAGGAGGCAACCACCCATTTTTGGGTATGGAAATGCTTTGGGTGACCACCTAGTTGATGCATGGAAATGTTTAGGTGGCTACCAAGTTGGCTCACTATAATTAGGCGACCACCTTTCTACCTTCTCTCCAAGATTAGGTGACTACCATTTTTCTTCTTCATCTCATTTAGGTGACCACCATTCTCCTCACCACCACATATGGGGCGACCTCCTTTTTAGAAACTCCCCATATTGGGGAAACCACCCCTCCTACCTCCCCTCATTGGGCGACCACCAATCTATCTTCTCTATCACACATGGGTGACTACTAATTTTCCTCAACACACCATATTGGGCGACTACTTGGTCATCATAAGCTAGGCCTTTCCATGGAAAACCTCCTACATGCCGAATAGGCAACCATCAATTTGAGTCACCGCCACTCCTACCACTTAATTGGGCAAATAACCTTTTTGGAAACACCACTTTCATGGGAAACTACTTCTTGGAGCCCCCTTCACCACTAGGCAAAGCAAAATTGGGCCTCGTCCTTCTCGCCACTTTCATGGACGACTACCATGATGGCTCAAGGAGACTACCTTTTTGGGAAATCCTCAATCGGGTGAGGCCGCCACCATGTTGTGCCACCTCATCTCATCTCATCTCAGGGCGACCACCAATTTGAGCATGGCTCCATACTTGGGAGACTACCTCCTCTTCATCAAGGGTGACTACCAAAAAAATAATGAGTTGGGCTTCACCATCTAGGACGCTCCTAGCCCTCATCCACCTAGTTTTTGGAAGAGCTACTTGGATGACAGTATCATCTAACGAGGCATAAAGTAAATTTTTGTTAACTTGCCAGTAAATGGCTAAGGTATGAAATAATGTAGGGAATATCGCCACAAAGCTCTGGTGGTGTTAGAAGATGTGATTGGAAGGACTAAAGGTGGTTGGCCACGAAAGCCAAAATTAGCCCACTCCTCCACCACTTTGGTGCATGTGGCAGTTAAGGCTCGGATTCGACAAGGCCACCCCTCTGTCCTATATAAACAGATGTTGGGCACTCATTTGGCTATTGCAATCATTATTTTGATCATGATAATCATTATCACATCTTGGTTTTGGATTGTTATCTCATAGCTTGTGTCACGTATCTACTTTTTTATCTCGATTCTAGCTAGATTGTGTTCTCTTCTAGTTGGAGCTATCTCTTGGCTTCTCTCTGTTGCAACTTGCCCACTATGTGACGAGGCCACTCTATGGTGTTTATATAGAGTGTTGGCTTCACAATGGTGTGGCAACTGGCATGTTAGAGTGATAGAGTAGTGTTGTCTAGTATCTCTTAGTTGGTATCTATTGTATTTATCTTGCAAAGATTACTCATTGTTTAAGATACTTTTTGTGTAGCCAAGTTCTAGTCTCTGTAGTCGCTACTCGCCCATTGTACTCATTTGAATTATTTTTTACTCACTGTAACCATTCTCAATCTTTAGAAATTGGACTTTTTTGCATTTGTGTACTTGCAAAATTTCCCATCTCTATGTCTTTACTATCGAATAGGATACTTGCACAACATGTCATAGGGTATACTTCTCAAGGAAGAACTCTTCTTGAGTAGAAGAAGTATTGGAAATGTGGTCCCAGTGGCCTCTTCTACATTTTTTCACCCAATGGGATTCTCCTATAATTTGATTCCCTAGTACCTCCTCTACACACTCGCACTCTCTTTGCCTCCCCAACTTCAACATCCATAGTTATGACTTCAAACACTGAGAGCAGCTAGCACATTAACAATTGGAAAAATTCCTCTTAAGGGAGTTTCATACATAGGTTTGGCTTACTATAATCCATAAAAGCCCTGATTTATATGAACTATACAAGGAGCAATCACCTTAGCACCGAACTAGTGTCATCCCGAAATTTCAGGGAGTTGTAGAGAATGACCTTGAGACTATAAATCTTCAATACCTCTGCAAGTAATGAACCCAATGGTCTAAAACTTTGTAGCTATAAACTAGACAATAATAAATTTCTCATTAGTCACTAGATTTGGAGCTTTGTAAAGAGAGCAACACTCTCTGCAAGTTGACTGAATTTGAGGAAGAAGCAGCAATAAACTGAAGTGGCACCAAGCAATGAACAAGAAGTATATGTATTGCTTCAAATCATCATGCTACTAAATGTAAAAATGTTGTGGAGTTTTTATATATACTCTTGATGATATGGTCACACCTTTTCTCCATGAATTCAAATTCAAAATTAAGCGGGTTTGTTAGTTTAGATTGATTGACATCTTGTCCTACAATCTAGGAAAAGAGAAATCTGAAATCACATCTACCTTTTGATTGATTGAGAATCAATCCCAACCACTTCTAATTTGTGGATTTAAGGTCTTTTACTCTTCGCTTTTACAAAGGTAAATACTTTGGAAGTTACATAAGAGGGTGATCCTATGATCAAACTCTCAATACAATAAATGAATGCAAAATAAAACTCTACAAGGAGTATATTTAGCATCATTCCAATGATGAAGATCATGTGAACCTCAAGCATAATGAAAGCTTGATGTTCCAATAGCTCCCCCTCAAGCTAAAGTATGCTTGAGTCTTCATTCTCTGATAGGTTGTATATGTGCCATAGCTTTGAATCTATAAAGCTTTATCCCATCAAGTGCCTTTGTCACCATGTCAACTATTTGCTTCTCAGTAGGAACAAATGACATGTCAATTTCCTTTGCCATAAGCTTCTCTCTTACAAAGTGGTAATGGACTTCTATGTGCTTTGTCCTTGCATGAAAAATTGGATTTGCAGCCAAATGCATGGAACTTACATTATCCCCAAGTAAGTGAGGTTTGAAACTTACAAGTCCCAAATCTAAGTACAACTCCTTGAGCCATATTGCTTCGAGTTGCAATAGTTAGACCTCTATATTCTGCTTCAGTTGAAGATAAAGCAACTATTGTTTGCTTCTTGGAACTCCATGACACCAATTTTGAGCTTGCAAATGCTAAGTATCTGGAAGTACTTCTTTTATCATCCTTCTCTCCTGCCCAATATGCATCTGAGTAAATTTTGATATCCAAATCTGAAGCATAAGGATAATAGATACCTTCACTAAGTGTCCCTTTGAGGTACTCGAGTACTCTCTTTGCAGCATCCATGTGTGGCCTTCTAGGTGAGAGCATGAACTGACTAAGCACTCCCACATTATATGATATGTTTGGTCTTGAGTGAGTAGCATATATCAAGCTACCAACTAAACTTTCATACTCTTTAGGATCATCAACCTACTCACCTTCATAAACACTTAGTTTATTGTTCAATTCCAAAGGTGTACCTACAAGCTTTGTTTTCTCCATTCTGAACTTGAGAAGTAGATCTTCAATGTATCTTGTCTGAGTTAGATACATCCCTTCATCTATATAAATCACTTGCATACCTAGGAAATATGTGAGTTCACCTAAATCACTAATTTTGAAATCCTCTTGCATGTGTCTCTTGATCCTTTGAATACCATTCAGATCATCACTTATCTTCTACCTACAAACTAATCCATCTGGCAATCTTTTAACTTTATATACCCATCTGCAACCAATTACCTTTTGATTGGATGACATTGGAACCAAGTCCCAAGTGTCCATCTCCTTCAATGCATCTATTTCTTCTTTCATGGCCTTTTCCAGATTAGGGTTTCCCTTTGCCTCTTCATAGCTTGAGGTCTCGTCTAAAATTGAGTCCTTTGCCAAGTAGATTGAATGCTTTGTAACAAATGTGGAATCATATCCATACCTGTTTAGTTTTCTTTTCTCCCTTGTTGACCTTGTAAGTGCTTACTTGGAGCATTATCCACAGTCTTGCATCTTTGCTTTGCCTCTTGACTTCCATAGCTTGTAATCTCTTTCCTTTTCATCTTGGTCATCATCTGCATCACTTCTTGGATCTTGGACCTATGTATCATGCTTGCTTCCTAATTGATGAGAATCAGAATCAAGATCATATGGTAGAGTTACCTTTTGTTTGTCTTCATCATACCAAGATCTGTGTTCTTCAAACACAACATCTCTACTTGTAGTGAATCGCTTGGTTGAATGATTATAAAACGTGTAACCCATCTGAGTTGAGTCATACCCAATAAACACTACTTTTGTTGCCCTTTCATCTAGCTTACCTCTTATTTATGATGGTACATGAACATAAACTAAACAACCAAACACCTTGCAATGTCCAAGACTAGGTTTTCTTCCATACCATGCTTCATAAGGAGTCATACCTTGGAGTGATTTGGATGGTAGTCTATTGACAAGGTACATAGAAATTGAAATAGCCTTTGCTCATAGATAATGTGGCAACCTCTTCTCTTCAAACATTGTTCTAGCTTATCCAAACAATGTCTTGTTTCTTCTCTCTACAATTCCATTTAGTTGAGGAGACTACCTAGTAGTCACTTCCCTTTTGACACCTTATCCTGCAAGAATTCATCAAACTCTTTGGGGAAGTATGCTCTTGAGTGATCTACCTATATGGTTCTCCACATGTGCTAGATACTTTTTGAAGCAATCAAACACTTCATTCCTACTTTTGACAAAGTACCGAATAGTCCATCTACTATGTTCATCAATAAATGAGACATAATACCTTGATCCTACCAATGAAGGTTATTGACTTGGTCCCCATACATATGTATGTACAAAGTCCAATAAGTTGTTATGGATGTAGCCTTTATGGTTGAATGGTTGTCTTTGTGCCTTCCCAGTCTGACGTGCATCACATCTGTTGATCATGTGTTGCTTTGATATGTTTGGTAATCCAAGAATACTTTGACCCCTGTATATATCTTTCAATGTCCTTGCATTCACATGAGCTAGCCTTATGCCACATTTCAAGCTCACTTAGGGTTTGAGACCCAAAGTTGAATAGATCTATGTTTTTCGTTTCTCCTACTTCAAAAGTAAAGAGCCTACCATGCTTCTCACCTCTTGCTATCTTCTTGAAGCCTTGACATGGATCTTCCACAAAAGCTCCATGTTGGGTGAACCTAACTTACAAGCCTTTCTCAACTATTTGGTCTACACTTATTAGGTTTTTTGTTAGTGGGAACATAGAGTACCTTGCTCAGAATATTTGTCCTGCCATTGGAAACTTTGACATTACCAATCTTCTCCACACTATGCTTTGTGTCATCCCTTATTTGAACTTCATGTCTATGCTTTGGACTTTCCAAATCAGATAAGAGATCTATGTAGCCTAAAACATAATTTGAACATCCTAAATCTATGTAGAATAAATGATCGTCTTCTTTACCTTCCTTGTGGCTTAGATTCATCAAGAGGAATAAGTCTTCATGTTGTTGATCTTCAGAATAATTGTTGTAGTCCCTTCTATTATGGCCTCTATTGTAATTGTTGAAGTTGTATCCACCTCTACCTTTATTGCTACCATATCCACCTCTTCCACTTCCTTTCTGGGTCTTCCCATTGAACTAGCAATTCTGACTAGTGTGGTTGGTCTTATCATAGATGGCACAAGGTTGAACATTTTGGCCTTTGGACTTGTCATGCTTTGGTCCATTCTTGTTCCCTTTCCACTTGCTCTTGCGTGTAAAGTTGGCTTGGGAAGTCTCCTCTTCATCTTCTTCCTTCTTCTTGCCTTTCAGCTTCTTGTCCTTCTTATCTGTATATAGAGCAGTAATTGAATTACCATGATAGGAGTTACCTTCCTTTATGCTATTTTTGGCCTCTTGATTGAAGAGTTATCCAAGAAAGATGTTGAAGTCTAGAGTTTGCACATCCATGATGAGATCATAGGCTATGGTGAAAGATTGCCATTGCTTTTAACCTCTAATCCCATTGAGAATTTGCCTCATGATGTCTTCTTCTTCAATCAACTCTCCAATGGATGCCAATTGATCAGCAACCTCCTTGACCTTTGTAAAAAACTCGATGATGGTTTGTTTTGGACTCTTCTTCATTTGGTTGAACTCATTCCAAAGATGGTTCTTCCTTGCTTTTGTACTAGCACAAAAGAAAGCCTCTAGGGCATCCCAAGCCTCTTGAGATGTCTTGCATCCTCTTATATGTGGTAATAAGAAATCAAAGATAGAGTTGATCATGTATGACCTTGCTTGAGCATCCCTTTCACACAAAAGTGTGAGCCTATTTGTTTCCTCTTGAGTAGGTCCTCCTTTGGATGTTGAAATAGGCATTGCTTCATCACCTGATACAATCCCATATAGGTTTCTTCCTTGCAAATAAGCCTCCATTTTGATTTTCCAAGCATCATAATTGTTTCTATCAAGCTTCTCAATTATTGATGGAAAGCCATCTCCCATCTTGAAGTTGCTCTCCTACCACTGAAGGAAAAGTTGGAGAAGCTTGGAGAGGCTTGGAAAGTTGATTTGTCAAGTGGTGAAGTTGGTCCAGCAAACCAGCATAGGACGAGCCCTAGCTCTTTGGATATGTAAAGTAGGCCTTGTATCCTTGTGGTTAGTGCAATAAAACCCAATAGATACTCTGGAACATCAACAAGAGCAAGTTGATGCAAAATAGATAACTTGCACAATGACTAGCTCACAAGAACTTTCTAAAAATGGATAGAAGTTATGACATCAATCACTGAGAGCAGCCAGCACAGTAACAATTAGAAAAATTCCTCTTAAGGGAGTTTCATACATAGGGTTGGCTTGCTATAATGCATAAAAACCATAATTTATATGAGCTATACAAGGATCAATCACCTTAGCTTTGAACTAGTGTCCTCTCAAAATTTTAGGGAGTTGTACAGAATGACCCCAAGACTATAAATGTTCAATATCTTTGCAAGTAATGAACCAAATGATCTAAAAATCTATAGCTATAAACTAGACAATATTTTTTGTCCAATGAAACTTTAATCACTGGATTTGGAGCTCTATAGAGAGAGCAACACTCTCTGCAAGCTGACTAAATATGAGGAAGAAGGAGTAGTAAACTAAAATGGCACCAAGCAATGAACAAGAAGTATATGTATTGCTTCAAATCATCATGATAATTAATGTACAAATGTTGTGGAGTCTTTATATAGATTCTTGAGGATATAGCCACACCTTTTCTCCATGAATTTAAATTCAAAATTAAGCAGGTTTGTTAGTTTAGATGGATTGGCATTTTTTCCTACAATCTAGGAAAAGAGAAATTTGAAATCACATCTACCTTTTGATTGATTGATTGAGAATCAATCCCAACCACTTCTAACTCGTGGCTTTTAGGCCTTTTACTCTTCCCTTTTACAAATGTAAATACTTTGGAAGTTACATAAGAGGGTGCTATGATCAAACTCTCAATACAATAAATGAATGCAAATAAAACTCTATAAGGAGTATATGTGGCATCATTCCAATGATGAATTTGATGAAGATCATGTCCACCTTGTTGGAGCAAGTCTATGACAAGCCTAAGTATTGGCTTGAGTCCCATAAAGTCAAAGAAGAAGCCTTAAAATGAAGACAATGTAAAGTTCACTTGTGAACTACCTCTTGTAACTTTTGAAGAGTTTACTTAATGTAAAAGTGAGAGAATCTTAAGTGGTTGAGTCCACTTGATCAAAAAGGGAAAGAGGAGCCACGAATTCGTGATTTGTGGTAGGTAGAGAATCAAATGAATCATTGATTGATTGGAGAGTGATTGAGGGAAGTTAGCCTCCCAAACTCAACTATAAATAGATGGCACTTTTAGTCGTGGTAGAGAGACCTATGTGAAGACCTCCAAGAGCTGAGCTTTATGCCATATCAAGGTGTGATTACAAGGCACACATATGTATCAGTAAGTCATTGTATTTTACAAGCAATATACTTTCATTTTCATGATTATTTGAGTTCATATGTCCATGCTCTTGTGAAGTGTACTACTCACTGCCATTACTATCAGTTTTCTCAGTCAGATTGCAGAGATGGTTTCTCTGAGCTTGGTGCATCATTTTCAGTGATTTAACTTGGTAACGTTAGCTCTATAAGTCTACTATATGCTCACAAATTTTCATGTCATTTAGATGTTGCAATCTTCATTTATGTTCAGTTGAAGTCAACAGTGTCTGTTCATCTTCACTTCTCTATCAGGTACCCGACTTTTGTACTCATCTTGTCAGAGCTGTTTCTCAGTGTGTACTTATCCAAATTCAATGATTTAAAGCTTCTTGGATTCAACTTACTGTCTAGTATAACCATACAAATTTTCATAATCATTGGATTCCTACATTCTAAGTTATGTGCATTTTTCTGCTCACTGGTCTCAAACTATTGCAGCCCGTGAAAATCGGGATGATGTCATCACTTGCTAAACATCATTCTCAGTGTGTGGTTCATTGTTTTTGATGAGATTATTCTTGAAAGTTATCTCTTTAAGTTAACTAAACTTCCCCAAGAGGAAGTAAGCTAATTGCTGCTGTGCTCAGAAAACAGTGGACAGGTGTATGAACCAAAATAGCAAGTTTTTCACCTCTGGGCTAACTCCAACTTATCTGTTTTGATCTATCTTTTTGAGAGTGATCTTCCAAGGTACATAGGGTGTCTAATACATCCATTGGCAAGCTAAAAGGGCCCACCATATACTCATGGAGTTCAATTGGCTGGTGTAGATCAAGGATTTTGCAACACCTCTTCATCTTCAAGCACATACCTATCCATCTCTTCTCACACCTCAAGCATAATGAAAGCTTGATGTTCCAACAACATATACACTCACATGAATACACATGCATATGCATACATACATAGACACATGCATACACACACATGCACATACATACACATATGCATGAACACACATACATACACACATATGCACATATACACACACAAACATACTATAACAACACATGCATACACACATATACAAACACATGCATACACACACATACACACACATATACACACATACACACACTATACATACATATGCATACACTTGTATACATACACACACATATACATACACCCATAGTACACGCACATAAAGACACACACACATAGAGACACACACTTACACACACATACACATGCAGAAACACAAATGTACACACATATACACATATAAAAACACACATACACACACTATACATACATATGCATACACACACATACACATGTATACATACATGTATACACACACATACACATAAAGATACATACACATCGTGTATATAAACATACATATGTATAAAACACACATGTAGATGTTAAAAATAAAGAAGCAAGGTTGTATATATTTTGAAAAAAGGATTTTCTTCAAATATAAGGAAAATACAAAAATAAAAAATGGAAGCATTTACTTCAGCAAGTAGTGGAGGCAAAAAGAGAATCAAATCCAAAAACTGAACCAGAAGAGAAGAGTGGCTGCTCAAAGTAGTGGAGGAGTTATGAAGAAGAGCTCTCAAATTCATCATGAAAGCTCGTGGTCATTTGGCTACAAAAGAGGCAAGGGAGGACACTCAAGAACGGAGGAAGAAGGCATTGAAGTCCCCTTGTAGGTAGTTCATTTGGTTTTAGTCATTTTGTTTTCTATAGTCTCACAGAGTAGGACCAGCCGCATACCAATTTTTGGGTAGCCTGATTGCAAGAGTCATATCTCTCAATGTATGTTCCATTTTTAGAGTTTAAATATTTCTTGGAAAGCTTATCTCATGAGCTTCCTCTATCATAAATAGTTTTGTGAGATTCGCCAAGGCTTGTGAGTTATTCAGCTTTTAGTGAAGTCTAGTTTTCAGTTTAACTGAGTGGACATGCAACCTGTTTTGAGGCAAAGAGTTGCCAAACCAAAACTACTTCAAATTGAGTGTTTCATAGCTCATTTGAAATATATTAGTGTCTAGTTTGAGTGACCAAATGTTAAGTTCATTGTCTTTTTCAATTGATACCATTGTTCATTCTAAGTTTCAGCTGTAGGTAAAAGCATTGATCTGAGAAGGTCTTCTACACTTTCCGCTTCACATAGGAGAGGAATTCTCCAACAATTGGTATCAAAGCTCAAAAATAGAGCATTTGAGCTAGAAGAGGCAAAGCATTGGAACTGAAGTAAAGCAAAGGAGAAGTTATAAATCAAGGGGGAGCTTCGTAAAGTAAAAAAAGAGTGCCACAACATATTTGAGGTAAACTTCAAACTTGGAAGTTTTCAATGGTTGATTTA
The DNA here is from genome assembly GCA_020310875.1 of Ceratopteris richardii. Taxonomy (NCBI): domain Eukaryota; kingdom Viridiplantae; phylum Streptophyta; class Polypodiopsida; order Polypodiales; family Pteridaceae; genus Ceratopteris; species Ceratopteris richardii. The sequence continues at coordinate 96,166,538 of CM035421.1, forward strand.
GGACAACAAGTTGCGAAGTTAGATAAAGATAATTTTTAGTATTGAAGGTATAGAATGACAAATTACCTTAAAGGTAAAGGTTTATATCGTCTAGTTACTAGAGATGATCTGCAACTGGTGGACCTTCAAGATCCCAACATTACTCTAGCACAAAGGAGACAATTTGTTGATTGGGAAGACAGGAATCGAAGGGTGATGTTCCTCATTTCACAAGTTATTTCTAACACTATGATTGGTCATGTGTAAAGCCTAGAGACAGTCAAGGAAGTTTGAGAAGCATTGGAGAAGGTGTATGCTACCTCAACAAGGTCTTGGAAGATGCAACTCAAAAATGAGCTCAGGAACATAAAGAAAAGTTCAAACCAAAGCATTAGTGAGTATACATTGAAGATCAAGGAGCTTCGAGATCAGCTAGCATCAGTTGGATGCAAGATAGAAAAGGAAGACATCATCCAAATAGCCCTCAATGGCTTGAGGAGTGAACAGAAGCAGAAGCCCCTCATGACAAACATTCTTTATAGAGACCCTCTACCAACAATCGACGAGATTATACCGAATCTTGTGGCTGAAGAGGTTGCTTAACAAGGAGAAGGCAACAAAGGTAAGGACAGCCATAGCCAAATGTTATATGCAGGTCGAGGTAGAGGAAGGAACTCAAGAGAAAGCTCGTGAGGAAGAGGAAGAAGCTACAACAACACAAATTCTAGCCAACACAACTCGGAGGACAACAAGGACAACTCAAATGACAACACACATGGAAGAGGTCAAAGAAGAAATAGAGGAAGAGGTCGAAGTTCATACAATCCTCATAAAGGTATAACATGTTATCATTGTGGTAAAATAGGACATTATTGTTGGAGCAAGTCTATGACAAGCCTAAGTATTGGCTTGAGTCTCACAAAGTCATTAAAGAAGCTTCAAAATGAAGACTATGTAAAGTTCACTTGTGAACTACCTCTTGTAACTTTTGAAGAGTTTACTTAATGTAAAAGTAAGAGAATCTTAAGTGGTTGAGCCCACATGATCAAGAATGGAAAGAGGAACCACGAATTCGTGATTTGTGGTAGGTAGAGAATCAAATCAATCATTGATTGATTGGAGAGTGTGTTAGTATATGATCAATGTCTACCCCTCATGATTGTATGCACATTTTGTAAGGCCCCCTTTATGAGGAGAAGCCAAGCGTGCATTACCCAATTGATGGGAATCCCAACTTGAATGTTGGATGAAGGTCATATTGGACCATGTAAGATATTATAAGGAAAGGGAGTTACCAGGGTCCCCAATTGTGGGGTCCGGGGCAGCGGTGAGCAGCCCTGGCTGGGGGGTCCAAGGGGGCCAGCGGGCCCCCTGGCTGGGGGGTCCGGGGGCAGCGCCCCCGGCGCGACGGTAAAGGGAATATTCCATGGAATATTCCCTGTCGGAGTCAGAAAACATTTATATTTGTTAGGTCGGTTCAACCAGTCTAAGCCGTGTATGGCAATTACGCGGGCGGTGGCCGCCCACGCTCTGCCGCCCATGTATTGCCGTCCATGGCAGGCCACCCATGATCCTATATATACATGACTTCTGCACTACCTAAGACACCGAGTTGAGCCAGCATACCTCTACCTTGTATCTCCCTATCTAGAGTTGTCTAGATCACCATTTAAGCTCTACCTTGAGAGCGCACGGGTGGACAACGCCATCATCTTTGTACTTGCTGCTAGTAAAAAAATTGTTGAGATTCTCCTATATCTGTTATCTTCTCTGCTATTGCTCCTGTGTTATATTGCGTAACTATTGTCTTACATGGTATCAGAGCTGTAAGGTTCGAATAGCTTGAGAAGTATCATTATTTTAGCCTACTAGCAGACTAGAATATCAGTAGATTATTCGAGTGATTACATGATGGCTTCATCGTCGAACACTAGTCTTGGTGCTTCTCCTAATGTTAATGCTGCACCTATTCGAATTCGTCCACCTGCATTCACTGAAGGGAAGCTGGATGGAACCAACTATACACTCTGGAAGTTCAAAATTTCTGCAATTTTGGACTCCTATGAATTACTTGACACTGTCATGGGACCGATGGGATTGGATCCAGAGCCTATACCAGTTGAAGATCCAGCAAATTCAAGATTGATGATTCAGCCAGATCCAGATCTTCTACGAGCTTGGAAGAGGCGGAATGCTGATGCATTATGTGCGATTGTCACTAGTGTAAGTGATTCTGTGCTTACTTTAGTTCAACATACTACTAAAGCACATGAGGCTTGGGGCATATTGGCTCGACAATATGAGACCAAGAACCACACTAGGATACAGAATTTAGAAAATCAGTTGGCAAATGAAAAGCATTCTGATTCTGAAAAGGCTGAAGATTTTATCAAACGGATAAAGCATCTTCAAGATCAATTGGCTGCAGTTGGTGTTGTTATAACACCAGAAGAGCTGGCTCGAAGATCTGTACGTGTTCTTCCAGCAAAGTATGATGGATTAGTAACAGCCCTTAACACTCAGGTAAGGCCAACTCCTCTTACATTTGAAGAGTTTTGTGCGATGCTTTTAGAAGAAGAGATGCGGCTGAAGAATCGGCAAAGTACAACTGATGCTGCATTCTCAGCAAATGCAAAAGGTAAAGGCTCTTCTGAGGGATCAAAGAAGAAGCCAAAGAAGAAAAAGTTCACAGGAAGTTGCTTCTATTGTGAAAAGAAAGGCCATGCCATCAAGGATTGCAGAAAGAAGCAAGCTGATGAACGGAATGGGACTGTAAAATCATCATGGAAGAACAAAGAGTCTGCAAACAACACAGAGCTGGAACTTTGGGTAGCTATTGAAGAGGTATGTTCATCTGCTCAAGCTCGTGTTGATGAGCCATGGATTTTAGATAGTGGAGCTTCTCGCCATATGACCAGTAAAAAGGATTGGTATAGTTCCCTAGTGCCTCTGCGGGAATCCATCAATGTAGTGGTGGGAAATGACTCCAAGTGTCCAGCCGAAGGAACTGGAACCATCTCTTTTATCACTTCTCCAGGTGTTGAGAAAAAGTTATCCGATGTTCTCTACGTACCTACACTCAAAAGAAATTTGTTGTCAGTTTCTGCAATAACAGATCGTGGACTTGAAGTTCACTTCAATAAGAGTGGTGCAGAAATCATGGATTCATCAGGTAATGTTGTAGGTAAAGGGATACAACGGGATAACTTGTATGAGTTAAGTGCTTTAACTGCTACAGAAGATAAAGATGTAAGCAGGTTATGGCACCAAAGATTTGGGCATCTCGGATTTGCAGTTTTGAAGGAGATGCAAGGAACAGGGATGGTTGCTCATTTGCCTGCATTTTCAGATTTGCAGGAACCTTGTGAAGCTTGTATGATGGGCAAGCAACAACGAAAGGCATTTCTAAGAGAGACCAGCAATCGATCTCAAGCTCCTCTAGAGTTGGTACATGCTGATCTCTGCGGTAAAATGTCTACACCTGCTTTAGGAGGATCTTTCTACTTTTTGCTGTTAGTCGACGATTATAGTAGAAAGATGTGGGTTTATTTCATTCGAGAGAAGGCTGATGCTTTTGAAAAATTTAAAACGTGGCATAAGTATGTAGAAAATGAATCAGGAAGGAAACTGAAGAAATTTAGAACAGATAGAGGAGGTGAATTCTTGTCAACAGAATTCAACAATTACTGTAAGGATCATGGTGTGAAAAGGCAACTTACCACAGCTCATACACCTCAACAAAATGGCGTTGTTGAGCGCAGGAACAGGACAGTAGTTGAAATGGCTCGTTGTATGTTGAAGGCTCAAGACATGCCTGATTCATTCTGGGCAAAAGCAGTCAATACAGCAGTGTACATCCTCAATCGAAGCTACACAAAAGCACTGAAGGGGATGACTCCTCAAGAAGCATATTCTGGTAAAAAGCCTTCAGTTTTGCATTTCAGAATTTTTGGTTGTTTCTGTTATGCACATATTCCTGATTCAACAAGATCAAAGTTGGATTCAAAAAGCAAAAAGTGTGTCTTCCTAGGATATAGTGAAGAGTCTAAAGCATACAGGTTATGGGATCCTGAGGCAAGGAAGATTTTTGTCAGCCGAGATGTGGTGTTTGATGAACGACCACACTTAGTAGAAGATAAAGGTAAATCTACTATCTCATCAAACGGAGAAATATCTCACCTTGTGCCTATCAAAAGACAGGTTAAAGTTGAGGAGGAGGAAACATCTGATGGAGAAATTTCCTCAATAAAAAGCCAACCAGTTGTAGCTGCACAGCGTAAGCCACTACCAAAGTGGGCACAACAGCTCTTTGATGATCACAATCCACATGTAGATGTACCAGAATCATCATCGGATGGATTACGAAGATCAAAGAGAATAGAGGAGCAAAGAAGAGCCTCAGAACACATTGTTAACATGGCTCTAATGGCAGATATCATGGGTTCGATAAAGGAACCTACCACCATTGAAGAAGCCATTGATGATCCAGATTGGAGAGCGGCAATGCAGTCTGAGTATGATAGTATACTCAAAAATGATACATGGGATCTAGTCGACTTGCCGCCAAAGAAGAAGGTAATAGGTACTAAATGGATTTGGAAAGCTAAGTATAAAGCTGATGGAACATTAGAAAAGTATAAGGCACGATTAGTTGCATAGGGTTTTTCACAGATTGAAGGATTTGATGTTCAAGAAACTTTTGCACCAACAGCACGCATGACAACTATTCGGACGGTACTTGCAGTAGCTGCACAAAAGTCTTGGCCTATTTTCCAGATGGATGTCAAATCTGCATTTTTGAATGGTCACCTCAAGGAGGAGGTATATGTATCTCAACCACCAGGTTTTGAGGTGCCCAAATCAGAAAATAAAGTTTGCAGGTTGAAGAAAGCTTTGTATGGACTTAAGCAAGCTCCACGGGCTTGGTACCAACGAATAGATCATTTTTTCAAAAATATGGGTTTTGAAAGAAGTACTTCTGATGCTAACTTGTATGTAACGAAAAGGGATAGCAAGCTAGTTGTTGTCATTGTATATGTAGATGATTTGATCATTACAGGAGATCATCAAGAACTCATCAATCAAACTCGAATCAGCTTGGGAACTGAGTTTGAAATGACAGACTTAGGTCTACTCCATTTTTGTCTGGGAATTGAAGTATGGCAAAGGAAGGATGGCATTTTCATCTCACAACAAAAATATTCCAAAGAAATTCTCAAGGCATTTGGAATGATGGACTGCAAACCAACTAGCACACCTATGGAGGTAAATCATAAGCTATCTATGGATGATAACATGCCTGATGTAGATGCTAAGAAGTATAGGAAGCTCGTTGGAAGTCTTATTTTTCTGTGCAACACTAGACCAGACATTTGCTATGCTGTTGGAGTGTTAAGCAGGTTTTCCAACAAACCTAAGGAGAGTCACTGGAATGCTGGAATGCGAATTCTAAGGTACATTGCAGGAACCTTGGATTTTGGTATTTTGTATACCACAGGTGATACACTCCAAGGATATTGTGATTCAGATTGGGCTGGAGATTGTGATTCTAGAAAATCAGTTTCTGGATATTGTTTCTCACTTGGTTCAGGAATATTTTCTTGGGTAAGTAGGAAGCAACCAACTCTCGCACTCTCCTCCACTGAAGCAGAGTACAAAGCAGCTTGTTTTTGCTTCTTGTGAGGCAGTTTGGTTAAGGAGAATTCTTGCAGATCTAGGCTTTCCATCAAATATGCCAACTGTACTCAAGTGTGATAATCAAAGTTGTATGGCTATTGCAAAGAACCCAGTATTTCATGCTCGCACCAAGCACATAGAAGTACAGTACCATTACATTCGTGAGCTAATTGAAGATGAAATTTTGGAGCTAGAATATTGCCCAACAGAGGCAAATTGTGCTGACATATTCACTAAAGCACTTGGAAGAGAGCAGCTCAACAAGCATCTTCAACAGATGGGCATAGGACAGAGACCTACTTGACTTATCATCGGTAAACATTGAGGGGGGGTGTTAGTATATGATCAATGTCTACCCCTCATGATTGTATGCACATTTTGTAAGGCCCCCTTTATGAGGAGAAGCCAAGCGTGCATTACCCAATTGATGGGAATCCCAACTTGAATGTTGGATGAAGGTCATATTGGACCATGTAAGATATTATAAGGAAAGGGAGTTACCAGGGTCCCCAATTGTGGGGTTCGGGGCAGCGGTGAGCAGCCCTGGCTGGGGGGTCCAAGGGGGCCAGCGGGCCCCCTGGTGGGGGTCCGGGGGCAGTGCCCCCGGCGCGACGGTAAAGGGAATATTCCATGGAATATTCCCTGTCGGAGTCAGAAAACATTTATATTTGTTAGGTCGGTTCAACCAGTCTAAGCCGTGTATGGCAATTACGCGGGCGGTGGCCGCCCACGCTCTGCCGCCCATGTATTGCTGTCCATGGCAGGCCACCCATGATCCTATATATACATGACTTCTGCACTACCTAAGACACCGAGTTGAGCCAGCATACCTCTACCTTGTATCTCCCTATCTAGAGTTGTCTAGATCACCATTTAAGCTCTACCTTGAGAGCGCACGGGTGGACAACGCCATCATCTTTGTACTTGCTGCTAGTAAAAAAATGTTGAGATTCTCCTATATCTGTTATCTTCTCTGCTATTGCTCCTGTGTGACCTCCAAGAGCTGAGTTTTATGCCATATCAAGGTGTGATTACAAGGCACACATATGTATCAGTAAGTCATTGTATTGTACAAGCAATATACTTTCATTTTCATGATTATTTGAGTTCATCTTTCCATGTTCTTGTGATGTGTACTACTCATTGCCATTACTTCAGTTTTTCTCAGTCAGCTTGCAGAGATTGTTTCTCTGCACTTGGTTCATCATTTTCAGTGATTTAACTTGGTAAAGTTAGCTCTATAAGGCTACTATATGCTCACAAATTTTCATGTCATTTGGATGTTGGAATCTTCAGTTATGTTCATTTGAAGTCAACAGGGTATGTTCATCTTCACTTCTCTGTCAGGTACCCGACTTTTTCAGTCATCTTGTCAGAGTCATTTCTCAGTGTTTACTCATCCAAATTCAGTGATTTCAAGCTTGTTGGATTCAGCTTACTGTCTAGTATAAGCATACAAATTTTCATGATCATTGGATTCTTACATCTTGAGTTATGGTAATTTTTCTACTCACTGGTCTATTTCTGTAGCAGCCCGTGAAAATCGGGATGATGTCATCACTTGTTAAAAGTCATTCTCAGTGTGTGGTTTGTTATTTTTGATGAGATTACTCTCTAAAGTTAGCTCTTTAAGCTACCTAGCCTTCCCCAAGAGGAATTAATATATTTGCTGCTGTGCTCAGAGAATTATGTAAAACACTGGACAGGTGTATCAACCAAGAATAGCAAGTTTTCACCTCTGAGCTAACTCCAACTTATCTGTTTTGATCTATCTTTTTGAGAGTGATCTTCCAAGGTACATAGGGTGTCTAATACATCCATTGGCAAGCTAAAAGGGCCCACCATCTACTCCTGGAGTTCATTTGGCTGGTGTAGAGCAAAGATTTTGCAACACCTCTTCATCTTCAACACATACCTATCCATCTCTTCACAGTGGTATCAGAGCAAGGTTGGACAACATGGCAGATGGATTTCCTTCATCAATTGACAAATTGGACAGAGGTAACTACTCAGCTTGGTCATTAAGAATGGAAGCTTATCTCCAAGGTAGAAGTTTATATGGTTATGTGGCTGGAGATGAAGTTATGCCAAGTTTCAGGAACAAAAGTCAACCAACACAAGAAGAGCAAGAAAGATTGAGCACATGGTGCTCCAAGGATGCACTTGCAAGGTCTTATCTCCTCAACTCTATCTCAGATTTTTTGTTGCCTCACATTAGAAGTTGTAAGACATCTCAGGAAGTGTGGGATGCACTTGAAGCTTTCTTTGCTTCAAGTACTAAAGCTAGGAAGCATCAACTATGGCTGGATTTCACAACTCTCAAGAAGGCTCCCAAACAAAATGTGACTGATTTTGTCACAAAGCTCAAGGACATAGCAGATCAGTTGGGAAGCATTGGAGAGGTAATAGATGAAGAGCAAATTGTAAGGCAGGTCATCAATGGCTTGAAGGCAGATGACAAGTGGGAAGCATTCACCACAGCTATGGATTTGTACATGGACATGCATGTACCTGATTTCAACACACTCATTGGACAATTACTTACTCAAGAGGCAAAGCTTATCAAAAATGGAGAAAGCTCTAAAGGTAATCAATCTTCAGCTTTATACACGGATAAAAGCAAGTCTAAAGATAACAAAGGAAAGGCAAAGAAAGTGGATGATGAAGCAGGTACATATCAAGCTAACTATGCAGGTAGAGGAAGACATGGCAGAGGTAGAGGAAGAGGAGGTAGACAAGGCAGGGGGAGATCCCAAGACTCCAACTCATGTTCTATTTGTGGATTAACTAATCATACAACTGAAAATTGCTTTAGGAATTCCAGGAATCAAAGAGGCAGAGGATACAATAGAGGAAGTTATGGCTACTCAAGAGGAAGGTTCAACAACTACCATGGCAACTACAACAACTACAATCATTCAAACTATCAAGGAGGCTACAAAGGAAGGAGAGACTACAATAACTACACAGAAGACTCAAACAAAGAGGATTCATTATTGATCATGAACATGGCTATGCCACAAGGTAAATCTGATGAGCATATTTTCTACATAGATTCAGGTTGTTCAAATCATGTGGCAGGAAATGTGGCACTCCTATCAGATTTAGAAGATCCAAGGAATAAGCATGAGGTACAAACAGGAGATGATACAAAACATCCTGTGGAGAAAATAGGCAATGTCAAAGCACCTGATGGAAACATCAACCTACTCAGTAAGGTACTCTATGTCCCTACCATTACAAAGAATTTGATAAGTGTTGGGCAGATAGTAGAGAAAGGGTTGCAAGTCAGGTTCACAAAGGCAGGAGCATTTGTTGAAGATCCAAGTCAAGGATTCAGAAGAATTGCAAAAGGTGAAAAGACAGGTAGATTGTTCACATTTGAATTACAGGACACTAGAAACATTGCTCTCTTTAATTATGGCAGTCAGACACTCACAGAATTGGAAGTATGGCACAAAAGGTTAGCACATATTGGTGAAAGGTCATTAAAGCAAATTTGCAGGGACCAAAGTGTACTTGGACTCCCTAACTTGTCAAAACAACATATGATTTATAAGTGTAGTGCATGTCAGTTTGGAAAGTCTCACAGGTTACCATTCATGAAGAAAGGTTATATGCATGGAGATCTCTTGGAGTTGGTTCATACAGATGTATGGGGACCAAGCAAGGAAGCTTCAATATCAGGATCAAGGTATTATGTTTCCTTTATTGATGATTGCAGCAGATGGACTATCCTATTCTTTATGAAACACAAAGATGAAGTTTTTTCATGTTTCAAAAGATATTTGGCTCTTGTGGAGAATCAAACAGGTAAATCACTAAAAAGGCTAAGGTCAGATGGAGGGGGAGAATACTTCTCCCATGAGTTTGATTCTTTTCTTCAAGAAAGAGGAATCAAAAGAGAGGTAACTACAAGGTACACTCCTGAGCAAAATGGAGTGGCAGAAAGGAGGAATAGGACAATTGTTGAAGCTGCAAGGTCTATGTTAAATGAAAAGCATTTACCTAATTACTTATGGGCTGAGGCTGTATCTACAGCCACTTACTTGATTAACAGGTTGCCTTCAAAATCCCTTGATGGGATGACTCCATATGAGGCTTGGAATGGAAGAAGACCAAGTTTAGATCATTGTAAAATTTTTGGATGTATTGCTTTTGCTCATGTTCCTTCACAGGTTAGAGGCAAGATGGATTCAAAAGCAGAAAGGTGTGTATTTATTGGATATGACAACAATCAAAAGGGCTACAGGTTATACAACCCTACCAACAAAGGATTCTTGGTAAGCAGAGATGTAGTTTTTGATGAGAACAATTCATGGTATGAAGATTCATGCAGGAAGATCAATTTACCATATGATCTTGAAGAAGATTTTCCAAAGCTTGGTAGAGAACAATCAAAGATTGAAGAACAAGACACCTCAGAGGATGATGAAGAATGTCAGATGGAAAAGATCAAAGCATGGAAGTCTAAAGGTAAAGCAAAATTGCAGGAACTTGGACATGAGGCAGAATCATCACATCATGGCCTAAGAAGATCTATGAGGGAAAAGAAAAAACCAGAAAGGTATGGGTTTGACACCTCATTAGTAACTAAACATTCTATCTACATAGCACAGGACATAAACCAAGAGGAGCCATCATCATTTGAAGAGGCCAAAGCAAAAACAGAATGGAAGCATGCAATGAAGGAAGAGATTGAAGCACTCGAGGAAAACAACACTTGGGATTTGGTGCCCAAGACTTCATCCATGAAGGTAATAGGCTCAAGATGGGTCTATAAACTCAAGAAGAATTCTGATGGTTCAATTAACAGGTATAAGGCAAGGCTTGTGGCAAAAGGCTTTGCACAAACTCAGGGAATTGATTATGAGGAGACCTTCTCTCCTGTGGCAAAGATGCCTACTATTAGGGTTTTGCTTAGTATTGCCTCTTCCAAGAATTGGAAGATACTTCAACTAGATGTAAAGAATGCATTCTTGAATGGTTGGATAACAGAAGAGGTATATATGGCACAACCACCTGGTTTTGAAAGCCTTTGTCCTGCAAGAATGAAACAAGCCTGAAATTCCAAGCTCTTGGAGCTTGCTTTGTACCATCCAATGCTTTAGTTAGAATATCTGCACATTGTTGATGAGTGGACACATATGATATTTGAATCTCCTTGCTTAGGATCTTCTCTCGTACATAATGATAATGAACTTCAATATGTTTAGTCCTTGCATGAAAAATAGGATTAGCAGCCAAGTGAATAGAACTCATATTGTCACCAAAAATAGTTGGAGTTCCAAACTCCAATCCAAGATCTTTGAACAATGTCTTCATCCACATAGCTTCCTGTGTAGCTATGGCAAGACCTCTATATTCAGCTTCAGTAGAAGAGAGAGCAACTGTGGGTTGCTTCTTGGATGACCATGAAATAAGCTTTGAACCTGCAAAGGTAAGATAACCTGAAGTGCTCCTTCTATCTTCCTTGGAGCCAGCCCAATCTGCATCAGAAAATAGCTTCAAACCTAAATCAGATACATAAGGATAGTAAAGTCCTTCATTTATGGTTCCTTTGAGATATTTGAGTATCCTTTTGGCAGCATCCATATGTGGTTTCCTTGGTGTGTGCATAAATTGGCTTAGCACACTCACACTGTAACATATATCTACTCTTGTCAATGTGGCATAGTTGAGACTACCCACTAGACTTTGATATGATGTGATGTCCTCTATGAGTTCACCTTCATGTGAGCTCAATTTGTGATTAACCTCCATTGGAGTACCTGCAATCTTACAATCTTGCATCTTGAATTTTGCCAACATGTCCTTAATGTACTTTCTTTGAGTGAGAAACAAACCATGATCTTTGTAGACAACTTCCAAACCTAGGAAGTAGGTAAGTGAACCCAAATCACTTATCTTGAACTCTTCTCTCATCTGATCTTTGATCTTCTTCATACCATCTGCATCATTTCCTGTCAATATAATATCATCTACATATACACATAGGTAGATGACCTCGGAATTACTCTTTTTAATAAAGAGTGAAGGATCTGCTTTGCTTGGTTGAAAGCTTATTTCATGGTCATCCAAGAAGCAACCCACAGTTGCTCTCTCTTCTACTGAAGCTGAATATAGAGGTCTTGCCATAGCTACACAGGAAGCTATGTGGATGAAGACATTGTTCAAAGATCTTGGATTGGAGTTTGGAACTCCAACTATTTTTGGTGACAATATGAGTTCTATTCACTTGGCTGCTAATCCTATTTTTCATGCAAGGACTAAACATATTGAAGTTCATTATCATTATGTACGAGAGAAGATCCTAAGCAAGGAGATTCAAATATCATATGTGTCCACTCATCAACAATGTGCAGATATTCTAACTAAAGCATTGGATGGTACAAAGCTTTGCAAATTCAAGGCTATGATTGGTTTGCAGGTAATCTTGGAAGATTGAAGACCTCAAGCATACTTGGCTTGAGGGGGAGCTGTTGGAGCAAGTCTATGACAAGCCTAAGTATTGGCTTGAGTCTCACAAAGTCATTAAAGAAGCTTCAAAATGAAGACTATGTAAAGTTCACTTGTGAACTACCTCTTGTAACTTTTGAAGAGTTTACTTAATGTAAAAGTAAGAGAATCTTAAGTGGTTGAGCCCACATGATCAAGAATGGAAAGAGGAGCCACGAATTCGTGATTTGTGGTAGGTAGAGAATCAAATCAATCATTGATTGATTGGAGAGTGATTGAGGGAAGTTAGCCTCCCAAACTCAACTATAAATAGATGGCAGTTTTAGTCATGGTTAGAGAGACCTATGTGAAGACCTCCAAGAGCTGAGTTTTATGCCATATCAAGGTGTGATTACAAGGCACACATATGTATCAGTAAGTCATTGTATTGTACAAGCAATATACTTTCATTTTCATGATTATTTGAGTTCATCTTTCCATGCTCTTGTGATGTGTACTACTCACTGCCATTACTTCAGTTTTTCTCAGTCAGCTTGCAGAGATTGTTTCTCTGCACTTGGTTCATCATTTTCAGTGATTTAACTTGATAAAGTTAGCTCTATAAGGCTACTATATGCTCACAAATTTTCATGTCATTTGGATGTTGGAATCTTCAGTTATGTTCATTTGAAGTCAACAGGGTATGTTCATCTTCACTTCTCTATCAGGTACCCGACTTTTTCAGTCATCTTGTCAGAGTCATTTCTCAGTGTTTACTCATCCAAATTCAGTGATTTCAAGCTTGTTGGATTCAGCTTACTGTCTAATATAAGCATACAAATTTTCATAATCATTGGATTCTTACATCTTGAGTTATGGTAATTTTTCTACTCACTGGTCTATTTCTGTAGCAGCCCGTGAAAATCGGGATGATGTCATCACTTGTTAAAAGTCATTCTCAGTGTGTGGTTTGTTATTTTTGATGAGATTACTCTCTAAAGTTAGCTCTTTAAGCTACCTAGCCTTCCCCAAGAGGAATTAATATATTTGCTGCTGTGCTCAGAGAATTATGTAAAACACTGGACAGGTGTATCAACCAAGAATAGCAAGTTTTCACCTCTGAGCTAACTCCAACTTATCTGTTTTGATCTATCTTTTTGAGAGTGATCTTCCAAGGTACATAGGGTGTCTAATACATCCATTGGCAAGCTAAAAGGGCCCACCATCTACTCCTGGATTTCATTTGGCTGGTGTAGAGCAAAGATTTTGCAACACCTCTTCATCTTCAACACATACCTATCCATCTCTTCACAATTATGCAAATGATTGTTGGCAAAAGAATGGAAGGTTGAATGGAGGCAACCAAAGGAGCCAAAATAACTATGCGGGTACATCAAGTGAAGGAGACAAGAAAACCATGCTTGCCATGAAGCATGACTACAATAGCCCGAGAAGTGATGATAAAAAATGGTTTATAGATTCAGGTTGCAACAATCATATGACATGCGAAGGAGATTTATTCACAAACCTACAAGCTCCAAGTGGAAAAGGATGTGTGGAAACTGGTGATGAAACTCAACACACAGTTGAGCATGTTGGAGAAATCAAGCAGATATGATAATTTTATTTTGTTTGTTGTGTATATGCTATATTGCATGACCGAGTGAGTAGGAGGTGGTGTGAGCATACATTTACTTGTCTTAGGTGTCTTTTTGTCCATTTCATGTGTTAACCATCATTTGATACATGCGTCTATGCTCTTGGCTAGGTAAGCTCTTGGTTTGATAATTTAGCATGTTTAGGTCAAGCCACCACTTGATTACACTTGTAACACGTGTGCTTACTAGCAAGGATCCCTTGTCGACAAGTGCTACACATTTTTGGCATCTTTAATGGGAAAAATGCCTACCTTATGGTGCTTGTGTGATGGTTATAGCTCTCTTATGGAGTAGACGTGTGTGAAAGGTTACATGGAATAGCATCGCAATTCATTCTTGCACTTGCCATACACCTAGCAACTTAGTTAGGTATGTAGTGAGTTTTGTTAGGGTTAATGTAGTTATGACCATAGGAGAATAGAGTGAGGTGAGCTAGAGCGATTTTTTTATAGTAGATTAGATTTTCCATCATCTTTACATACCTCCAAAAACCCTAGTACTTCTCACTTATGTGTATTCACTCTTGAGACAAAGAGAGATAGGTGTCATGGGGTTGGATTTGTGCTTTAGATAAAATATTTCTTGACTTCACATGCGTAAGGAATATGGGAGAGTGGAGAAAGCACATATCTCACAAAAAATTCTCATTTTGACTCAAACAAATTCAAGTATCATGACACTTAGATTGATTCAAGTGTCGACACTTGATTCCAGGGGCATTGTTGACCCAAGATTCATCAAGTGTCAACAACATTCGTGTGGTATTGTCAATACCCACCAACTATTGCCAATACCTATAACATATTACATGCACCTTGGAGATATCACTGACATCTAAGTGTCACTAAAACTTGGGTATCACTAACACCTCCGAGGTATTGCGACTCTTGGATGGTATCACAACAATTTGGTGTCATGGGCCAAGAATTGTTGACATTTGGACATTGTCGTGGTGTCACTAACACTTGCTTAGTGTCATCTATCGTCGACACTGTTTTCATGTCATGTGTTATCAAACATCTATCATGTATCTACTATTGAGTGATGAGTGTCATGTGTCATTTGGCTAGATATCATGTATCATCAAGCTTCGGTGTCGTGTGTCGTCTATCAGCTATCGAGTATCATGTGTCATGTACCATCCATCATGTATCAAGTATCGTGTGTCATAAATTTTAGGTATCTTGAGGGGAGATATCATCGACACCTCCTATGTATTGAGCATCATGTTTCATGGACCAAGCGCCATGACACTATCCAATTATCATGAGATTTAGGTATCACTGGCACTTACCAAGTGTTGCAACATCTTATAGGTGTTGTGGGCCAAGTGTCATGACACTTGTCGAGTATCATTTTCTCAGGTGTTGCTTGATCAAGTCTTGTGAGATTCAAGTATTGCCTATATTTTGCAATTTTTCCCAAGAATTTGAGGGCAATAAAAGACACATTTTAAAGGGAGTTTGAGAGTGATTGCAACACACAAAGATTCTTGAAAGGTCCTATTATCCCATTTTGATCCCTAGAAGCTTGATTTGACCTAAATTTTTGCTCAATATCAATTTGTTGAGCTCTAGAGGTCATTGGAAACCTCATTTTAGATCGCACATAATGAAGATTTTTTCTTTTTTGAATCATACATTGACTTTAAGATGTACCTTTTTTTAAGTTGACCCTCATGTGAGAGGGGGAATCCAAGGGGCTTCCAACAAAGTTGTGTAAGTGCTAAGCGGCTACCAAGACCACAAAAAGGGTTGAAACAACCAAGAGAAATATCAAAAGCCACTATGCTACTAAGATAAGCACCAACAAAAGCATACAAACCTCATATTTAGACTCTTCTAGTGAGTGAAAATCGGAGTTGGAAGAGATGACAACTTCATAGAACATGCACATATCTAATTTAAGTGTGGAAACTATGTCTACCATAGAGGGGGAGTACCACAACTCCTTGTGGTTTGTCTCAAAAAACTCTCATGGTGCTTCTATCTATGTAGATGGACTCAACCGATCAATGGTTAAACTCCAAGACACTCAAGGAATTGAGGTCATCTCTAGGCTTGTGGTTAAGTTCGAGGGTTGTTTTTACATAGACAAGATGGGGATCCTTTACATGGTAATCGATCAAACAAAGAAAACCAATGAATTTGGAAAATTTGTGGAAGATGAGCCACTTTCCAACCCCAAGGACAATGAAGAAGCCAATCACTAAGCCTAGAGGAAAGTCAATTGTAGTCAAAGTCTTGAGAGGAGGTCAAATTCCTCAAGATGGTGATCTTGTAGAGTGATACTTGCTTGAGCGCATAGACAAGGTCTTGTGGGTTAAACCTCCTTTCATCAGGAGCAGATTTGACCCTACCACCATCTATGAGTTATAAGATCTTGAGGACACTACAAGAGTGACATATAGATATATCAAAGAGGAAATACAAGGAGATGGTAGAGTTAGATAAGGGTAGGTACACATACATGGTTCAACCTATATTTCCTCTCAAGAAACTAACTTTAGACTTTAGCAATAAGGCTAGGAGCAGTGGTGAACAAGGAAACCCTAATCAGGGGCACTTTAACAAGCAGTGTGACCATTGGTTCAGGTAGTCCCAAGGCCCATAGATGGAGGAAGGAGGCTTAGAACTTTTTAGGTAGCCAAGTGCATGAAGAACCATTATGATGGCTCATGAGACCCATATGATCACATGGATAAATTTAAAAACGTATTGAGGGTTACGTAAATAGACGAAGTCTTCACCCTCTATGAAGAATTTGGTATGAGCTTGGTTGATATGGCTTCTGCTTGGTTTGAACCATTGAATAAAGCCAAATTTCCCAACATAGATCGTCTCGTGGATGATTCTATTGGTGAATTTGCAAAGAGAGGAGTCAGCCATGACACCTCATCTTTAATCCATAGTTTTAGACATGCAAGACATGAAACTTTGAGGCTAGCGACAAGGCATTTCAAGCATATGTGGATATATTCCCAAAGAATGACCTTCTCAAGAAAAAAAAAGTCTTTGATTTTAGAGGGACTATTAAATGGAGGATGAAGGACCTTGGTACATGTTAATAGGCTAACAACATTGACAGATGCCTAAAAGAGTGTATTGTATAGCCTCTTCC